>PVJI01000147.1:312416-355107 GCA_004026765.1 Micronycteris hirsuta
CCTCCCCCCTCTCCCCTGTCTATTGTTAGACTGTTCTTAATTTCAATGTCTCTGGTTATGTTTTGCTTGCTTTCTGCTTTTGTTGGTTATGTTTATTTTCTTAACTAGCTTACTTATTTTCACATCTCCCTTGCTTTCCATCCTCAACTTCAGAACACGTCTGAGACAACAGAGAATTTGGTGGAAGCATTATATTTAGGCCATTATTACTTCCAGAATTTTTATGGTTTTGAGTTTAACATGTAAGTCTTTAATTCAGTTTGAGTTCATTCTTGTGTATGGTGTAAAAAGGTGGTCTAGTTTCATTTTTCTGCACGTATCTATCCAATATTCCCAACACCCTCTGTTGAATGACTATCTCTACCTATTGTATGTTTTTTGCCTCCTCTGTCAAATATTAACTGACTATAAAGGTGTGGGTTTATTTCTGGGCTCTCTATTTTGTTCTATGGATCTATATGTCTGTTTTTCATGAAAGTACCAACTGTTTTGATTAATATTATTAAAGGCCATTATTAAAAAACAAATTACCTTAAATAGTACAAGATTAGTGTTTTCTGAGTGTCAGTGTGTTAGGTAGGAAGCTAATGCTCTGTAGTCAAAAGCTTTCCCACAGGAATGAATGTAGGTTGTAAAACCTAAAAGCATAGTCACTAGGAGCTAGTGACTCATTACTAGTCAGATTCATGAACAAAAGCCTCTAGGTTGAATATAATTAGGCAGGATTTCTATTTAAGTCAGCAATCACTGGTCGAGCCAACCCTGTGTTTCTGTTAGCTCTGCCCTGCAGATATGCGTTGAGGTAGTGATTGTAGAGAAATTGAGGTGTAGAGAAATTGTTTGTGACAAGCACCGCTGTTTGGAAATACTCGGCCTAACCTGGTGCAGTTTTTCCTTGAAAGTTCAGTGAGGCTGGAATGAAGATTGTAGCTTCAGTTGTATAAAAAATAGAGAAAGAGAAACAGAGAAATACAACTCAAAGCACTTTGCCAACTCTTGTACTTGCATATATTTTGTCTCTGATATGATTACTGTTTAAAACTTTATTTGTATTGTTTACACTATTACAGGTGTCCTCGTTTTCCCCCCCTTGCCCATCTCCACCCACCCTCACCTCCCCTTCCCTTAGTGCATCACCATACGGTTGTCTGTGTCTGTGGGTTGTGCGTATATGCATATCTTTGGCTAATCCCTTCACCTTCTTTCATACAATCCCCCTGCCCCCCTCCTCTGAGAGTCACCTGTCCCATGTATCCATGCCTCTGTTTCTGTTTTGTTTGTTTATTTTGTTCATTAGATTTGACATATAAGTCAGATTGTATGGTATTTGTCTTCCACTGACTGGCTTATTTCATTTAGCATAATAATGTCCAGGTCCATCCATGCTGTCACAAAGGTAAGAGTTCTTTCTTTTTTACTGCTTCTTAGAATTCCATTGTGTAAATGTAGCTTTTCTTCCACTCATGTATGATGGGCACTCCGGCTGCTTCCATATCTTGGCTATTGTAAATTACACTGCTATGAATATAGGGGTGCGTATATTCTTTTGAATTGGTGCTTTAGAATTTTTAGGATCTATTTCCAGAAGTGGGATCATTGGGTCAAAAGACAGTTCCATTTTTAATTATTTGAGGAAACTTCATACTGTTTTCCACAGTGGCCGCACCAGTCTGCATTCCCACCAAAAGTGCATGAGGGTCCTTTTTTCCCCACATCCTTGCCAGCAGGTTTTTTTTTTTTTTTTTATTGATGGTAGGTATAAGGTGATATGTCATTTTGGTTTTAATTTGCATTTCTCTGATGTTTAGTGACATTGAGCATTATTTCATATGTCTATTGGCCATCTGGTGTCCTCTTTGGAGAAGTGACTATTCAGGTCCTTTAATGACTTCTTTAAATTGGATTGTTTACCTCCCTGGTGTTGAGTTATGTAAGTTCTTCATATACTTTGGAAATTAAGCCATATCAGATGTGCCATTGGCAAATATGTTCTCCCGTACAGTGAGCTCCCTTTTCGTTTTGTTGGTGATTTCTTTAGCTATGCAGAAGCTTTTTAAATTTGATATAGTCCCATTTGTTTATTTTTTTCCTTTTATTCCCTTCGTCTAGGAGATATATTGGCAAAAATATTGTTATGCAAGACATCTCATGTAGTTACTTTTTAATTTCCCCAATTAAGATTGTCAGTCATTTGAAGGGAGGAAACTGGGGTTCACCTGCGTGCCTAAGCATTATTGTAGCATAAGTATCTTATGGCCTCCTGGGTGAACACTGACTGACTGAAGGGATGTGTTACTCCCGAGGATGCGTCCTTAGTGACGGCATTTTCTGTGAGAAGCAAACCCAGTGTTGAAGCATCATTCCTTTAGGTTGGGGTGATTTCCTGAAAGGTTTCAGCACAATGACAGTGATTAGCTGCCAGACTAATTGCTTTCCACCACCAACCTGGTTTCATAGGCAAACTGTGCTAAGGGTAAAAAAATACGCACGTGCGGAGAACTTTTCCAACATGTGTTCCTAAACCCCTTGAATTGGGAAAGTGACCTTTTGGTGAACAAATGTTCTATCACCTTCACTGTTTAGAAGTTGTTAGCACTGGGCCAACTGCGTGATTGATGCAAGAGCTTTCCCCTCTTTTATGGAGTAGGGTCTGCTCCACCCCCTCAGAGCTGTGAGCTTTTCACAGTGTTTTCCTTTGATAAGGTGGCTGGGCTACCCATACATTTCAATGTATTTTTTTTTTTTAAAGATTTTATTTTTTTTTAATTTATTTTTAGAGAGAAGGGAAGGGAGGGAGAAAGAGAGGGAGAGAAACAGCAATGTATGGTTGCCTCTCACATGGCCCTCACGGGGACCTGGCCCGCAACCTAGGCATGTGCCCTGACTGGGAATCGAACCGGGAGCACTTGGTTCCCAGCCCGCGCTCAATCCACTAAGCTACACCAGCCAGGGCTCAATGTATTTTTTAATAACCTGGTGGCTGCTGAAAGAATGTTTTTCTGCTTTTACATTCTGGCTTTTCTTCTGTAGCTCACAGTGCTTGCTAAACCTTTTGTGAATGTGCCCTTCTATCAGTAATCTGTTGAACATTTAAAACAAATTTAAGCAGATTTCTTACATATGATTTGGACAAGTGAGAATCTCTTTTTTTTTGAGTCTGTTAAGGAGGGAAGATCTTTTAAAGCGGGTCCTAGCAAGGTTCAGAGATTTTCAACTGGAGAAAACATTAAAAAGTTAGAAAGCCCAGTACCAATATTCTTTAGTAATTTTTAATTTGGGCACATGAAAGTGGACAGTGAAGGTTGGTATATACTTCAAAGCCACTATTATACACACTGATAAAAGGAGGGATTGAGTGATTAAGAATCCAGGCTCCAAGGGTTTAGTGTGATCTTGAGCAAATTACTTATCCTGTCTGTGCCTCAATTCCCTTGCCTATGAAATGGGAATAATAATAATAAGAGTACCAATACATAAACATGGCTCCTCTCCTTGCACAACCACATCAAAATTACAAGTAAAATATAGAACAACCATCACTCAGAACCATTAGTAATTGAGGTGAATGGAAGTCTGACAAATACAAAATTAAAGAAACCACATCCATCCAGACTGGTAGGAGGGGCGGAGACACAGGACGGGCTGGTCCCACATCCATGCATGGCTGGGATATCTACGGAGAGAGGAGTCCCAGCCTGACACCAGATCCCTCCTCCCAAGGTTCCAGTGCCAGGAAGGTAAGTTCCCATAACTTCTGCCTGTAAAAACCAGCAGGGATTGAGGCAGTGGAAGAAACTTCTGGACTTCTAAACAGTTCCAGATAAAGAACCCACACATGGTTTCACCTACTCAGACTCACTCCCTCTGAGCTCCAGCACCAGGGTAGGAACTTGAAAGGCACCAGTGCCATACTGGGAGAAATTAAAGTGTCTGGTATCAAGGTGGGAGCTGGGGGACAGCCTTCTCCTAGGTAGAAAGGTGGGCAGAGGCCATGGTCCCTTTTCTGAGCCCTCCTCCCACAAAGTCACAAAGCTGGCAGGCCATTGTCATCTGAGACTCTATCAACCTGACTAACACTGTTTGCCCCACTTTGGAGATCCCCTGAGACTTCATTCCACTCACCTTATGAGCCCACCCAAACTGTGAACTCGGACTTTTCCATATGAATGGCTGGTCTTGGCTTTTGCCTCATAATTTCCTAAATCCTGTCAAACAAACAATAGCTGGACTCACTAAGCTCTCAGCACCCATACCTCTTGCTAAGTGGCCCCAGGCCTGGCACTAGCAGCAGTCAGCCTAGATTCGCAGCTTGGCCTTGCATGGGAATCTCCAAGCCTAACACAAGTAACAGCCATCTCAGATTGCTTTATATCTCATGCAGAGTGGCCCCAGGCAGAACACAGGTGGGGGCTGACCTTGGCCTGCACCACCCAGGAAACCCCAGAGCCTGCACACCCAGTGGACAGCTATAGATCACATCAGAACACCTCCACTCTGCCCCTGCACAGCTGATCCTCCACAGAGGGCAGAGATTGGTGGTTAGTGGTCACAGCCAGTTCTTGCAGCCTTGTGACCTGGGTAAATCCCACCCATTGACCTGCTAAAGCAATCAAGGCTCAATTACAAATGTAGAGTGTACTTAGTCCACACAAAGGACATACCTTGAGAAGCCAGCTTGGGTGATAAGGAAGGCTGTGCCATTGGATCCTACAGGACACTTAATATATTAGGTCATGCTACCAAGACAAGGAGTCATAGCAGCTCTACTTAATACATAGGAACAACCACAAAGAGACTGCCAAAATGAGGAGACAAAGAAACATGGCCAAATTGGAGATAAGCAATCTATCAGATGCAGAGTTCAAAACACTGGTTATAAGGATGCACAAGGAACTTAGTGAGGACCTCAAAAGCATAAAAAAGATCTAGTCAAAAATGAAGGATAAATGAATTGAAATAAAGAACAATTTATAGGGAAAAATAGTACAGTGGATGTATCTTAGAATCAAATCAATGATATGGAACATAAGGAAACAAAAAAACAACCAACCAGAATGGCAAGAAGGAAAAAGAATCCAAAAGACAAGGATAAATTAAGCAGCCTGTGGGACAACCTCAAGCATTTCAATATGTGCATCATAGGGGTGCCAGAAGGAGAAGAGAAAGAGCAAGCAATTGGAATCCTACTTGAAAAAATAAAGAAAACTTACCCAATTTGGTGAAGTAAACAGACATGCAAGTCCAGAAAGCACAGAAAGTCCCAAACGAGTTGGATGCAAAGAGGCCCACTCCAAGACACATCGTAGTTAAAATGCCAAAGGTTAACGATAAAAAGGGAATCTTAAACACAGCTAGAGAAAAGCAGTTAGTTTTCTTAGGGAAGTTCCCATAATACTGTCAGCAGATTTCTCTAAAGAAACTTTGCAGGCTAGAAGAGACTGGCAAGAAATATTCAAAGTAATGAAAAGCAGAGACCTGCAACCAAGACTGCTGTACTCAGCAAAGATATCATTTATAATCCAAGGTTAGATAAAGAGGTTCCCAGACAAGAAAAAACTGAAGGAGTTTATCATCATCAAACCATTATTATATACAATGGTAAAAGGACTTATTTAAGAAAAATAGGAAGATCAAAAGTATGAACAATTCGGTAGCAAAAAATATGTATCGATCAACAATTTAATCTAAAAAACAAACTAAGCAAACAAGAGGAACAGAGATAGAATCATGTATATGGAGAGTGTTTTAATGATTGTCAGATGGGGTGCTGGTGTGGGGGAATGGGTGAAGAGGTGAAGAGGTGAGGGGATTAAGAAGTAGCCATGGGGATGTTAAGAATAGTGTAGGAAATGGAGTAGACAAAGAACTTACATGCATGACCCGTGGACATGAATTATGATGTGCAGGTTGGGTGAGGGAGTGTGGAGTGCTAGTTGGAGGAGGCCAAAGGGGAAAAATTAGGACAACTGTAATAGCATAATCAATAAAATATAATTAATCAAAAATAATATTAATAGTATCTACCTCATAGAGCTGTTGTGAATAGTAAATTATTTAATATATACAAGTGCTTTGGTCAGAGCTCTAGTGCATTGTAAATGCTATCTGAATGTTAGCTGTTGTAGGGTCTCCAAAAATTCTGTAATCTCTATACCCTTAAAGTCAAATGACGGTTATTTTGTTATTTTTTAAATAATTTGTTTAGTGATAAAACAGAGCCTAAACTGATATAAGACTAATTTTTTGTTCATTTTATTCCATTTAATGTGAATTTTTGTAAGTTTGGGTATGGAAATAATGTATTCAATGTATGGTAGTACCCAGTCTACTAAGTGAGTTATATATTTATGGTGTTCACTGTATTACATTTCCAAAGTCAGAAGAATTCTGAAACACATCTGACTCCAAGGAATTCAGCTGAAGGACTGGATGTGTGCTGAGATACGACAATAGACTGGTAAAAATACTTGCTGTTTGATCCCATCCTGTTTCCTCTTGGATGCATCCCTTAGCATTTTCTTATAGGAATTAAAGAAAAAAGAAATTTCACAAGCTGTCCACTTGTTCATTAAATATTTGCTCAGTAGAGATGTGTCTGATTTTCATGGTCTCCTACTTCTAGGGAAGTGATTGGCCAGTGGTTGTGCTTTATTGGTGGTTTACTTTTTGCAAGGCCTTAACCATGATACAATATTAACATGATCTCTGATCCTGCAGATAATCAGTTCTTACAAATGAAGAATCAGAGGCTCAGAGATGCTAAGTAACCTGCTCAAGCCTGGTGAATGCTCGGGCTGGGACTTAAACTGTGGTCAGAGTGGCTCCATCGCCTCTATTCTTTCCACCTCACTGTGTGGCCTCTTGCTGAGAGCACATAGAACTAATGGTTCTTAAAGGGGCTCTTGTAGATTTTAATCTCTTTTGACGTGCCAACTTCTGTAAGGCCTTGCAAACCGGAAAGGCTGAGCCCTGAGTGGGCTCACTGGTGCCATTTCTGCTTGACTTCCCTGGAATAGTTGGTCACCATGTGCAGAAGTCAGCAGGGCAGCCTGTGGTCAAGTTGGGCAAGTCAAGAGTGAAAATTACAGAATAAGGTTTATGTGAAAGAGATATTGTAAAGCTGCAAAATCAGTTCTGTTGAACAAATCTTCATAACATTTTCATGGAAATAAAATTTATAGGAAATGAAAATGACAGATCTTAAATGTTCAATTCAATGAATTTTGTTAAGAATTATTCATTTGCATATTTACCACTCTAGAAGGTCTCTTACCCTTTCTCAGTTAAACCTCACCCTGTAGCATCATTGTTCTGATTCTCTCTTCATAGTTGAGTCTTACTGGTTCTTGAGCTTCATCTAAATTGAATCAAAGAGCGGGCACTGTCTGTACCTGGCTTCTTTTGAACAGTGCACTGTTTTAAAAATACATCTAAATTGTTGTGTTTGTCAGTAGTATTGTATTGTCTGAATATACCACAACTTATTTTTCCATTCTTCTATTGTTGGACATTGGGGTTGCTTCTGGTTTGGAGCTATTAAGTAAAGTTATAAATGTTATTGTACAAGTCTTTTATGGACACAATTTTTCATCTCCATGGTAAATACCTAGAATTGAGATTGTTGGGTCACAAGGTAGATATTTAGTTTTATAAGAAACTGCCAAATAGTTGCATGCATTTCACACCATTAACGTCTGAGTGTTCTAGTTGTCCCGCACACTTGCCATCAGATGTCAGTTTTTAATTTTAGCCATTTCAGTGCATGTCAAATGGTAAATCATTGTGGCTTAAATCTGTGTTTGTTTGGTGATTATAGATGTTAACTAAATATATTATTATGTGCTTGTTGGCTATTTATATATTATCTTTTGTGAACTGACTGTTCAAAGCTTTGTTCATTTTTTATCGGGTTGTTTGACTATTTATTATTGATTTTGTGAGCTCTACATATATTGAGCTACAGATGCCCCCTATACTGAGCTTTCTCAGATGTATGCATGTACAACAAACATTTTGTTTTCCCATTGTGTGGAAAACTACAGTCAGTTCTTTAAAAGTAAAATTCCCTCAGAAGAGGGGTTTTGGTGCCTGCTGCATGCTGATTACACTATTTGTTGAAATATCTTCCTTTTTCTAAGAGGTTTCTTTGAAATTGGTAAGAGGAAAGACATTTGCAGAAAGCATGCATTGCTTGTCATCTCCAAATTATTCCCCTTATAGACACTCCTTTGAAGTTATAGTGGGAACATGTGATTCACTCTCCATATTTTTTTTTACCCTGTTTAGGGTCACATTTAATTAGGGGAAGTAAACATTACTGGCAAGTTGAAACAACAAAAACTAAAAACTTTTTATCCAAAAAAGAAACTTTCAGAAAGATGTGATAACAATTATTTAAAAGTTTTATTTTTAATTATAACTTTAATTTCATGGAAAGTTAGCAAATATTTTTAAAGAGAGGAAAACTAGCATTGAAGGTTAAAATGACTAGTTATTTTTAAAAAATAAAACAACCCAAGATTCCTAACTTTAAGGATTAATTCCTAGTATACTTTCGTTAGTCGATACCGTGTGCCTTTCTGAAGAGAAATACATTAACAATTGAGGAGCTATCACTAGAACTGGCTCCTGGTCACGTAATCAAGCAGTATCCTTTAAAAGCTAGAGAGATAGAACTGGGCTCATTAATTTCCAACATCAAGTCTACTGCATGTATCTTCTTATTTAAACTCTCACCTAATTCAAGAGAATCAAATAACAGTCTAAGGCCATTAGGAGAAGGAAGCATGAGTTTCAACCAGAGAGCATCTGTTCTCTTGAGTATATATGAGGTCTGTCTGGCCATTGTTAGTATAACAAGAATGATGTGTGAGATGACGTAACCTGGCAGCCAAGGAGAGTGGACTGGAATGCGCATGCATGAACAATGATGACTTCACTGTACTAGTCAGTGGGGGTGGTAGATGCCATTGAGTGAGCGTGTGTACTGTGTTGTCATCTCATTCAAAATGATTAAGCGAGTAGAGCAATGAGTCTGCATCTAATTTTGCATTAAGCTTGAACATTCCTCTGCGGAAACTATTTGGATGATTCAGAAGGCTGCAGCTATGGGCAACTGGTGATTGGCAGCTTCATCACAACAACACACCTGCTCATGTATCACATCTCACACAGAGTTTTTTGCCAAACATCAAATCACCCAGGTGACTCAGCCCCACTACAGCCCAGATTTGGTGCCCTGCGACTTCTGGCTTTTCCCAAAACTAAAATCACCTTTGAAAGGAAAGAGATTTCAGACCACCGATGAGATTCAGGAAAATACTGTGGGGTGGCTAATGGAGATTAGAGAGCTGTGTGAGGTTCCAACATGCCTACTTTGAAGGGGACTGAGTTGTCACTGTCCCATGTACAATGTTTCTTGTATCTTGTGTATCTTCTTCAATAAATGTCTCTATTTTCCATATTACATCGTTGCATACCTTCTGGACAGACCTTGTATGATGTGTAGCTATGAAGCATTTTTCCCATTTGGAGAGTAGTGAAGTTGGGCAACTATTCTGGACTTCCTCTCCTACCCTTTGAGTCCCATCTCTACAGGACAGGGTACATCTATTTCTGTTATAGGCTGAATTGTATCCCCTCAAAGTTTAAATGTTAAAGTCCTAACCCCCAGTACTTCAGAAGGTGATCGTATTTGGAAATGAGGCCGTTAGGGTGGACCCTGATCCAATATGACTGGTGTCCTTATAAGGAGAGGAACTCTGAACAGACAGGTACAGAGGGAAGCCTGTGTGAAGACATACAGGGGAGATGGTCATGTACAAGCCTGAGAGAGGCCTCGGAAGACGCCAACCTTGCCAACACTCTGATCTCGACCTTGCAGCTTCCAAGACTCTGAGAAAATAAACATCTGTTTTTAGGCCACCCAGGCTGCGGTACTTTGTTACGGCAGCCCGAGCAAATAAATACAGCCTCTAGTGGACCATCACTTTGCTGCTGTGAGTATTAAGTGGTCAGTGCAGAGACTGAGCTAAATGGCAGCCCATGTATTATTCAAAGACTCAGATCATTTACATCAATCACTTCTATTTTTATCCTATTTAGTATTTTTTAAAAATCAAATAATTATTAGCTTATTTGATGGTTTCAAAATATTACATAAGTTTGGATTAGTATGTATCTCATGAACTCCACCAGATTTTCTGCAAAATAGGCAGTCATGTAAAATGTATCAAACAATCCTATTTTTGAACTTTTAGAGCAAGGGAAAAATTTTTTCTTTAGCTGTTTTGCCATAAAACATTTTTTATTCTTGAGGACAATTCTGAACATTTCTGTGCCTCAATTTCCCCTCTAAAATGGGGGATAATAATCATACATACCTACCTCATGGAATTATTTGAGGGTCAAATAAGATTTTTACTTAGAATAATGTTGGCATATGAGGTTTATTAGATAAAATGCTTTCAAATATTACTGATTTTCTAAAGATTTAGCAGCTCAGGAATAAACCTCCACAAACACACACGCACACACTTTTTTCCCCTGAAGTGTTCATGTAAATTAAGGGCAGAAGATAACCTTTTAAGACGCAAGCACCTACTTCGGGAGTGGCGGTGTATTTTTCATTTCTTTTTAGCATTTCTGAACTGCTTGCTTTCAGGAGAGTTCTGACCCTTTGTAAATACCACAGGCCCTCCCATCACCCTCCATCTGGACTTCAGCACTGGAGAGGGAATCCAGGACCGCTCCCGAGACTGACCTTTGGTCCTTCTGTCTCTCCTCCTGCCCTTGGACTCCAGTTCATGAATGCGGAATCGAGGGAGGTCATTTTCCTGAGGGTCAATAAAAACTTGCTGGTCCCAGCTCTTCAAATACAGGTGGACGTGTCCTCTCCCCAGAAATTTAGCCCTCTTTCAAGTAATTCGTTTGCATCGGTAAGCTTTAAGAGAAACATAACGATTAGCCATTGACACCTCAGAGTTCATCGCTTAAATCACATCATCCCATCTCTTCTCCAGATATGAAGCTGGAGGAATGTGGTGTGTGGACCTAGGTAATAAAGCATGAAGGGCAGGCCTGAGCAACAGGAATTTTCTAGAAAGTACAAGAGGCTGTGGCAAGAAGAGAGAAGCTCTGGGAGCCAGAAGGGAGCCTTTCAAGGGGCCGCAGGATAAAGGTATGCTGCTTGCAATATTGTTCAGGGTCCTTGGAGCCTTGTGGTTGCCTAAAAAATGGCAGAGTTTCCCCACCTGTCTCCTTTCTTTTTCATTCCCTCTGCCCTCTTATTTAGTTATGGGTACAAAACTAGCCCGAGTCACAGCAGTGCTGTTGATGGAGGCTACCCTCCTCCAGCCTCAGGTCCACTACCTGCCTTCCCCACTTCTCCCTCCAGCTTCCCTCCTACTGAGCCCAGCCTAATCTCAGTTCAGAGTCCACTGTTCATTCCCACCTGGCCAGGGTCAGGGCTTCCACTGGGACCCCATATTCAGATTTGTGTTCCCTCCTCTAGAAATGCTCAGCACATCCTCACCCCTTTACCTATTTCTCCTTCAGAGTTAAAACAAACGCCACTTCCTTGGGGAGCTCTGTCTGAGCCCTTGAATGAGGTCAGACTTCTCTGGTACATATCTCCTGGCAGCATACACTTCACATGCCTACCACAGTTGGCAATGACGCTTTATTTATTTATTTTTTGCATAAATGATGATTAACTTTTACATCCTACACTAGACTATAAAACCCAGGAAGGGTTTTGTATCTATCCTTTCCACAACTGTGTCCTTAGGCCAAGCACAATGTCTGACATGAGGTAAACTCTTGGTAAATATTCTTCTAGTGAATAAATGAGGGCCCCTTGGAGCACTCTTATGCATTCTCTGCTAGGCGTCCAAGGAATGAAGCCACCCTCACCTTCTAAGGAGGCCAGAATGTGAACATGAATTAAAGTACTGAGAGGAGTGGACCAGGCAGTTTCAGAGCTCTGGCCCAGGTGGTTCCTGTGCCCGTGGGTCTCCAGAACATTCTCTGTGGATCGGTGTGGCCTGGGAATTGGGACGCGTGGCTGGTGCTCCACGGGCAGCGCTCGCTGGTGGTTATGGAGAACACAATCGTGAATTTGGGGTTTATGAGATGCTTCCAGAGAAACAGAAATTTAGTAGAGGCAACTTCAGGTCTTTCTCCTGCAATTTCGACTGTTGCTTTCTTTTGTGAGGGAAGACTATGATAATGTAAAACTTTATTTGGGTTGATTTTGCAATTGTTGACAAATGCTACAGATTTGCACTTTCTCTGGATTTTGCACAGTGCTGGTGTATTCATTACTTTACATGCATACAGCTCAAAACCTTTTATAGAATGGCTGGTTTCTCCTTTCTGTGGTTAGGAAAAACAAAAAAAACAAAGTGTCGCATACTTTTGTAGTCTACTGTGGAATTTTGATGATTTGTTTTTAATGACGCTGATTTTTTTCACAACCATGAAATAACTGCCGAATCTCTCTTCACTGCCTCAGATGCAAGAATTATAATGATGATACCTGTTTTCTTCTCTGGTGCCTACAAAACTATGTCTGTGAGCATTACAAAGTACCCGTGAGAAACCCGACTTTCAGATACACTTGCCATTCTTTGGGGTGACCTTTTTATACTTTGAGATTGGAAGCTAAACTGTTTAGTGCTCAGTGAGAGTTTCTAGAGCTTTGTGCCTTAGGGTGAAGGCATGGGAAGTGAAGATGGCTGTAAAGGTATGAACTGAATGATTAATGTTCAAGGAGCAAAAATATAATTACATAATTCAGAATAAGAGGCCTCGAAATGGATCTCATTGCACTGAAGATTTTTAGCTTCATAGTTGATTTCACCATTTCATAATTGGGAGAGGCCCTCTAGGTTAATGGGAGTGCACTGGGTAAGGTATCAGAACACCAGCTCCATCTCCACCACTTTCTTACTAAGTGACATTAGCCAAGACATTTAACACCTGCATCTTACTTTCATCTGGAAAATGGAAATTGTAATAGTTGTCCTAACCTACCTCACAGGGCTTGTTTTGATTGGGGAGGAAAAAGTCCTGAATGCTTTCATATAACCCAATGGAGATACTGCAGCCATTAAATGCTTTGTTTAGTAATTGGCGAAATTTTGCCTCTGTAAAACAAAATACTCTTTCCCCATGTATTTGGAATTAGACTACCCTGTACTTGAAATGATAATTTGTAATTTTTGAGTGAGGGGTGTACCTGTATGTGTGTGTTTATGAGGTTGTGTTTTATTGTATGTGTGTGTTATTCAATCACTTGCTTGCAGGAAATTGGAAGTAGGAACCTGATTACAGCAAAAATGTACAGGCCTGACCATCTTACCTCCCAGTGGAGGAAAGATCCAGCGCTTGACTAAGTGATATAAGAAGCGTTTGGCTGGATTACTGGTGTCCCGTGTATGGTTTTATCTCTGATCGATTAGGCCACACTTTGAAAAATGTGTTCTCCATCTTAGAGAATATTGTAGAGTTTTTGGCATCAGACCAAATACTTGGGTCCCCAGCAGAATGGCTATTCCAAAAGCTAAACATCCTAGGAAAAGATTACTTCTGGAATAAAAAGGAGAGAGCCTTAGACTGGGGGAGTTCTATTTTCTATTTTCTTCCTAGTGCCAGTGATCAGATGGGCCCTAACTCTGAGACACAGAGATGGACGTGTGTGGAGACAGGGAAGGAGCCAGACAGACAGCTGGCTAATAAGAGCCTCCAAAGTCAGTTTGGGCCTCGATACTACTGGAGTAGCTCATTCCATCAAGAGTTGTAAGTTACTCTCTTCTATATATTTTACCCTAACCATCTACAAAATCTTTATTAAAACTTTTTTTTATCCTCACCCAAGGACATTTTTTTCACCGCTTTGGGAGAGAGAGGAAGGGAGAGAGGAAAGGCGAGAGAGAAACACTGATGTGAGAAACATCGATTGGGTGCTTCTTGTATGCACCTGTGACACTGGGATTTCGTCCCAGCAAAATTCTTGGGGTACCGTACCCTGATTGCGTGAATCAAACTTTTCCAGAGACATGCTTTGAGAATAGAATCCGGCTGCCATGGGTCTTTCCCTCCACCTCCATCTTGGAAAAGACCTCGTGGGTAGCTTAGCCGGGTTTTTATTAAAGTTTTAGGACATATTTACATTGGATTGATTATTCATGGGATTATGCAGAACAGGGGTAGGTTTACTCATTAACAAAACATTAGGATGTAAATTCAGGTCCGGTGGCAGACAGGACCAGGGTATACATTAAACAATTAACTTAAGCTTCCTGACTTTGGGGAAAGAGAGTCTCAGCAAGTCAGAGAATTTCTTAAGATACATTTTTGCCAAATTCCCATTAGATAATTCTTTTTCACTGACACGATCCACGCTTGTCCACACGGGAATCACGCAGAGCTGCACTCAAAACGCATAAATTCCGGAACTGCGTGTTTACACGCATGTGGAAAGAACTTCCACACTCCTGGACCAGGATCAAACCTGCAACTCAGGTAACATGGCCTGACTGGGAATCAAACCCACAACCTTTCCGTTACGGGATGATGCTCTAACCAATACGGGTCTGTGCCACACCAGCCAGAGCCATCAATAAAATCTTATTAAAAGTTACAAGCTGGTCTTTGAAGACTGAGGAGTCCTGGTCCATGTTTCAGAAAGACTGACAGAAGAGAGAACATTGTCCCCTACCAAAGGTCAGAATGGGACTGCTAGCAGAGGACAGGTGGATTCATCAGCAGAGTCTCTCATGAGGGTGCAGTCAGGAGAGGAAACAGCATGGCAGGGTGACAAGGAGTCTCCAGTGCAGGAAGTTGGGGACTTTTTCTAGGACAGAAATTGATGAGCATTCCTAGAAACTGTTAAGTAAGTCTAGTCCTAGATTCCAGGAACTGGGATCATGAGAATGTATGTCGTAGTGAGTTGGGAATAAGAAACCAGTGCAACCTCATTTCTTGGACATGGGCTAGTAAGGGACTGTGAGCTTACACCTACCTCTCCTTTTGAAGAGCCTCCTCTTGAACTTCTTAGGTCTTCTAAGGGATAAGGAACCCTCCTCTGCGGGTGGGGAGTGGGTGAGGTCTAGCTTTTCTGGTGGTTCCATCTGCATAAAAAAGAGGCAAAGAAGAAATTTCAGAAGGGAGGGACTGCATAGTGGAGAAGGGGAGAACACTTTTAATGTCTTAATCTTCCTTCTACTGAAGACTTTGTTTTCCAGGTCTGCTTACCTGTGGTACCCTGAGGACACTATTGAATCCCAGACCTACATTAGTGCTTTTTCTCTGTGTGTGTCCTAAATTGGTTACTGTCAGATGTTATGGCTACCACCACCCAGGTCTTTTCTGCAGCTGCTCTCTGCTCCTCCATCCCCTTCCTCCTCCGTGGCCTATCTCTTATTTCTCCTAGCCGGGGCTCTGCACCCATCAAGCACTGTGGGCACAGTGGTGAAGATGTAGGGATTTCCAGAGGCTTACAGGGAAAAAAGTAATCTCATTGCCTACAAAATACAACATACAAATGCACTTTCAAAATTAAAATGATGCGGGCTGGGAACCAAAGGGTCCTGGTTCGATTCCCAGTCAGGGCACATGCCTGGGTTGCAGGCCAGGTTCCCAGTGGAGGCCATGTGAGAGGCAACCACACATTGCTGTTTCTCTCCCTCTCTTTCTCCCTCCCTTCCCCTCTCTCTAAAAATAAATAAATAAAATCTTTAAAAACATTAAAAAGAATAAAACTCGAATTGAATAATAAATTCTTGAACAAATTTTGAATAAGACCACTTTCATAGTTATACACACATTCCTCTTAATATAAAGTGTGGCTGTGTTCTAAAATATCTGTTGTTATGTAGATTAGGTGTGGCTTCCAAATTTGAGAGTTCCCACACCCATTAGGGTCTTAAATTAGAAGCTAGTTTTCACTGCCTACTCTAAACTATTCCCTGCCTCAAATCTTTTTCATATTACTTTGTCACCCACTCAGATTTGTTCAGCTAGAGTTAATAGCTGGGATATCATCCAGCAGAAAAAAAAATATAATAAAAGCCCAGTGAAGAAAGAAATGCATTTCCTTCCCAAGGCCAAAGTCCCTGGTGTTTAGACTACTCATACTGCAGAATCTGACTTGGAGGACGTGCCATCTGGCCTGGGGTGGTGCAGGTGTTCTGTTGAAAGGGAAGTAACTCAGGCTGGAGAGAGAAGCGAGATGCTGCATGGCTGATTTTCTCTCAGCCAGTCCCCGTGAGCAGGCTCCCTTTTCAACCTGCACCTGCACCTTCCACCCATCCAGAGCTGGGGTTGCCAGGGATTTGGAGCAACTGGTTGCCATTTTGTTTGGTCCTTGGGGCTTGGGGCGGGTAGGACCTTGCCTGATGCCCACAAGGCATTTTCCTTTTCCTGATCATGGGAGTCCTAATGTTAAATATATCATTGGAGAAAGAGTTGTCAATTACAAGTAATGAACCTTTATCATCAATTTTTTAGATTTGTGGTCACTGTTAATGGTATGTGTAATTTATGAAACAGAGCCTGGAAATCTGTACCTCCTAATCAATATGTGTGCCCAAATCCCAGGTTCAAGAAGCAGAATCCCAAGACCCTTCTTTCTAGCACCGTAGCTCTCAGCTAATTTGGGGAGTTCAGTCTATAGGCTGGAGGATGCAAGGTGTGAAATATAAACCATGAGCCAGGCCTGGCAGGGTGGCTGTTTCCAGCAGTGGAGTGTTAAGGCCAATAAGCTTAATCTGAAGCAGAAGAACCATTGGAAATTGAAAAATGTATCCGCACTGTGTCAACACCATCACTCTGAGTCTAGTGTGCTTATGCCAAAGATGTTATCGTGGTCTCTCTGGATGGCCTGGCTCCAGCCATGGCCCAATTTTATTGCCCATCCCTGTTAGGGGATCATGGTTTGATGGCTGTTGTCAGAATGCCCAAAGAACATTGGATTGGGAACTCAGAAGACCTGGATCTCGGCCATTAATTAGTTGAAGGATTTTAGGAAAATCCCAGGAAAATCCCTTAATCCTGAGTATAAATTTTGCATCTCTAAAAATGAACATATCTTACAGAGCTGTGTGAGTGTAAAATGGTGTAAAATGTGTAAGGCACTTTGGGAGTAAATGTAACACCTTCCCAGGCGAGGGAGTTGAGCTCCAGTAGAAAAATGACAAGCTAGGAGCTCGAAGACTGGGGTTCTAATTTGTGCTTTGCCATTTGTTAACTGTTTGAGCTTGGGCCTTTAGTCTAGCTGGGGCTGTGGTTTCTCAAGACTGCACACTAATCCTTACACCTCGGATGTGTTGCGAAGCTTAAATGATATGCTGTATGAGATTATCAGCTACATGATGCTGTGCAAATGACAGTTCATCTAAATAGTGGTTAATGTGGTGCTTTGCTATTCTCAAGCTGATTAGCTGGCTTATTTTGCTTATTTTTTTTCTTGAATTAAAAATTTTCAGTATTATAGTCTTGAGAAACCTCATATTTATTGGACATTAGATTCTCAAGGCTAACCTGTAGCATTTCCCATGCACAGTGAGCAGAGGGGAAACCGGATGTGGTGTTCCTGGAAGCCCTTTCTACTCCTTGGCTCTTTGCACCACTCACTGGATAGGTTAGCACATTCCAACACCGCCCCTTTTGGCAGTTTGTGCAACTGGACGTTTGGAGGTAGGTTCTGAGAGCATTGCTCAGCTGACACTCAGAAGGGATTGAATATTTGGAATCAGCTACCTGAATTTAGGAGCGTCTGCCAGAGCAATTGGCCAAAGCCCCCTGGAGTTTACTGGCTGACTGGCTGGATGTAAAACAGAAAATCAGATTCAAAATGTCTGGACAGACCTCAGAAGGTTGCAGACACGTTGGCTTCGGGAGGAAAGGGGCCATGCTTTCGACTGACTTTGTGGAACACTCACCTTGGGAGCTCTGTGTGTGCCCTGAAAAGGCACTGTGGCGGGAAGAATGAAGTATCAAATAGGCTCTTCCTGCTTCTCTTTTTCTTGCCCTTCCCCCCTGGCTCATCAAAGCCTTCACTCGTGATATCAGCAGTGAACAAGAAAGAAAGCTCAAGATTGCTGCTCCTTCTACTTTTCCCTTTCACCTGGCTTTGCTGCTTTGGGATTTGAAATATGCTAAATTTCAGGTTCAGCTTGTTAGGGCTGCAAATGGATAACCTTGCTTTCTGGTCCGAGAGGCACAGTGCTATGAGATAACAGCCTGTACCATCTTTCCATCTGTTTAGCCCCATAGTGTCCCACGAAGGGCAGCTGTGGCCATTTGGGGGAAAAAAATCAAACCATAATTTGTCTACATATTAAAATCTGAGAAACCTCAGCAGTTTCGGGAAAGATACTCTTATGCTAAGGCTTCAAGACAACTGTTCATAAACCAGTGGTCATGTTAATTGATTTATGGGCTATGCCCAAGTGAGACAGAGTCAGAAATACACAAGCTGAAGTAAACAGATGCTTTCCGAAGACAGATGGGAATAGATATGTGACTTCAAATAGGAGAGAAGGGAAAGCAGGTTATCTCGTTCCCATATTTTACTGAAGGTTGGAACAAAAAATACCAGAATGATGGAGACTGAATTGGTTTGTGTGTGCTTACAGACTGTAATAAAAATAGTGCAGCCAGAATGAATGGTGGTCACAAGAAGACAATCAATGCCTGTCATTGATTTTTTTTTTTTTCTGGTATGATTTGCTCTCCAGTCACCCAAATAAATATCTTGAATAACAAATGAAGAAAACAAACAAACAAGCAAAAAGTAATGGGAAGAAAAGCAAGGACCAGGAGCTGAAAAATTCATAGGCTTATTGCAAATCCACAAAAGGACCAGAAGTGGTTATTCTAGGATGGATTTTTCTTCTGCCTCACATCATGAATGGTCTTTTCAATACATTTTGGTGTGATTCTACAGTAGAAATTTATTTGCTTTTGTCCCCTGAGGGGTAGTGTTGGTTCTCATTGGTCTTCATTTCCCTGATCTAGAGCCTGTTCAGAGGGAATTTAAGTTGGAGGCTACTCAGGCAAAGGGAGAAGCTCGACATAGTGCCTCAGCCAATAGGCTGCATGCACCACAGGCAGCTGAAATCACAGGCCCTGGGGTACTAGAGCCAGAAACTCCCTACTAGAAGGCTGTTCTGAGAGTAGGGAGTTTAGGTATTGAAAGGTATCTGCAGATTTTATAACATGTCTCCACTTATTTATTTACTTATTGAGAGTTGACGATGCTGCCCTCACCACAGGTTGTGAACCAGAATAGGAGTCAGTGTCACGCGGCTGTGACTCGCAGCCCCTTTTTGCCCTGCTGACCAGCGACAGAAGCAGAGAAAGCTGACCAGACCTGGGAGCATGCCCTGAGGACAGCCTGTTCTTCCCAGTTCTTCCTGCAGAAGAGAAAAAGTGGAAGAGCAGTTTCTTCTTCTTATTGGATGACCTAAATGTGGTGATAGGGACAGTGAAGTTTGCTGTTGGCAAAGGGGCAGCCTCATGCCCAGAACTCCCTAGGTTTCTGCAGGGCACCTACGTTTGAGCCAGGATGGGTAGAGCTGCGTGGTTCTCACCCTAAACAGGTGGCTCTTCAGCTGTCTGTATTCAGTCTTCTTGTGGAGGCATGAGACACTAATAGCTGTTTTGTTATCCAGCAAAGAGGCACAATGGCAACTTGCACTGAGCCTAATGTGACCTTCCTTGTCTTTAGTCAGTGGCAGAAGGCAGCGCCACGTGGTGGAACAGAGAGGCCGTGAAGGAGCTGACATGGTATGAAACACACAGCCTAGTTGTGTGTGAAAGGAGGATGGTGTTGACAGAAGGCTCAGTCCCCAGCTTGCAAAGGACTAAAGAATTCCATTTGGATCTGAATAACTGGAAAGAAGTATCTTAGTGAGGTGGAGACTACTTATTAAGCTATCAGCATTATCATTGTCATCATTATCATAATCTGCAGAAATTGCCCTCTATGAATGTTCTGTGACAAATGCTGTCCTAAGTGTTTTGTAAGTACTATTTCACTTTTGAATGATGTGGCAGATAGAGGTTAAGTCTGAAGTTATTATGTATTCTTACTTCTTGTGGCTTGAATTTGAACCCATGACCACCTGATATAGTCCTGGGCTTTTAACCACCGTGAAATTCTACCTCTGAAGTCAGGTGGTGGAACCTTAATGGAAGGAAGGAACCAAGAAGCTTCCTTTGACATGGATCTGGGCCTTTCTCGAATCATTATTTTTAATTTAAATTTTATTTTTTTAAATCTTCACTCAAGTGCATGTTTATTGATTTTAGTGAGGAGGGGGAAGAGAGAGAGAGAAACATCTGTGTGAGAGAGAAGCATCGACTGATTGTCTCCTGTACGTGCTGCAACCAGGGATAGAATTCATACTTGCAACCTTTTGGGGCACTGTAACCAGCTGAGCCACCTGGCCAGGGCAAATCATTATATTTTAACCTAAGAAGTACCAAATCTCCTTGAGTGGATCCCATATCCATAAATAAGTTAGGTGCCTAATGGGACCATCTTGAGACTGTGGCCAAAGCAAGGTAGGAACCACCTTTGTGTCTGACTTGCTGCCAGGGAGGAAGTGCAAGCCTGGGGAGATGGGAGGTCTCTGTGTTCCAAGTTTCTAACTCCTGTCTCAGAACTCTAATAAAAAGGAAAGATTGTTTTTCCATAGAGCCAGTGGAAGGTTGCCTTGCTGTGACTCTTGGGCCAGTACAGGTGGAGCTGCATGTTCCCTTAACTTTTTGGTTCTGCAGATGTCTATACCCAGTCTTCCTGTGGCGGGACTAATTGCTTTCCCTGAAGGATCTCAATGCTAGAACGTTCTGAATCCTATTATTAGCTGCGTGGACATAGCCTCTGGTTGAGTACCACTGCTCTACATAGTCTGAGACTATGTCACTGTGCATGTTCGCTTAGAATTGCGTTATCTCCCTGGTGCACTGTTCCTTTTGTCATGATCTAATAACCATCTTTGTTCTTAACTTTTTGCCTTAAACTCTATTTAGTTTGATATTAATATACTTATACCAGTTTCCTTATGATCTGTATTTTTCCCATATATTTTCTTCATCTTTCAATTTTAATGTTTTTTAGTTCTAATGTTATGAATGTATCTATTCTAAAGAGGATAGAGGCACCTGGCTGGTGTAGCTCATTGGATTGAGCACGGGCTGTGAACCAAAGGTTCGCTGGTTCAATTCCCAGTCAGGGCACATGCCTGGGTTGCAGGCCAGGTCCCCAGTGGGGGCAACGTGAGAGGCAACCACACATTGATGTTTCTCTCCCTCTCTTTCTCCCTCCCTTCCCTTCTGTCTAATCTTAAAGAAAAAAAAAAAAGAGAGAGCACAAATACTTTGCTTCCCCTTTAAAAAAATAAATAAAAATAAAGAGCATAGAGGAAATTTTTGCTTTTTTTCCTCCAATCTAGCAATCCTGTATTAATTGATGAGTTTACTCAATTTATTACTGATAGATTTTGATTTATTTCTATCATTTTTGCTTTCTCTTTTTCCTGACATTTCTGTTTTTTTCTACCTATCATCCTTTATATTGATTGACTTTGCTTGATTACTTCTCTAGTTCAGAAATTACATGTTTTAGTCCTATGCCTTTTAATGATTATATTAAAAAATCTAATATGCATTCATGCCATGAAATAAAAAATTGGTCAATGTACTATATATACTTCTCATGAATGCTACGGTGTTCTACAGTTTCACTACAATAAATTTAGGTAGCAACATTTTATTTTTTCAATGTTTTGAAATTATTATGCTTACTACATCAACTCTATAACAATTTACCTCCAATCAAGCCCTTCCTTATAATGTTATTGTTGTTTAGTAATTTAGTGTCACCTAGTTTTTGTGTTACTTATTTGCTGTATTAGCCAAGGTTCTCCAGATAAACAGAACCAATGCAATGTGCGTGTACGTAAGTTGGCAAGTGCAAAGTCTGCAGGGTAGGCTGGTAGAATGGAGACCCAAGAAAGAGTTAGTTTGAATCCAAAGGTGGTCTGCTAAAATAACTTTTTCTTCTTTGGGGGAAGTCATTTTTTAAGGCCTTCAACTGATTGGATAAGGCCCAGCACATCATGGAAGGCAATTTGCTTCACTCAACATCTACTGATTTAAATGTCAATCACATCTAAAAAATATCTTCACAGAATCATGGTACCATGTTTCACCTGTGTACCATGGCCCCGCCAAGTAGACACATAAATTTGACCATTAAAATTATCCATATTAGTTATTAGTTAATGTTACCATATTTTGCCATGTATAATGTGCACCCATGTTTTTGGTCCAAACTTCCAGGAAAAAAATCTTTCTTTTTAATTTTTTAATTAAATTATTTAGTTACTTATATTTTGAAACAAAACTGATTATTGTATTCCAGGGTGTATTTTGCATACAGATATTGTTATTGCTTTCTAGAATTACACTTTAAATGCAGAAGCATAAATAAAAGAATTAAAAACATTTATTTAGATACAGAACTAGTACTACCCCATGTATAATGCACATCTCAGATTGCTTTACAGCTTGGGCAGGGTGCCCTGGACAAAACACAGGTGGGGGCTGACCTTGGCCTGCACCAGCTGGGAAGCCCCTGGGTCCAGCACACCTGGGTGACATCCAGAGACCACATCAGAGCACCACCCCCCTGCCCTTGCACAGCTGATTTAATGGAGGGTAGAGCTTGGTAATCACAGGTAGTCCTTGCAGCTGACTTGCCTGACTGGCCTGGCTGGCCTGGGTAAACCCCTCCCATTGACCTGCCAACAGCAACCAAGGCTCAACTATAAGAGGAGGGTATACTCAGCTCACACAGAGGGTGCACTTCGAGTACCCAGCTTGGGTGACAGGGGAGGCTGTGCCACTGGACCCTATGGGACACCTACTGCATTAGGCCATGGTACCAAGACATGGAGTCTAAGGGGAATGGATGAAGAAGTGAGGGGATTAAGAAGTACAAATCGTTAGTTACAGAACAGTCATGGGGGTGTATGGTATAGGAAATAGAGTAGCCATAGAACCTACCCATGACCCATGGGCATGGATAATGGTGTGGGGATTGCTTAAGGGAGTGAGGGGTGCTAGTTGGAGGGGGGCAAAGGGGAAAAAATCAGGATAACTGTAATAGCAGAATCAATAAAATATAATTTGAAAAAAAGCATTATGTTAAATGCTTAGCACAGTGTCTGGCATCTATCAAACCTTTAACAAAAAAATAGTTATTGTTTTTAAGACATCTTCCCCAAAGTGCATGCAAGATTTTAAAAGAATGAATTAAAAGCATTTATATAGATACAGAATTAGCACTACCCATGTATAATGTGTATTCTTATTTTTCCCTAGAAAATTTGACATAAAACTGCACCTTATACATGGCAACATATGGTATTTTGCTATGTCATGGATTTGCTTTGACTTACTACATATTTATCATTTTTTTTCCTGTATCTAATTAACTCTCTTTTTTTAGACTTGGAGTAATGAGAAAAAGCAACTATTAATCCCACAATTTTATCCTTGAATAATCTATTATTTGAAAGTTAGAGATAATAGAGACATTTTTCAAGACATTTCAGAAAGTGGGCCTCTATTAGAAAAACTAAAGGTTTACGTCAAACTGAAGTGCTTTGAAAATTAATCCATGTCTTCAGCCTTCCACATATTCCTTCTCTCCCTCTCCTTCCTTCCCTCCCTTCCTTTCTTCCTTCCTTCCTCTTTTTCTTTTTGGTAGGTAATCCATATTTTTCTCTTTGACTGCTTTAAAGATTCTATGTCTCTGGTGTTCTACAGTTTCACTACAATAAATTTAGGTAGCAACATTTTATTTTTTCAATGTTTTGAAATTATTATGCTTACTATATCCAAGGATCACATTTTTGATCAATTCTTTAAAAAATTTGAAAAATTTTCAGATGTCATTTCAAATGTTGCCTCCCCACTAATACTTCTTCTGAGGTGACTGTTGGTTATGTTGGACATTCTCACTCTTCCCTTCCTCGTGCTTAACCTCTCCTTCTATTTCAGACTTTCTATCTCTTTATCCCTCTGTGTTGCATTTGGGATTAATTCCTCACATCTAATTTTTGTTCAATTGTTCTTCATTCAAATGTGACTATTTTTTCAGTTTGAACCAGCCATCGGGCTTTTAATTTCATTGCCTTTATTTTTAATTTCTGTAAGTTTTATTTTTTCTTCAAGTCTACCCATCCTTTTAGATATTGTTTTGTACATTTTTTCTTGCTTCTAATTTCTCTCTTATGTCTTTTTCTTTTAAACAAAGTCCATAGTTTCTTCCTAATAGTTGTATGATATACAGTTCTTATACTTTAATACTCTCATTTCTTGTATCTGCCTCTCTAGCTTATTCTGAATTGTTTCTTAGGTGTTTTGTAAGTTTGGATTGTAAGAAATGATAAGCATGGCTTTTCTTGTAGACTTTTGTCTGACCTGTGTTGGAAGTATATCCTTCAGGAGTGGTTCTGTCTGTTTATAGCCAGTTACCCCAAGGGTATCATTATCCTTGGGTCTATTTCTATGCTCTTCCTCACCTGGGGGATTGTGAACTAAGCAGGAAGAATAAATTTGAACTCCAAATCCAAGTGTGGCATGCCTATGATAAGGCATTTCCAGGGAAGGTTGTTTCAACCACTTCAATTCTAGGTCCAAATAGACAAGCTTCTTGTCATTTCTCTAGGCTAGTGGAAGAGTTAAAAACGTATATATATATATATATCCTTGCAGCAAGGTACAGATCGTTAAAGATTCCAACTTTATGGGAAGGTCTTAATTTCATCTCATTCTTTTTCCCACAAAGGTGGTAGAACTTAAATGCTTTGGGCTCCTGAGGCTAGAAAAACTATTCCAAGGATTACCACCCTGGTTTTTACTTTGTCCTTCACTTTGGCTCCTACAGACTTCCCTTACATTTGTGTGAAATCAGATATGCTTTCAAAAAAGGGAATGTGTGTGTATGCATGCGTGCGCATGCATCTGTGTTTTAAAAAAGAAAGTTTCTGTGGGCATTTAGTCACACGATATTGCTAGAAACAAAATTATAAATATTTTGTAAAGCTCCTACCAGGCTTAGCTGTCTTTTCCTCTATCTACTCTTCCCACAAAGATGCATATCTGTGTGTCTGTCTGTCTCTCTTGTTCTTATCTATAAGTCATTGTTTTTTCCGATAACTGGATGACTTTCTTTCTTCTCTTGTCAAAGCCATTTATTATTTAATTTTCAATCAATTTTTTTTTAACCTCAAGAAGTTAACACATGAGCTTCTGACCAGGAAATCAGCATCTCCTAACAGGTCTTACAGGTGATGAGCACCACAGCAGCCTTTCTCATGATCTCCACTTTTCTGTGATTCCTCAAGTGAGTTGAGCACAGTCCCTAAAGATTATGCACCCCCAGTTCCTGAGGACAGTGACTGTGCCCATTTCAGAGCCATGTCAATGAATAGCACAAAGACTACAGAGGAAATGCTTTTTGACATGAATATCATGTTCAATGGGAAGAAAAACCAAATTCCCAGGTGTGGTAGAAGTCGAAGTTTAGGTCAGTTGTTGCAAAATATATTTTTATGTGATACTTAAGGTTTATTTTAAGTAATAAGTTGCTTCTTTCAGGCTCTTGCAGTTCAGAAATTGAGCAAGTGCAGAAAGAAGTCTTTGGGGAAATTATGGCAAAGTTTCCTTGCAGTCTTTACTTTCACTATGTCATACCTCAGGAAACTACTTTGTATGTGCTGAGCTCTTCTGTCTGCCCAGAGAAAAGTCTTGCAGGCAGAGCAGATGTGTATCTCCAAATTTATAGCCCCGAGGTTAAAAAGCTCAGAGACTGTTATGTCTAAAGCTCATGTTTTAAATTTGAGAGATAAGTTATCAGTTTCTATAAAATAGGAGTATATTCAACACAGTCAAGTTCTGATTCTATTTTCTTCCTCCACTTCTCCATGAATTCTTCAGTCACTTCTTCCTGTATTAGGAGATGAAAGACTTTGTTCAAAGTATTTCTGGAATCCTATTTTTGTAAACTTCTGCATTTCCTCATTATGTCCATTAGTCTTTTGTCATTATTTACTTTACTCACTGCTAGATGCTCTCCAGTATCTGGTCCTTCCTCTCCTCCCCACCCCCGTTTTTCTAGTATGAGAACCTCTGAGTTTAGCTTGGCATGTGACCACATGACTGGAGACTACATCTCTCCCCTTGTTGATAGCTAGGTGTGGCCAATGGGATGTGAGCAAAGGAAATGCAAGTGTCTTTTGGCTCGTGATCTTAGAGAGGATCCCAGACACAAAAAGTACCCAAAGGTCTTGCAAGGGACCACAGGAAAAAAGAAGAAAGAGAGGTTCATGAGCCATCAGGGAGGGAAAAGGGTTTCAGAGACTCTTTTGTTTTACATTTACCTACTTTTTATTTTTATATAGAATTTATTTTTATGTAATGCTGTGTGAAAGAAGTTCTGTATATTTCATTTCCGAAAGTAGATGATTACAGTATCGTGTGACGAGGTCTATGATACAAGTGTGAATCAATGCTGTAGGAGCAGAGAGGAGGGGAGCCTAGCCAAGATAGGTGAGACTAGGGAAGGTTTTTTTGGAAAAAATGAGCTCAGTCTTGCAAATTAAATAAGTGTGTCCAAGAAATTTACCCAAGCAATCAGTGGAGGGAGCAGTACTCCAGGAAGATGGAACATCAAAAGCAAAGCCATGGCGGCAGGAGAGAACGTGGAGCGTTCTGGGAACTGCAAATAAGTTGTTGTGATAGGAATATAGGGTAAAAACCGGGGAGTGGGAAAAGATGGTGTAGGATGGAGGAGGGGGTTTTATATGCCATGCCAAGGTGTTTGAGTTTACATGAAATTTATAAAACCAGAAGTACTTTTAGCAAGGAAGTTATATGGCTGGGTTTACATTTTAGAATGACCACTCTGGAAGCAGTGTGGAGAATGTATTGAGGGGCCCAAAGCTAAATAAAGACGTAAGATGTCTTTATAAAAGAAAGGCTTGGTTGATTAGATTCACAAAACAAAGAACAAGATGGTTATACTGATACATCGTCTGCAGCATATGTCCCCAGACAAATGGGGGTGGGGGAGGTTTGACTTCTTTTTGCGATATAATTAGAATTTACAGGTTTTCCAACATTTTGAGACTGTTTCTCCTAAAGCCAGTCCTTTTTTGTTTGTTTGTTTTGTGTGCTAGACTTCTTAATAAACCGGAACAAAATTTTTCAATGTCTTCATCTGCTTTAGTTGTGAGGACTTCAATGGGACTTTGCGTGCCTCTCTCAAGGGCATTTGGAGTGGAATTGGGAAGGTCTTTACTGTCTGTCTTAATAGACTATTTGACGTGACTGATGCTAATTTATGAGCCCATGACCCAAGGTGATAGTCAAACATTTAATTCCAGGATTCCTCCTAGAAAGGTCAGTCAAGTGTCTTATTTGGGTTTGGAAATAAATGTGGAGGTCACTGTTCTGCATGTAGTGTGATAATTTTCTGAACATGTTTTCTTTAACAGGAAAGACTGAGGGTATGAAGGGTAGACACTTTTTAGAACATCACTTACGTTTCATGAGCAGTGATATTGCTCTTATTTACTGAATGTCAGAATGTTATAAAGAACCAGAGAATTCTGTTAGGCAGACATACCTAGGCCTGTTGCCAAATTACTTTCTGTGGTTAATTTGAAAATCAGTGAAGAGGGATATAAGATAATGCAGCATAAGCAATGGAAATGTGCTCAAGTTTGGTCACTAGTCAGGTCTGTTGAAAGTATATTCAGGGTAAACTCTGCCAGTGATCCATTCATGGTAGAAAAGGCGAGTCAACAAAGTTTTTAGTGCGTGTTAGCTGGCATTAATGAGTAGACACCGCTGGATTTTTTTTTTTTTTTTCCAGAAAAGAAAGTCCCTGGACTCAGAATTTTGAACACAGCTTTGGTTTTTTACTGAACAGGTGTACTTAGTGGGAAATTAGGTGAAGTGATCACCCCTCTGCTCTTCCCCACACCTCATAGCAGGCTGTCTTCATGTAGACAAGCAAAAAGTGTTTCCCCACCCCAACATTGTTTTTTGTGGTCAGCAGAAGAGGAGGGACCTTGTGACATTTAGGTAAGTCAAACAAACTGATGACATTTAACAGGGGCGTGAAAGCTAGGCGTGAAGTCAGAAGTTGGCATTAGAGAGGGGAAAATTATAATATATATTTGGGAAAGGTCACAGTATTTATCTAGTAAAACAAAAGGAGCCCAGTTGCTCAAACAGAAGGGGAGGGTGTAACATGGAAGACTGCAGAGGCTTACACTATTTGTTTGAGGGAGTAAAACCTTAGGGTTCTTTCTTTAGTTGAGGTATTTTTTTTCTTATTTTTTAATTTTTATTGTTGACACTATTACAGATGTCCACATGTTCCCCCCTTTGCCAACCTCCGCCCAGCCCCCAATCCCCTCCCCTCTGGCCATCACCACACTGTGTCCATAGATCATGTACATTATGTTCTCTGGCAAATCCCTCTCCCTTCTTTCATTCAGTATACCCTCCCCCATCCCTTCTGACAGCTATCAGTCTGTTCCATGGGTCCATGCTTCTGTTTCTATTTTGTTCGTGAGTTTATTTTGTTAATTAGAGGTTTTAATTAACTATGTTCTGTTCTCTTGATTGTGGCAGCTGCTTTCCTCTTCTGAGGCTTCTAAGTCCTCAGAGGTTCCTGGAAGAGCTTGATGCCAGTCTCTGGGAAGAATGCTGCAATCCGAGATGCCCCATTTAACCCTGGGGTGGCCATCTTTAACTGCTGGGAGCCAGGAGACACATTCCCCAGATGTCTAAAGTATAGCTCTTGTTGTGACCCATTCCTATTAGTAGTTTTCCTAGTAAATGGTGTGGGGTTGGGGGGCAAGAGAGAGTGGGGAAAGAAAACTTTTCTTCAGCTTTTGTGTTTTTTCAAATACTTCTCTGTGACCATCTTGAGTGAGAAGGTTGCTTTTCTCATTGGTTCAAGAGAATATTAGCCGTGTCTCCATTCTGGACACAGAGAAAAAGACATTTTCAACCTAGACTCTTCTTTTGAGGTCATGGTTAACCTCCATCCTCCCAACCACAAGTGTAGACAAAATGAAGTCAGTGCAAGTTGTATTTGAGATGGGATTGCTGATCAAGTGACACTTGGTAGCCACCTTGGCCCTACCACTCTCCTTCCCCCATCATAAAATGATGATTTTCCCATCATGAAAGCTTCATCATAGTATTTTGCAGTGATAATCTGCTGGAGAGAAAATAGAGCAGACATACTCATAATACAAATGTATATACTGGTATATATCATTGAAGAATGAAAATATAAACATGCCAGTGGTTGGACTGGTTGAGGATTGTATGCTGGGAAGTGGGTGGCTTCTGACAAGTTTGAAATTTGGAACAGAGGTTGGGGTTGGGACCAGGCCAAGCTGGCCACTGGCCAGGCCCTGTGCCTCAGGGACCCTGGACTTTGGATTGAATGTCCAGCTTTTCTAAGTGCCCCTCTAGAGACAGTTGGAAATGTCAGTGCACTGAGGATCAGGGTCATCCCAAGAGGACTGCTCCATTGCCTAGCAGGGTCTTTCTTTCTCAGGATCGTGTGCAACTGGGCCACCAGGATGGTGCTGGCAGGCTGACTTTGGGTGACTCAAATTGTTTATAGAGACAGACATTGGCAAAAAACCACTTGCCAAGATCCCAAATGCCCTAGGGGTGGCCCTGGCTGTAGACACAAATGTGGAAATAGTTTGTTATTAAAAGTCATGAAACTAGATGAGATCATCTGGGAGTGAGCATAGATAGAAAAGGACTTTTACACCAAAAGTCCTTGGAGTTGTGGAGTTGGCATATCAGCATTCTTACCTCCTTGCGTTGTGTGCTTTCACAGAGATTTGCTCCAGCCATGATGGGAGGTTCTTCCTCGTCTGATAGCGGTTTTCCTATATGGATGCAGTACGAATGAGGCCTTTGTAGCAAGCGCAGGCAGGCACAGAACGCCACCTTCATGTGACTGCCTAGTCAGGTGGCTTCCAAGTTTAATTATTTTTCCTCCTTATTTAGTGCGGGTGGACAGAACCAATGTAAAGTGACTTATAGAAATAATTATTTAGATAATCACATTATAGTGCTACTAGGAAAAAAGAGAAATGTTTTCTGGGGAAAGAATAGGCTGATGAATGTGTCTGTCTGAGGGAGGTAGGGTGTGGGTAGGGTGGGGTTGATTTTTCCAGCTTTTCCGTTTACTTCCACTTATTTTGGTCCATTCTATTTGTATGGTTTCCTGGAGCCTGGATTCATTATTTGCATGGGCCAAAACAATTGAATAGCCAGTGTTTTACTTTTGGCTTTGTAGATATAGAACTGGCATTTTTATCTGAATTTTTTTTTTTAACACTAAGCAGCTCCCCACTCTTTCTTCAATTGTCTGACAATTTTAGTTTTGGATCAGAATTATCAACAGTTGCCTGAATTCTTTCCTTGACTACTTACATTAAGTAAACAGCTTCCCATCTTCCTGTTTCCTAATAGGAGCTTACACCAAGAGTCCTCAATTAAGACTAACTGACATTCATGAAGGCCGTGGTTTTGTATAGATTAAACACCTAATAGGAATTGGAGAATGATGATCTTCTTGAATTTACATCTGTAAAAGCCCAAAGCATTAAAGAAAAAATTCTTCCCCATGAAAGCAGAACCCCTTGAATTAAATAGGTCAGAAATCTCTCTCTCTCTCTCTCTTTTTTTTTTTTTTGTAGCCAGTGGTTTTGTATGAGACGAAGCAATTAGAACACTTTTGGCTTTAAACTCAGTGAATTTGGTGCTCTGGAATAATGCTTGAGGAGGTTTCCATGTCAAATAATTCATTTGCTTCTCATGAACTTACCCTTGGCTTCCCCTGCCTGTCATCCTCTAAGCTTTCCAAGATGACATCTTAGCATTAGTGGGACAGGAAGATTTACTGCATGTGACTGAGTCCATGCAGCGCTGTCCGGGAAACATTCATCACTCTGGGACTTCCTCACTGTCCACTGACTGGGTCACACACAAAGGACCGACTGGGCCACTCTGAACAGGAAGACAGCAGTAGAAGAGCATAATACAAGTCTCTGTTCTGAGACAGGAGAGTAGAAGCCACTGCTGACAGCATTTTGGGTATGATCACAGTCAAAGGGGAGGGCTTATTGCTCATTTGTCGCAAGGTCCAAAGGATTGTGTCCTGGGACAAAGCTGCTTGAAAATAAGAGGGCATGGGAGGAAGTGCTCACGGGAGAAGAAAAGGTTTTGGGAGGGTGGGATGAGGCACACTGGGTTTAAGTCCCTACGAGAGTCTCAGTATATTTAGACTATAGATTTGCTGCTTTTTCAGTATGCAAGTTGAACCTATCACTCCAAGTGGCTAGAGGTTGAGCTAGTCATTTGACCTTCTGTGAGCTGCGGGCTCCCCAGGTCCGATCCTGATGTAAGAGGGTGATAAGTTGCCCATCACCTAGGCAGTGCATTGTATGATCTTACATAATTAAACTATATACCCCACTCAACTGTGTTAGTGCTTTGTTGGTGTGTGTATGAGTGTGTATATAGGTCTGTTTGAATTACCAGTCTGCTTAGAACCTGCAGGAGTTCCTGGGGATACTCAGTTTCTGCAGGCCCTGAAGGGAGGTTTCATGTGTACTGGGGGTGGGAATAGGGAAGAGGAAGCTACACAAGAAGGATAGAGTTTTCCTAATTTACAGGTTTGTCTAGGCTGGCCCTCACCATGGGGGTCCGTGCTTCCTGGATGAGAAAGAAAATTCCTGAGGCAAATAAGCTGGTGCTGTTAAAAATGTGTCTCCCCCCTAGTTGGTCTATATTAATTTTTGGATTTTAATCTTGTTGTAATTCTCCAACTAAATTCTTCTGAGTTGAGATATAAGGAAAGAAGAGGCAGGAAACACCCGAGAGTGAGCTTGGGGAACGGTAGATTTGCAACTTATTGAAAAGGGGACTGACTTCTAGGGATGTTGCTCTGTTGAAATAAATCCAGCCCTGTTTGCCTTGATGATAAACAGGATCTTTTCCCAGTTGCTTTGAGGACCTTTAGCTTTCCCTCCATTACCCCTTTTAATTGGGGGAAAGTTGTTAGGTTGTCTTTAATTCCTGATTAGTCCTGGAAATCAGGTGGACACTTCACATGGAAAATGTGTTATTTCGGAGTGGGGATTGGGAACATAGACACCGTTTTTCAGCCAAATAATCACATCAAACCTGGCTCTAAGAAGCCTGAAACATGAAAATGTAAGACCTGTTCCATTTCCTTTAGGGAATCTTTAGTTCTGCAAAGGACTCTTCTCCCTAGGTAAGGGATGTGTGAGTGGCAAGTTTATGGGCTGTGGATTATGATAGGCCTGGTCTGAATCCTGGCCTCACCAATTACGTCTGACATTATGTCTGGACCCTCAGCTTTCTCCTCTGTAAAATGAAAGTCATAATACACATTCGTGGCTGTGTCATTGTGAGGATTAAATGAGATCATGAGAGCAAAAGAGGGGCTGGGTAGTGAAGGGTTAGGGGCATGGGCTCTGCCCTGACCCTGTTACTTGCAAACTGGGGAACCTTGGCCAAATCACCTAATCCTTTCCCGCCTCCCTTTCTCTCTGTAAAATGGTGACAATGGGACCTACCCCACAGGTTGTTGTCGGGAATGAGTGAGATCATAGATGCAGAGTATTTAGAAACCAGATTCATAAGAAAAGTTTGCTGTTATTAAAATGGTTTTCACACAGGAGTATTCGATACAGGATAGCTATTAGAATTATTATTAAATGCAGATAGGTTTGGCATCTCTTTTGCTCATTTGGGTTGCAATGGCTATTTCCCAAAGGCCTCCTTCTGCTCAGAATTTCCACCCGTTCAGTCATGGATTTTCTCAGACCTTTGTTCTAAATCACTGCATCTTGTGTTTGAATGACCTCATCTCTCCTGCAGGTGATTGGCAGTGGCTTCTGCCTTCCTTTCCAGGATCCTAGAGCAATTTCAATGTCCTTTCAATGTCCCACCCCTAAGCTTGTAAGCAATAAACAGGCCATTCACTTATACACACATTGTTGAGCCCTATTCCTCCCCATCCTGTCCTTCCCTCCCTCTCTTCCTCCCTATTTGTTCTCTTGTCATCTTTACAATGGCTCTGCCTGATAAAGGGACTTGAAAGGCAGCCCTGCCGGTATTTCCAAAGCTCTATTTTGCATGTAAAAGACAAAGATTACTTCCTATAGCACAATAATAAAATCTCCCACTCATTGATTGTAACTGATTTGTGGTCCTTAAGTGACAACCATATATTTTGGCACTTGAATCTGTCACTTCTTCAAACACTCTGTTCCCTCGGCTATTACCTTTTTATTAAGACTATGCAGGAGATTAGTGAGAAGAGATGGAGACTTTATTCCTGGAGTCAACACCACCCAGAAGTGTAAGGGACTATTGTACCAAAGCAGGGGTATGGCCCACCACTCTCTCTCTCCCGGACAGAGTCTAGAAATTCTAGTTCTTTAGAAAGAAAACCTGAAGTGCTAGGAAGTTAGTGCAGAAAACCCTGGGTAACATGCACTCTGGAACTTGTGAGGGGGGGTGTCTTCTCATTTCTTAAATTTATTTTGGAAAACAATAGTAGAAAGCTGAGAAATAAAAATGTTCATGTGCAGAAAATGAGAACAACCACATTCATAAAGCATGGTGGAGGCGGTATGCAAATTACTTAATAGCTTTGAATGCTATTTTGTAGTTGATAAAATGAAGATAATAATATCTTCTCAGCTTACTTTTGAGAGTAAGGTTTTATATATAAATTTATATATATATATATATATATATATATACTACTTATACTTTATATTTGAAAGTTTTTTAACTTTAAACTGTAAAGTCCTATTTAAATGTAAGAAATTATTTTCAGAGTACTTTCTCATAGTTAACATGTCTTGCTTTCTCATATTTATTTATTCAACAAATATCTATTGAATGTTGGCCATGTACTGGGGACCGTGCAAGACACTGGGTACACTGACGCGGCCCTCCAAGAGCTCACGGCTGTGTGTGTGTGAGACAGGTGCATAAAGAAGCACGTAAGTACTGGGAAAGTACGGAGTATTGGGCTTCTCTCAATAATCTCATTTTATAGATGAGAAAACTTGAGGCACTATAGGCTGGAGCTGAATTTGAGTAGATTTCCTGGCTATTAGTAGGCTTTTCTGTATTACCTCATGCTTTCTCTTGAAGTTGGGGCATGGTGCAGACCAACAAGGACAGTTACTTGCTGGTTATAGGTCTGGATTCATCAAAAGGAGGGAAGGGGAAGAGAGTTCTCCCCATAAATATATCCAGGAGGGCTCTCCAGTGTGTCTTAGATAGAAAACAGCTAGGAAGTACTGAGCAATGAGATATCCAGGGGGCATTACCAACGTGATCAGTCTATGAAAATACTGTCAACTCCCTCCTTGCCTATAGGTACAGTGACTCTATACTAGGGTCGTTCTGAAGGGTCTGGGGGAAATGCTTCTCTACGTGTCTCTAAGGAAGCAGATCCCCTGAGGGAGCAGAGTTGGATTCAAAGTTGTGGCCACATTGATTTCCAGGAAAGTTGAAATTCATTCTATATAATTATTTTTGAGTAATTTTATGTGTGCTATATAGCATTTTCACCTATAAAATTGGCTCAGTCATTATCTGCCTCAACTTTCATTATCTTGTCCTCAAAACTAATTTTACAACTAAGCCATTAATTTATGTCCATAATTGCGCCCTGTCTGTGTCTCTGTCTCTTTCTCTCTTGTTCTTATCTTATCGATAATCCTTTACTTAAAATATTTAATTCCCTGCCCAGTGTGGCTCAGCTGATTGGGAGTTGTCCCGAAAAGTGAAAAGTTCCTGGTTCACTTCCCAGTCAGGGCCTGTGCCTGGGTTGTGGGTTTGGTCCCGGTTGGGGTGTGGACCAGAGGCAACTGATCAATGTTTCTCCTCTCTTTCTCTCTCCCTTCCCCTTGCTGTGAAAATAAATAAAGTCTTAAAAAAAACCATTTAGCTATCACCATAGGAAACATTAGAAATGTTGAAACCAATCTAAACTAATTCACCCCATTGTTTAACAAATGTCACAAATAATAACTGTGAACATAAAGAAAAAAGATAACAAAAGCATGTAATCAACCCATAGGCTTACCAAAGAGCAGCCTGCCTCCTCGTTCATCCCAGATGAAATTATAATCACTCAGTCTTAAATAGTAAGAGAGGTGAAACCTTGTGGTTAGGGCTTAAATTAGGGCTGTATTGTTGGGAGTCCAGAGAAAAAGCAGTCTTCAAATTTCAAATGGCACAACATTGGTGTATAGTAGAATGCCAAGTGAGATTAAATGGCAGAACTTTTGTGGATTATGTTCTCAGATAAGGATTCCCATCCTTACAAACTTCTGACATTGACATTGGAGCTTCTGTACATCCCATCTTAGCCTCACTGACTCTTAGAGAGAACTCAGTCCATTGCAGGAAAGCTTGCTGGGATTGGATAGCAACTCCCAAGAGCACCATCAATTTAAGCTTGAGGCTATTGCTAGTCTGACCTTATCACTTGTGCTGGTTATTTTTTGTTGACTTTGGCTTCATTTCTATATCTCAAGGGGCGAGAAACTTGCACACTACATTTCTCCAACTTCTTTGCCAGTGGTTTTTAGTTAGTTCTACCAATGGAAGGCACAGCAAGCGATCAGAAGGCAGAAAGAAGGGAAGAGAGATTGTCCCCCTGCCTCCAGCATGCTTTCTGCCATTGGCATTGGCAATGGCAGGAGAATATGAACGTCTGGGTTTCTACTCAGGTAATTTGGGCCAAAGCAATAATGGCAGCTGCTCTAGCAGCCTCTGTGGTAGAGTGCCACTGGGTGACACGGGCTCTGGCTCCAGGGTGGCAGCCATCAGAGAAGCCAATGGTGGGCCCCCTGGGCTTCTACAGCATTGAGGAGGTTGGCCACTGACTTCCTCAAAAATGGCAGCAGCCACAGCATTAGCTCTTGTTCTCTTCTAGCAAGCAAGACCCTTTTTCCCTTTGCCTTCTGGCCCTGTGGGTTGTAGATGGTTTTTACAGTTACTAGTCTCTGGATAATATTACCCTCTCCATTTATACCCTTCTACTTCTTTAAACTCTTTGGTGATCAATTCCTTTATTAAATTCCCTCCGTTTGAAATCTAGGTTGGTTCCTTTTCTCCTGACTGAACGCTGAACTCATGTAGCCTCTCGGACCTGCAATAACTAGGTTTATGCTTTTTTTCTTTCTGTTCGCATTCTTAGGGGATTTCCCTCCCAAGTCTTTTCAAATGGTTTGCTTGTCTATTCTTGAATCCTGCCCTCCCTACCTTGCTATTAGTCATGAGTTTTTGCTGCTTATCTTGTGTTACTTGGAGACTTGGAGACTTCCTGGGTCTCCGAGTTTAGATTTCTGCTAAGAAATCTGTATTGCTTTGTCTTTTATTTTCTTTTTCTTTCTTCCCTTCCTTCTCTTCACAAGTTTCTGATAATATTTGAGTCATTCGTTATATCTCATATGCTTGCATTGCCTACTTAGAATAAAAGATTTCCAGGCATTTTGCTTCACTTTATGTGTCGGATTTGAGGACCAAGCATAACTTACTCTGCCCTTTCTAATCACTGACAGGGTGGGTAAAGAATAGCAGATAAGTTCTAAAGTGAGGCAGAGAAACATAATAATTTTAGGAAAAAAATCAACAGAAAATTACATAATAACATTTATTACATTTCCAATATAAAAGCCATATACTTATTAAAGTAGGAGACAGAAAACATGGAAATAATTTTTAAAAGTCACTTAGAGACAACACATGTTTTTTTATTATTCCTTTTCCTATTTTTTGTATGTATGTGTGTATTTTATGTAATTATTATAATAAACTTTGTATATTACTTTTCATTCAGTATTATTTATATATTTTTGCACGTTATTTTAAACATAATTTTAAATGAAGGTAAAACTGACCATCAAGCCTTTGTCAATGGTTCTTTTTAAAAATATATTTTCTTCTTATTGAACATTACTTTTTGTATGGTATCCTCCATTGTTATTTTTATTATAATAAACATATTTAGCTATAAAGAAACTTCTATATTTTTCTTTAGTCTGGCTTCCGAGATGTGAATTGCTGGCTAAAACATAAAACATTATAATCCAAAAAATGAAACTTGGAAAACAGAACGTGATTCATTCCTTCAAGTCAGTCCAACATGAGGCTATGGTAAAGCTGCTGATTAGTGTATCTGGAGCCAGACTCTCTGTGTTCACATCCCAGTCCACCCCTCTCTGTGACTTTGAGTAAGTTATTAACCTCTTTGTTCCTCAGTTTCCTTGTCTGTAAAACCCTTGTAAAGTTGTTATGAGGTCTAAATGAAAAAATTTCCATGAAGTGCTTACAATGATGTCTGGCACATAGTAAACACTATATAAATATCAAACACTGCTATTATTATTAATATCAAACAGGAATTATAAACAAGGAGTTATCCTCCAGTTGTGACTTTCTCAGAGTGACTGGTTCTGATAGATAAAATCCAAAAAGGGCACAATTGAGCTATGGAAAGTACAACAGACACCTTTGAAATAACAAGGGCTGGAAATATTTTAGGTGGCCAGTGGAGATAGAATTGTAATATTTTGTATTTGTGGAGGGTTTTACAGCTTATAAAGTCTTTTGATGTTATCACTCCAACCCCTCACATTGTCCCTATGAGGTGTAGGTCGTATGTGGTTTATTCGACAGGTGAGAAAACAGAGTCTTAGGGCCATGAGACGGCAACTGAACAAGAGCCCACACTAAAAAGTAATCCAGGTCATGACATCTAGTCTTCTCCATTTCATTATGGATAAAGTGAAGACAAATGAATTTATACCAATTCTGGAATAATCAAATACAAAAGAGAGGTAATTTAGGATAAATAATAGAAAGTTTTCTATCTGCTTATCTATAAAAGTAGAAGATGCTGAATTTCTAAATTAGTTCCCCAAAGGGTATATTCCTGAGGAAGTTCCATAAATGACATTGTTTTACACCAAAATACTTCAAAGGCAAATTTAATTCTCTTTAAGTCCTTTGTGTGCCAGCTGGACATGAGGCCAGGTCTACTGCAACTTATTACAGCAAAAGCTTGTGCTCCCAACCCTGACATAGGTGTGAAGGATTGTACATACCTGGTGTGTTTTATGTAAAATTAGAGACAGAGCAAAGAGCTCTTAGTTTCTAAAACTTTGAAACTGAGCTTCTTTACACTTTGAGAGAATCATCCAGAAGGAAAAACATAATAGTAATTTTACTCATTAATTTGTCCCATCAACGAATTCACAGAGCACTTTCTGGAAGGTGAGGCACAGAGTCTCTTACAAGAGGTGTAAAGGGGTTTAGTGATGAAATTTTCTGGGCAGCAACACAGTGCGTCTTTCCAGATTATGAAGAACAGAGCCTGCTGTAGGTAGCACCGTCGTGATTCTCTGCCTGACTTTGTCTTTGTGGAAAAACTTGGAAAATCAGATTTGGGGAGATAGACATAAAGTTTTCATTTGGTTTCATTTTACTGAAACCAACTTAATTCTGATGTGACCTTTCCACTGCTGAAATGCTGCTCCCCTGCACGGCCTCCGAGTGGCACATTGTCCATCTGGGTTACATTAGAAAGAGAGACCAACATTTTTTGGCTTCATGTTCATGGTGGCTTAATTTTCAACAGAAAGGGAAGATTTAAACAAAAGATTTCTTGTAAGGAGAGCTATTTTTCTTTATTGTTAAATATTATAAAAATATGAGATTGTTCTCAAGTTGGTATCATTGTATACCATGCTTAACAAAAAGAAAGCAGAATAGCAAACCTAAATAGCCCTATATCTATTAAAGAAATTGAATTTGTAATGAAAAACCTTCCCGCCAAGAAAAGAGGATATGACTTGATGAATTAACATTTTGCTTTCAGAATTGCTTTGTGTACTTTGGCAGTTAAATCAAATTCTGCTCAACTTTGGAGCCAAATGAAGGTCAATGTAATGGTGGCTAACTGAAGGTGTAGACACTTAACTGAGTGGGAACACTGACCTTCACAGAGGGAACTCTTCTAGACCTAGTTTTCAGATGGCTGAAATGGTAAACTACAGTGTTCTTCATCTAGTGTTTTCTTTTTTTGTTTGTTTTTTTTTACTACACTGAATTAGTTACTTTAGTATGTGAAGATAAAGAGCAAATGTTTTCAGGAAAAACTGTGCAGCATAAAGAAAGAGTGACTGCAAAATTGATGTCTTGAACGGTGTCTGAGCCTATGAGTTCTGACCTTTGGTGCACAAGATCATGAAGAGCTGGGTTCACATGGACTGACTGACTTCAGAAGAATGGTTTTCTATGCCCCAGCTTCAGCTTTACCTCTACCCTGAAGATGTTCACATTTATACTCTGCTTTCCAGTCTTTCTCTCCTGATTTGTCTTCTTGCTATATATTGTTTATGTAGCTGTCACAACAGACCTTAAAGTCGAGATGTCTAAACCTAAAATTTTCAGTTTTCTTACATTTTTTCTTTTCTTATAATAGCATCTTCATTCTTCCAATGGCCCGATTTGGAAATACCGGCATCGTCCTATCCATCCCTTTCTTCACCAACTTCCAGCAACGTATTAGGATATGCTAACATCTGTGGACCCTTGATATTTGCTGGAGGTAGATTCTTAAGACTTCCAAATAGTTTTATAAATATATACATATATTTCATAAAATGCAGCAAAATTTAGCTTTATGCTATTGAAGACAAAGAAAATAAAAAGCTGTGCTGAGGGCAAAAAATGAGCAATCAGCTGGTTGCATTCACTGACTAAACAACTCCTCCTTCCAACATAATATGCTCAATTACCAATTTAGCAAAATGCTACAGTTCAGGGAACCCTTGCAGGTTTAGCTTTCTGGGCTTGGCTGAGTACTATGGTCCCAAAGGTTCATGACGTTTATTAATTTTGCTAGGCCAACGGGAGAAAAGCATTTCATAAAATGACTCCAACCAGGGTTCCAGTCTGTACAAGGATTGTTCAGCAAGGGAGGGATTAACCTTCAGAGAAAGTGGAGAAGTGTGGTGTGAAGATATGCGTAGGAAACATATGACTCTTAATGGGATTAGAATGTGGGAAAAAGGCAGAAGTGAATGCAAACATTTCTGTGAAGGGCCTAGTACAGTTGCTTCAATTACTTCATTTATATCATAGTGCCTTTAAGGGAGAAATTATATGCAAGAGCTAGAGGTGCACTGGGAATATGAGATTCTTGAATGTTTAGGAACGCATTCTCTGTGAGTGGTAAGGGTTTACAGAACTATATGCCGTAAATCTTTATTTACAAATATGAAGATCTATGATATTTGAAATATCATAGATATGAAGATCTATGATAGGGGGTGAGGCAAAAGTAGGTTTACAGTTGTGAGTACAGGAAACATAGAGTTTAGTCTTGTATTATTTATTAATTATTGTATTGTTTTCCATAAGAACAACTGTAAACCTACTTTTGTCCCAACCTATATATGTGTAAATACATACACATATATTGATATACATATATCGCTTGTGAATTTCCTTGATTTTTTTGTACTCTTGTTGTATTGTTGATGAAAACTCTTAGTCCTGCAACCTAGCACTTGTGATATGTATCAATCCTGACATAAAACAACTAAATTAATCCCTAGCCCCTCATCTAGACTCCAAAAAATTGTAGCTGTTTATTTTCCTAGTTAGAAATTGAATTTAGCCCACCAGTACATTTCATAAAGATCAGCAGATGGTAATTGCTTTCCAGCTGAGTTGGGTTGGGTTTGAACCAATGACCTATGTGGTGAAAGCTTTTTTACCCCCCAGTCTCTTGATTCATCCATCTGCCTGGGAATATGAGATCCTTGAATGTTAAAATCTCAAAGTTGAAAAACTGTCTTAAAAAATACTTCTGTGGTTTGTCTTGCTCATCAAATTGTGTGTCCACATATAAAATTATTTTAGAGGGCAATGTTGCTAAAAGTATCGTTTTACTCCTGATATTTTATAACATTTTTAAAGAGCAAGTTTTTGGGTAGGAATCAAGAAGTTGGCAAGATTGATTTTACTAATGTTATGAAAAGTGCCTTTAACTTGGTAGGAGGAATATGGTTTTTTAGTCTACATATTTTGTCCAAGAGCTATTCTCCATAAGCAATGAAAAGTTTATTGTGCAGGAAGCTAAGCTTCCCAAATAAAGCATAGGTAACTCTATACAATAAAATTTACTGAGAATTTCAGGTCACTGTGAAATCTCAATGTCCTTCTAAAAACAGAAGTAGAGAAAACTAGTGTGATGGTGGTCTTGAAGTATTTTCCCTTTGGTCTGAGCATTTCCCATGAGAAAAAAGAAAAACAAACACAAGAGGACTTATTTTTATGGCTTGTCAATATGGATATCAGAAGCTTGACTGATCTTTGTGGGGATCAATGAGGTCATGTGTAAAAGGTTGATGGATTTCTAGACCTTATTTCTCTAAACATTACGTAAACCAGGCCATATCCTTCCCCAGAAGCTCAGACTGGTTACAATTCAAGGCCTTTGTAATTAATTTATGACCCAACACTCTTTCTGGTGGAAAATTGTGTTCTTCCATTTCTCAGTGAGAAAGCACTCTGGAGTGACTCACTTGCTGGACAGTAAGATCTCCCCAAACTTGTCTGTTCTTTACCTGCTGCTACCAATGCTTGTTTGTAGCATTAATTTCAGCAGCATTTCCTTTAAGTCAGCTTTTCATCCAATTAGAGTCTTCCTTGAGTCTTCTTTCCCCCTTCTACTCTCCAGGACTCATTCCCCTCCAGTGGCCCTGTTATCCCATCCCGAGAAGTTTTAGAGACTCCATCTCCAGTAGAGATTCTGAAAGGTTAACTTATCTCTATTTCTACTGTCATCACCCTTGTTCAGGCCTGGATCATTGCTGTAGCTTCCCAACTGGATTCTCTGCTTCCACTCTTATCCCTTGCAATCTATTCTTCATGCAAAACTGGTCATCTTTTAAAAAAAAATGTACATCAAATTATGGTTCTTGTCTGTTTCCCATCCCACTTGGCTTAAAATTCAAATTCCTTAACCCTGCATAATTTATACCCCATTTCACCTTGTGTCCTTTTCCTCCTTCCTCACCATGCTCCGGCTGCTCTGGTCTTTTTTTTTTTTTCTTTGGAGTCCTCAGAAACAGCAGACTTAAATCTAAACTGTAGAATTGGTTTTCTCTCTGCTAGGAAATGTCCTTCTGCTTCTACCACCTCCTCTCTAGATATTGCTTAACTAGCCCCTTCTAGCCATTCAAATTTGCGTCACATGATATGTCTCTGAAAGTCTTCCTCTGACTGCCCAATCTAAAATAACCATCAAGTTAGTCTCAGAGAAATCATCCTATTTTAATTCTTTGCATAACAATGAACACCAATTAACAATATTATAATGTATTAACAACAATTAACAACAATAATATGATGTATTCCCCACCTCTTCTCTCTATCTAAACTATCATGAGTCTATTTATTGGTTTGCTTCCTTCACTGGAGGATTATAAAC
>PVJI01000148.1:0-262990 GCA_004026765.1 Micronycteris hirsuta
TGGTATAGATTTAAATTGTTTTCAATTTCTTTGATAGGTATTTTACCATTCAGTTTTGCTTGTTTCTTCTTTTGTCCATTTTGGTAAGTTGTACTCTTTTAAAAAAAATCTTTCATTTCATCTCAGTTGTTGGATTTGTTGACCTAAAGTTGTTCATAGCATTCTCTTTTTAGGTATGTAAAATCTGTGGTGATAAACCCTGTTCATTACCAAATTGATGATATGTATTCTTTCTCTTTTCTGCTTGACCTATTTACAGTTTGTTGAACTTATCAAAGAATCAGCTTTTTGCTGTGTTAATTTTCTCTACTTTCTGCTTGCATTTTACTTAATTAATTCCTGCTCTTAGCCTTTATTCCTGTACTTCTACTTTGTGTTTACTTTGCTCTTCTTTTTCTAGTTTCTCATGTTGAAACACTGGTAGTTGATTTTAAGCTTTTCTTTCCAAGTATAGCTTTACCTATATGTGACAAATTTTGATGTGTTGTATTTCTGTTTTTTTTTAATATCTTTTTATTTGTTGGATAATATGGATTTCCTGACTCCTTAAGGTTCTTAAAAACTGAAATCTGAAACAGGTGCGGTTGTACTCCAAAGTAATTTTGGAATGGTATCATTCCCATGAACTTTAAAAAACACAAAAAACCACCAGTCCTGGATCAGAGGCTATTATTTCCTTACCCCCAATATTTTTTTGAGAGAGAAAAAATTCTATAATTTTTTAATATTCTTTTTTTAATTTAAAAAAATTTACTTATTTATTTTTAGAGGGGAAGGGAGGGAGAAAGAGAGAGAGAGAGAGAGAAAGAGAGAAACATCGATGTGTGGTTACCCCCCATGCAGCCCCCGCTGGGGACCTGGCCTACAACCCAGGCATGTTCCCTGACTGGGAATCGAACCTGCGACCCTTTGGTTCACAGCCCACGCTCAATCCACTGAGTTATGCCAGCCAGGACCTATAATTGTTTTAAGTATGCTCCAAGCCCAAATTGGTTAGAAATCACATCTTGAATAATCTATTATCTCCCTGCTAACTAGGGAGAATTGTGAGAATCAGCTTTATTAGTTTCCCTTCAATTCATATATCTCTAGCTCATCTGGAGCTGACTTTGTTTTTCCTTGTCCCTATTTGGACTACTTCACTGTGCTAAATGGGATGTACTTGAGCTCCTAGAGCACGTACATATGTGCTGGGAGAGAATGGTGCAAAGTAGAATCCATAGGGGGCAGAATTTCCTGAGTAGATGAGGCATAAAACAGAAGAAAGCATTTGGGACCAGAAGTCAGCATTTCTGTTTTATCACAGTAAGGAAATATGATGGCAAGTCCTTTCTCTTCAGTCTGTCTTGTCAAGAGCATGGCTGTCTGGCCTTCAGAGCAGACTGTGGATATGGAAGTCACTTACGGGACATATCGTACTGGAGTAACTATTGTCTGGTACGGCTCTCCGCTTTAACCTCCCACCTCTTGACTCTTATTTCTGCAGTAGATCTTGTTTTTATCTTACCTGCACGGCTGCTTCATGAGCATGTGATCTGTACCATTCATTGCACAGGACTCCACACTCAGAACAGCCTTTACCTGGTGTAACGCTCTGCTGTCACTGTCTTAAAAATCTTAATAATTTTTAGCAAGAGGCACACGTTGTCATTTTGCATAGGGCCCCCCAAATTCTGTAGCTACTCCTGTGTACCTGGAAAACCCCTTGAAGACAAGGTAGTGGCTTGGAAAGGAAAAAGGGCATAGCAAGTCTCCAGGGGAGAAGCTCATAAGCGGTCACAGACACAGCCAGGTGCTACTGAGGCCGGGGTGTCATGTTTCCGTGCCTCACCAAAACAACTTCCAGCAGCCCTTCCCCCACCCATGCCTCCTTGTAAGGTGAATTTTTGAAAAACTAAATCATATTTTCCAGGACATTCTTCACCATACACCTGCCCCAACAACTCCTCCAGTCTTCATTCACATCCAGCAACCCAAGAATCAACAGCATCCATATGGTGCATTCTCTATAAATGAAAGCTCTTTTAATTAGTGATGGGACACCTCAAATTATTTCAGCAGATGCTCCCATTTCACGCAAACAAGCATATGTCTTTGCAATTGGGCGATATTGTTCTAATTATGTCATAGCCTGCAGCCCAATTGGGCATATCTCTTAGACAGTCTCTCGGGGAAAGTACGTGGGTTGGGGGAGATCTATTTTATTCACTCTTCCACACACACACACTCCGATATCTACTTTCAATATTTAATGCTCATTAACTGTTTTTGGTTTTGTTTTGTTGTTTATTACTGTATTTTTCATGAGCTTTCTACACTCAGGAAAGGAGGAATGGGGAGGATATAATTATTTGGCACTAGAATGGATGAGAATAGAAGGCTTTAGGATTTTCCTTTCAAAATAACTTCCTTAAAAAGAATGGGTCTACTTCTTCAAGCAGGCTGTAGAACAGACTGTGTGAGGCAGAAATTCCTCTCTCTCTCCCCAATATCCTGGGATTCTGTGGCAGAGATGACAGGGCATTTGCTATAATTAAATCTCCTCTAAGGAGAGGTGGGAGAGAGTGCGGTCTCTGAACAGACGGGATTTGTATCTGGAGGCGTCAGCATAGTTCTACATATTTCTTGGCATATAGTGTGAGAGGGACTTGGGGGCCTGTCATCCTTGGAAAGGTGTGTTGTCTGGGTCTGTGAGATACTGGTTGTGGCTATTCATTAAATATTTCTAGCTCACCCTTCACCTTCTGAGCACATAGTAGAACCATGCTTCTGTTCTTTAAGAGCTTCTATATGGGACTATATTTTCTTCTATATGGGGCTGTGTAATTTAATTTCACTAATGGAATATGATTGGGTAGAAATTGTGTCCCTTCCAAGTGGAAGACTTCAAGAGTAGGACTTCCTTCTTCCCGCTGTGGTGGCCATGGAAGCACATGTCAAGAAGAAGCCTCTGTCACCTTGGGTTCTTGAGTGTTTAACCTCAGCAGAACCCTCTTATGGGCTTCAGACCTCTTCATTGTGTTACACCAGTGATACTTTGAAATTGCTTGTTGGTGCAGCAAAAGCTGGCCTATCCCGACCAATACAGTAGTGACTAGAGCTAGCCCAGTTCTACTCTCTGGGGAGTTTCCACAGGGCCATCCTGAGATGAGGGAAAGAAGGCTCCTGGGAGAGCAACCTTGGGATAGGCAATACTGAAACAAGCAAGAGAAACACTTCCTGACACCAATCTTAGGAATATTTATCTTCCATTCTGGTACACAGGAATAGCCAATCATGAGGCTCAAAGACTATTTTAGGCAAAAAGAGCAGCTAGTAACAAACTATAGAAATGATCCTTAAAAATATAGTCATAGGGATGTAAAGTACAGTATAGGGAATATAGTCAATAATACTCTACTAACTATGTATAGTGTCAGATGGGTACAAGAATTATCGGGATGATCACTTAGTAAGGTATATAATGTCTAGTCCCTTGAGTGTACACCTGAAACTAATATAATATTGTATGTCAACTGTAACTGAAAAATAAAAAATGATTAAACTCACTGGCATTGATGTCCTGAAATCATTAGCATTTATGTGTGTCTATACTGCACATATGCCAAATATTTTTAATCACTTGGGTGATACTTCAATTGATCTTCTTTGAGTGTCACCTAAGACTGGAAATGCATGCAAGTTTAAATTCCTATAGTTCCCTGTTTTTATCCTAAAGATGCATTATTCATTCAGGCTGGAAGATGCCTTGAGAAGTCATCTCACCCAGCCTCCTGCTTCTGAGCAGGACTGAAGGAGGCTTCTGGGCTTCTTTCTACAATTTGTCAGTATCCCTAAGTCATTGTGGAGAGGATACAGATCGATGCTGGTGGGTGGTGCCCACGCTGCTGAAGACCCGTGCTCTCAGAGGCCATTTTAAATAACATTATGTATGAGTTAAAAGTTACCATGTCTCCTTGCTTTTATCTAAATTTAACCCCATTGCTTTTACTATGTTGGTAAAAAAGAAAAAAGAAAAAAAAGTAGATTGAAATGTGTGATGGGAAAGGCTTGAAATAAGAAGCTTTCCTTAATTCTTATTTTCTCTCATTTTTGTTCACATCCTGCTTTGGGTAAAAAAAAAATTTTGAGGCACTAGGGAATATTATAAATTCTCACAAGGTTGCCCATCTTATAGATGTAAAGATGCTCAAAACACTTGCTTGTTCAATTGGTTGTTTGAGATCCAGATCATATTCTCTGTTAGTGGAAGCTTCATGAATGATGGTTCCCAAAGCAGGAGTGGGGAAATTTAACCTTGAGCTTGCCTTAAGCTCTGGGGGTCCTCAGAGGATAATCAGGAAAGTAAGTGAGTCTACCAGATTGGTGGGCTAATCACCAAGTAATCCTGAACTTACATAACCAAGTGGGAAGGGAGAAAAGCTAGACCATCCTCAGGACATCTCTATCAGATGGGGACATCTGGGTGCATCTTCCAGGTGTTATTTGCAGCAACTCAACATATACCGTCCTGAGTGCAAGACCAAGGCACAAAGGATTGGATCTTCTTTTGGTCACCAGAGAGGACAAGGCTGTCAGGTCTGCCTGGAGACTTTGGGTTCTCCTGAGGTAGCTTCTACTGCATTTTCTTTCAGCCTGTTCCTCAGCTTGGCATGAGTCATTCTATCTGTGCCTCTCTTCTCCAGATACTGGCCATGGCTGGGAGAGGGCTGGGGAAGACTGGGAAATCGAAGTGAAATCAGGTCAGATGTGTGCCCTAAGGTCTCCTGGACCAGCCAGCAGAGGTTCATGGTCACTGTGCCTTTGCATGTTCCTCCATTCCCTAGAACATCTCTCTGCTGGTACGTGGAAAGTCAATTCCTGCAAGGTATTAGAAAAGCCATAAAACTGCCTTTACCTGCACCAGGTGACACCTGATACTGATTTAGCGTATGAAAGTGATTCGCAGGTTTGCTGAAGCCTGGAAAAGATCAAACGTTACGAGCCTCACGATCCCATCTTCCTTCTCTGCTCTCAACAAACACTAGAGGAGGTAACTTGGAAATAATAGACCAAAGAAGCTTTTTTGGTGTGCTCACAGGGAGAACAAAATACAGGAGAATAATTTCATTGGGAGAGAAGGAATTTTAGTATCATTCATTTTTATTCAGGGCAATTTTCTCTTTAAGTGCAACATCCTCCAGACTTGACCATTAAAGAACAACAATTTTAACACAACTAGTAAATCAAAGGAAAAATGACCGCGGAGGGAAGCTGTTTACAGATGTTCCAATGGTTATGTACCAGGCAGGTAGGTAGAGCTGGAATAGGCCAGCTCTATTTTGAGGCACTATAATATTCCCTAGTGCCTCAAAAATTTTGTCAGTGCTGAGGCTGCCCAGCCCCTCAGAGGACACACTCTCTCTTTTTAATAGGGGAAGTACTGGTAATAAAACAAATATTTACTAGCTTGTGACTTCAGGCAATTTCAACTTAAACTGATTGGGCAGGGTGGTTGTGCAGACTGAAATAATGTAAAGTGGCCAGTGCCTGACATCAAGTGTTAGGTGTTGCTGTTGTACTGTTGTGGCGTGAGAGGCAACAGCAGGGGAAATAGAAGCTGTAGCAGGAGGGCAGAGTTTCCATTTATTGAATGCTATAGCACCACAGCGATATGTGGTCTTCGTACTGTTTGTCTTCTTGGACGCACGGAAAGATGACATGCCGCAGCTGCCCTTGCAATTGGCTCAGAACCATGTGACAAAATTATGACCAGTGGGATGCAGGTGGAAGTGATGGTGTGAGCTGGTTTCCAACTCACACAAACATTTTTTAAAATCTTCCAAAGGAAAAAGGACTCATGGACATGGGCAACAGTGTGGTGTTTGTGGGGGAGAGGGGGTAGAAAGGGACTAAATGATAATGGGAAAAAATGCAATAAAAATTAAGTACATTTAAAAAATGATAAAAAATTTAAAATCCTCCAAAGCTTTTTGTTGTAGCTCCATTGTTCTTGGGATCACATGTTCCATGAGTTTTAGCCACCAGATGAAGGAGGGCTACCAGACCTGCGTTGCAATTTATGTAATACGTAAACCTTTTCCTGTTAAGACCCTGAGACCTGGGAGTTTGATACTGAAGCATTGCTTGTATAGTCACATGCCACATAAGAACATTTTGGTCAACCAAGGACCCATCAGATTATAATGGAGCTGAAAAGTTCTATTAACCTAGTGACATCATAGCCATGTGCTAGCGCAATACATTATTCATGTTTGTTGTGATGCTGGTGTAGACAGATCTCCTGTGCTGCCAATTACATGAAAGCACAGCATGTACATTTACAGGAGTAGGCTCTACCACTAGTTTCTGTAAGTACACTCTGTGACATTTGCACAATGACGAAATTGCCTAGCAATGCATTTCTCAGATTGTACCCTTGCTGTTAAGCTGCACATGACTATACTGTCTTGACAAACATAAATATCTGCTATTGTTAAACAGTAAATTGGACACATGAATAGATAATATGACCTAATTTATTAGGATCAAAATGGCTTCCACTGAAGTTCGGAAAGCTTACTTCCATTTAGATCCCTTTACCATCTTCACTTTAAATCATTTTTTTGGGCATGAGACGCTATCATAATTTTTGTTTCAATCATCCAGTTATGTTGCTAAAACTCATGAGGAAATGTTTATTGTAAGTACCCAGTACCCATAACTCTGCACTTTCCTGTGTTTTTCTATCCTCAAACTCTGAGACTTTGTCTTTTTTCATTTCCTTTTCGTTTGAAGAAATCTCTTTAGCCAGTCTTGAAGAATATGTTCGCTAATGACAAATTTTTAAAGGTGCCCTTTGTCTGAGAATATTTTTATTTCCCCTTTCTTCCTGAAGGACAGTTTCATCAGATATTGAATTTTCAGTTTACAATGCTTTTCCCTCAGTACTTGAAAATTACTATGCCACTTCGTTCTGGCCTCTGTGGCTTCAGATGAGAAATTCACTGTCATGCACATGGGTGTTCCCTTGCAGGTACTGTGTTCTTTCTCCCTGGCTGCTTTCAAGGGTTTTTTCTCTGTCTTTACTTTTTGTGATGTGTCTTGGAATGGATTTCATTGGGTTTATCCTTTCTAAGTTTCACTTATCTGTAAATTTGTGCCTTTTACCAACTTTGGCGAGTTCCCAGGCATTATTTCTTCAAAGACTCTTGCAGCCCCGCCGTCTTTCTCCTCCACATCTTGGACAGCAGTCGCCCTATATAGATTTATCATGCAGATCTTGCCCTACTTTCACAGGCTGTGGTTCTAAAGGCAGATTAATTTTCAAAGTGTGTAGGGTGTTATTTTTGTCTGCATAGTGTATTTGGTGCCACTGGGGTTCCCACTGGCCCTTGCTGGTGCTGCCTTAGGGGGACAAGAAGGGCTTTCCCGAATGGGGTCACCAGGTGTCTCTAAGTGGGGGAGGGGTATAGTGGGACCCCTCTATCAGTGCCACCTCACTCTTCACTTCCCCACTCATCTCCAGGTGTTTCTGGTCAGGGAGGAGAGTCATGCTTACGAGGACAGAGACACTTCCTAAATCATGTCACCTGCTGTAATTGTGTCTCCTTCTCACTCCACCTGCCCACTCCTTACATCTCTTTTTAAGAAAGGGAAATCTCAGGCCTGGGGAGGAAAGGGGATGATTATTCTGGTGGGGCTCACGATCAGCCCCTTGCCATGGTGTTGTGCTTGCCTGATGTTGTCAGAGGGACTCCCATTGGATCCAGGGGAAGAATGAACCTACCTGAGTTCCATCTACTGCTAGATTGGGGGCTGAGAAATACCGGGTCTGGGTAACTTTCCTGTGTTGGGGCAGGGCAGATGCAAAATGTCCTGTCTCTGTGTTTTGCTCATCTTAAAGTTCCAAACCAGTCCCAAACCTTTCTCTTACCACCTTTCAGTGTTCTTTGGTCGTCTCTTGCTCCATTTCCAGGGTTTAGAGCTGTGCCTATCAGGAAGGAGGGAAAAACAAGCTCACGCCGTCTTGTTTGGACTGGAAGTGACTCCACCATTTCTCTTTGATAATTCCCTTTTCTTCATTGACTTTGGTCTCTCTGATTGGAATTCTTACTAAATGCATTTTAGATTCTGTTTCCTTCTTTCACTTTAAAAAATATTTATATTTATATTTTCTGTCTCTGTCTTTTTACTGTGGAAGATTTCCTTTTCTTCCTATTCACTATGTTCATCTTTATGTTTATTCCTTTTTTTCCTGCCTTGCTATTTTTTATTTTAATTTTCAGATTTTAAACTTTCAAAAGTTTTTCCCCCTCTGTTATACCTTTTTTAAAAGATGTTATTTATTTACTTTTTAGAGGGAGAGAGGGAGAAAGAGAGGTAGAGAAACACCAATGTGTGAGGGATCAGTTGCTTCCCGTGAGCCCCCAACTGGGGACCTGGCCCACAACTCAGGCATGTGCCCTGACTGGGAATAGAACCAGCAGCCTTTTGGTTCTCAGGCTGGCACTCAATCCACTGAGCCACACCATCCAGGGGGCTCTATTATACCTTTTACATATTTTCTCAAATGACTCTAAGAGTTCAAGTAAGAAGTACAATTTTTAAATTGCTTTCTCTTTTTTGTTTTCTTTCCTTGATTTCTTCAATTTGTTGTGGTTGTTGTTTTGGTTCATTTTGCCTTCCCATTTCATGCTGTTGATGTTCCTTAAAGGTCTGTTGATCCCTAGCTGACTTTTCAGATTATAAATGAAAGACGAGGCTACATGGTATGGATGCCACATGAGAGGCCCTTCATCACTGTGGATGTGGTCTTGCCAGGAAGGCTGATGCAGCCTGGGCAGACAAGCAGGTTCATGACTCCCCCCACTGCCTAAAATACATTGGTCTTGACCATTGTCACGGCACTTTACTGTACTTTACTCTTCAGTGGAGCTGCCTCCATTTCTGTTTGTTAGTCTGATGAGGAGGTTTGGAGATGCCCAGGTTTTTTTCTCCACTTTCTCGACCATCCACACTATGGGCTTCAGGGCCCAGTCAGGTATGGATGCTGCAGCCAGCTATTTGTAACTCAGGAAGGTACAGCTGGCCCAGTGAGTAACACCCAGTGGATGCTAATGGCGGTGCTGCTCCTAAGGATTGTGCAAGTTGGTGCATCAGGTGGACTAAGAAAGTCTTAGAACTTTTACTGATGTGAATTTTATCTAAAATATAGAAGACAGTGAGACTTACTAATTTTAATATATGGATTGGCACTCCTGAGACGAGGAGTTTCATTATTCACTTGTTTGATTATTTTGTGATGAATAGCAGTTTACATCATCTTGGTGAAGGAGATTTATGGATCATATATTCCACTAAAGAAAAACCCCAATCCTGGCAAATGGTTAAGTGATTAAAATTCTGGCATAGAAAATGTGAATCAAAGATAATTCAAAAATGCCAACACTAGTAAACAACTGGATAATAGCAAAGCTGAAATTTCTAACTTTCCTTCACGACATTCTAGGATGAAAATAATGATGATTTCATGAGAATTTGGCCCCTAAAGTTCAATACTGTCATGACGACTATTGGTAAGATAAAGTTTCACTCATGATCGTTAGTGCTTAATCTCACCTAAATATAAATTGTGTTGAGATATTTGCTAATGAGCATAGTATATGTGTATAATTTACAGAAAAATAAATTTACATAAATTGTGGATGTATGCTTGACTTTTTAAAAAATAATGACAGTAGGTGACTAAAAACAATCCAGAAATCACTACTATAGATAGTTCTCCAACTAATGATCTTAATGATCACTCCACAGCCACATTCCAGCTGGGGAATGCTCTGGGGCTTCCTGAGCAGCACCCCCTCACTGCTGCCAGCGCCTTCTTTCTCCCTTGTGGTTTTGAGTAGCAGGAATCCAGTCACATCTGTATTCCATTGTCCATAAATTTTTTATCATTTCTGTTCTATCAATGACACTTTTCCTTATATGTAAGTGTTGCCAAGGATTTGTTTATTTATTTAGCCAAATGTCACTGACACGGCTGTGGGATCCTGCAAGAGGAGGGCGCACTGCCATCCTAAATCTAAAACAAAAATATTGCTATTGAACTTAAGGAATGAGAAGTTCCCTACTGAATCCTCTGTAAACAATATTTTCTTTTTATTTTCTGTTGGTATTTATTAAAACAAAGATCAAAATGAACAAAAGCAGCCTGGCTCAGGAATCTGGGGCCAGGGCGTGCAAGGTTAAGTTTGTGGTGCAATAAAGAACTCCTGGGGCTTGTCTGTGGCTTTGGCATGTTGTCCAGAGAAGGTGAGACTTACAGACGAAAGGGCAGATTGTTATTATTTTTGGGTGGTGTTATTTAAAGGAAAAATAGGAAGTACCATTGCTTTTCACCTAAAAATACCATCAGTGTAGGGCTAATATCAGATTTAGAACCAAGCACCCCCTACCCTAACTGCAATGTCACCTCCTGCTTAGGTCCTTAGAGGCTCCTGTGCCTGCTTTTAATGAGGAAGCCTATTTCTTTACAATGAGGACCTCCTATTGCTTAAGTTTATGATGCACAAACTCCCTCCTAAATATGTCATGTAGCACATTCAACATAAAAATGAATTGAAATTAATTGGCTTTGAGATTCCTTTTTGGAGAATGTCATGAGGCTCTTTGAAATAACGGAAGTGTCACAAACACAGGCTGGGAAGCAGACATCAGGTCCGAAGAGTATGCTAGCAGAAGATACAGTTGTCAAAAAGGTATTTTTCCCCTGTGGTGACAGGTGGCTCTGACAGCTCTGGTTTGTCAGCAGGGAGACACATGAGGACAAGGGGATCAGAAATGAAAGATGCCCATGAAAATCATTCCTTCCATGGCTGTGAAGTGATCGTGGCATTGCTGTATCACAACACAGTGCTGAAGACAGGATCAAAATGACATCTCTCTACCTGCAGAAGAAATCTCTACCTGATAATGCCCTCTCTCCAGCCCTTTCTATTTTTACTGGTGTTCCCTGATGGTGAATGAGAAGGGGCAGGAATGGGTTGATCTATTCATGCCTATGAATTTCTGGAGGCTGGCACCTGCTTCAAACAAGGTGTGGGTTCTAGAATTGTGTCCCTGATACAACGGTCCCAGGCAGGCTGGGTGCAGGAAGCACCCATGAAGGCGAGGAGCTCATAGTGCCCAGCACCGAGCACCAGGAAGAGATCAGCTTTCAGAATCAGGAGGCACAATTAGTCCTTCATCTTCTGAAGGCTGCAGATTTTGGGAAGGGTGTTTCCCTTGCACTTTTTTTTTTTTTTTTTTTTTTGGAAAGAAGGTCTTAGAGAAATACTCTCCCCTCAACCCCTCTGGGAATAGCTGATGGCTGCTATAGTTACTTTCCCAAATGAACAGAACCTGAGGGCCATAACTAAGAACATAGTAGCCCCAGAGTCCTTAATAAGATTATCTAAACATGGGGACACTTCTTCCATCAACCAGCCATCAAGATGGAAAACAACTTCTTGCAGGATCTAAGCTGAGGTGGCTGTGGCCAAGAGCCTGAGGGGGGCCTTTGAGGTACTAAGCGCAGAATGTGGGGGTTGCATAGGAGCCCAGGGCTTAAGTGGGGAAAGATGGGCTCCTGGCTGGGTCCCAAGTGCCTGCTGCCTTGTGTGATCTAATATGGATCTGCTCCTCAAGATTTTTCTAAACATTTGGGAAAACAATTGTATTTAAATCAAGAGTCTGCACCAATTCTTGTGACCATAAACTTCCTAAGCTCATAATCTACAGTAGGCAGAAGTTCTTTTGCTTTTATACCTTCAGATTTAAGGCTTGCCCTGTTAGACTACTGCTTTACAGTTTGGGGAAAAGTGTATATTCATCTTGGCACTGTATATTTTTGGAAAACTTGGCAAGTATGGCTGCTTCCCATTGGCAACTGTGGCTTCCAGTTCTTGCCTTAGGTATAAATCAAGCCATTATTTTACCTATCTATTTTTTTTTAAAGAGGAATCTTCTCCCAAACCCTACTAAAATGATATAAAAAAAGGCATAAAACTTCAAGGACAAAAAGACTGTGAAAGAGGCAGCAATAACATTTTTGAAAGCCGGATTGCAGGTGTACAAGGCACATTTGACATGACATAAAGAAAGCTAAATCTCAAGGCCACCGTGGGGACAGTTGAAAAATAAACTAGTTTCCAACTCTGAACTCTCAAAAGGCTCAGGACTCACTGGTCTTGGTACCCATGAGAGTGGGAATTTCCAGGATGAATGTGGCTCTCTAGATGCCTCCTACTCCAAGAACATGAAAAACTGCCCTTTTCCCACCCTTCCAGAGTACTGGATGTATATTTTCTAGAGTGGGGAGAAGAAGAGAGGGTCTCTGCCCAGGCAACATCAGGCCCATGTGTGGGCAAGTCACTGTGATGGAGAGAGAGATACCATGCAAGCTGATACACTGAATGTTGAGGCTACCAGCACCCTTGCACCATCAGATCCCAGGGCCCCGGCAGCCAGATCTGACCTTTCAGGAAGGAGATCACGAGAATCTTCTCTGAGAAATCCTACCAGCCTAGGAGGGCAGATCTAAATATAATAAAATTAAATCTTCCCCAAACAAAGTTCAGGTAGCGCTCCACAATGTGACATCCACAATAAGGATAGGGAAGCCCTAGCCAACTGCACAGAACATCCAATCAGAGCTTCAGTTTCCTAATCTCTAATTTTAGTGGACAATCAAGGACCACCAAAAAACTGAAGAAGTCCTCTCACTTAAAACAGAGAGATCAAAACAAGTGGAATAAGAAGCAACCTGGAAGAAAGGCAAGAATAAGAAAGCAAAAAACAGCTCTACCGTTGATATCATCTGGTAGCTAATAGATTTTCTTAATGAAACATTAACATTCAGGGAGCAAAAATATGATCTTGAAAATTAAAAATATGATGACAAAAGTGAAAAACTTGATAGAAGGATTATAAAATAGAGTGAAAGACATCTCCGAGAAAGTAGAAACGAAACGAAAAAGGAAAGAGACATAGTTGAGGAGAAATCATAGAACTTTCAGGAATGTCTCAGAGATCTGAAATCTAAACAATAGGGATTTCCAAAACATAGAACACAGAAAATGAGAGAGAGGCATTCATTGATGAAGAAATTAAAGAAACTTCCCTGAATCGAAGGGCATTTCTTCTAGATTAAAAAGACCGAATGCCCAGCATAAAATATAACTATATCATCATCATCAAAATCATGATGATGATGATCATCATCACCCATAAAAATGAACAAACATGATTAATTGCAGCATTGGACAATAGGCAGAGCAGAACTGTAATCCTTGAAAGAAGGGAAATTTTACATGAGCTGGCCTTCAGTTCACCTGGCTTTCTGTCTGGGGACACTTTTCCTACCACAGAGCAGAAAGGTGAAGCCCAGGTAAAGCTTTATCTCACCAAACTGTGGAGATGGGTATCGGAGTTTGCGGCTGCTAAAATGGTTTGGAGGGATGACTATGAACACACAGAGCAGCACCCAGAATCCCTGACAAGGAGCAGATGCTTCAGGGCAAAAGCTGAATGGAGGTACCAGTACTGCACTTTGGCCAAGTGAGAGTTATCTCAGGAATGCAAGTTGGCTTAACATTTAAAAAATAATGTGATTTACCACATTAACAAAATAAAGGGAAAATTAGATTATTTCAAGAGACACAGAAAAATTTGACAAGATTCAACAACTATTCATGATAAATACTCTCAGAAATTAGGAATAGTAGGAAACTGCCTCAATGTGATAAAGCACATCTACAGTAAAAACCCTACAGCTAAACATTGTACTTGATGATGAAGTACTCAACACTTCCCACCTAAGATTGTACCAAGGCAAGGGTGGTCTCTCTGATCCCTTCTGTTCAACGTAGAATTGGAGGTTCTAACCATTGTAATAAAGCAAGATACAGAAATAAAGTTATAAAACTTGGGAAAAAAGAAGTAAAACTGTCTTTATTCACAATGTAATTATTTACGTAGACAACCTTAAGGAATCTACACACCAAAAAACTTTACAGAATCTAATTTATGAACTTCACAAAGTACAAAATATAAAGTCAATACAGGATGCAGATTAAATCTATATAATAGCAGCAAACAGGAAAATGAAATCACAGTATACATACAATATAATCCCAACTTTAAGACATGATAGATGATAGATAAATAATTGACACATAGATGAGAGATAATAGATTACATATATAGATAAAAGGTACTAAAGGGTAGGGAAAAATAGATGACAGAAATGTACAGGGTGAAGCAAAAGTAGGTTTACAGTTGTTTGTATGGAAAACAATACAATAGTTAATAAATAATAATACAAGAATAAACTCTGTGTTTCACGTACCCACAACTATAAACCTACTTTTGCCCCACCCTGTGTATGGATGTTTCCCCTAAGAACAGAAAACTATTTACCCTGTAGCTCCAACCAGAAACCTAGAAGTCATTCCTGATGTTACCCCTCTCTGAAGTACCGCATCCAAACAATCATCAAGTTCTGGCAATTCTTCCTTCAAAGACAGCTTTAATGTCTCCTTCTGAGTTGCAATCACTCTAGTCCAAGCTATTATCATTTCTCACTGGGGCTGCCTCTTAAATCCTTGCCCCAAATCCAATACATTTCCATGGAACAATCATAGTGATCTTCAGAAAAATAAACTGCTGATGTCTCCCTCTGCTGAAGATCTTTCAAAGGCTTCCAATCGCTTCAAAAGCAATCCAAACTATTAGGGCTACTTCCCGAGGCCTAGAGAAAGGAGGGGAAATTCTCTGGCTTTTTCCTTCCTCATTCTCTCCAACATCCTGTCAGTACCTCCCACTGCCTGAGCCTTGACATAGTCTCTGGACCAGGAACTATGGAAAGCACCGCCTGCAGGAATCAGCCTCCCTGTGCCCCCCTCCCTAAGATACAAAATATCAGGGGAAAGATAAGGAATAGATCTGAAGGTACCTGGGCCAGGATCTACTTAGTTGGAAGGCCAGGGATGGCCTCTCAGGAGCTGACTTCAAACTGAGCCCTGAAGACTGAGAAAGAGCAACTAGATTAAGAACGGGAGAACACTGGAAGTGCAGGCAGAGAAGGGGAACTGTGCTCTGTCGGAGGAACTGCAAGAGGGGCAGCATGTCTGGGATGCAGGGAGTGAAGGGCAGAGAGACTTGAATGAAGCTAGAGAGAAGGGCATGGGGCTGATGGTGCAGGGCCTTGAAGACTGTGGCATAGCGTCTGGACTTGATTTTCAGTGGCACAGTCTGATGAACCCCCCGCTTAGGAGAGATTCTTTCTGGCTGCTGTGTAGAGAGCAGATGGGCCCAGGTCAAGTGGGGAGGCAGGGAGACCAGCGAGCTGCTGCAACCATCCATGGGGGCCTGGAGGGGGCGGTGGAGATGAAGATAACTGGGCAGAGACCAGGCATGTTCCCTTTCCCCCTGGTCTAGCGAAGACAACAGGGAACCGACACTCCAAAGTGTCCTATCCATCTAAGACAACTCTTTGGGCCTCATTCATTGATTGCCAAGGCTCTTTCCGCCTCATTCGGAGGGCTCACCAGGCTCGAGCTAGGGTAGCTAATGATCCTAAAACAGTACTGAGTCATGAGCCTCCTGATCATCGGGCCTCTTACTCCAGAAGCTGGGGCAAAACCCACCCAGAGTCAGAGGCCGCTCACACTGATTTTGTACAAAGTCAGTGAACTTAGGGGAGGGAAAGAAAGAGTGTCTGACCAGGGCAGAAAGGAACTCTCTCAACCTGGGCCTTGATTTACTCAATTCCTTAAACTGATCCCTCAGTTGCTTGTTTTCCAACCCATTCATTCTTCTCTCTGAGTATCTGGTTAGAGGTTATGGCCCCTTTTCAACCGTGTGTGTGTGTGTGTGTGTGTGTGTGTGTGTGTGTGTGTGTGTGTGTGTCCTTCTTCCTCTTCTCCCTGTGGTAGAGCACAGTCTTGACCCTTCAGCTCTGAGCAGGAAACTTTTCATCCACTCATCCCTCACAGCTCCCAAAAGACCAAATTTCAAGACCTGAGAGTTAGGTACATGACAGACAAATGATAGAATACAGATGAGAGGCAAAAGATTACATATATAGACAAAAGGCACTAAAGGGTAGGGAAAAAAATAAATGACAGAAATGTACAGGTTGGGACAAAAGTAGGTGTACTCACCAGGCCCACTGACCTGCTTTTTGGGCTGGTCTGACATCCGCTGTTTTTCCTACTGCAGGTTCCTTCTCTGGGAAGAAGAACATTCACGGGGTTTTAAGGAAAGTGACTCCTATGGTCAGGGAGATGCTCTAAGCCCATCAGAGCTGGGCTATGACAGTTGAGGAATCAGGCAAATCTGGATCTCACAGATGGCTTAAGGCCATGTTAAGGTAAACCTTTTCAACTTATTTGCATACTATAAACATTTACTGGGCATTTTCTCTGTGCCCATCCCTGTTCTAAGTACTATCAAGAATAGAAATTAATTTCAAGGTAGGTTCTCACCTTTCCTCATTACCGGGCAGAAGTCCCTCATTCATTTAGCAAATAGTAGGTTTTTCCTGCCTAGAAAGGCATACTGCACCCCCTGCAACCAATGAAATCTCACCTCTTAGTGGCCCTAACATCAGTAAGAATTCAAAGGAACTCCAGAGGATGTCAAGGTTAAAACTGTTTGAACTGGTGAATGAAGGGGCAAATTTTTGTCAGCCAAAAGCAATCCTACCCTAATCTGGTAGAATTTCCCCATAGGAGTCTCCTGACAACATTCCCAAAAAACAGCTGGCCATGCACCTTCAGCTATCCCACCAGCAACTCCAGGTTTGCTGTCTGCCAGGGCTGTTTGCTCTGTGCTTGGGCAGCTCGTCTTGAAGTTCTGTCTTGTACTGAGCACAGACCTGCCTCCTTGTAGTGTGGTCATTCTGTCTTCCCAACGACTCAGAGAAAATCATCCCCTCTTCTGCAGGAAGGCACTGCTCTCAGGTACCTTCCGAATGTTTCCTGGACCCGTCCACCCATTTCTTTCAATTTACCCTCCTAAGGCTTGCTTTTATTTTCTTTCATCATCCTGGGAACTTCCTATGGACAAACTCACTGTGATGGGTTCAGAGTACAGAACAGCATTCCAGGCTGGGGAAAAGCTCTCATCTGCGTTCACTGGAATTATCATCCACTCCCTCTCCGGGGCATTCTGCTTCTGTTATTTCACCTCCGGATCCCACTTTCCTGATTGTCAAAAGGGGATAAAATGGTACTTTCCTGAGAGGGTTGCTTACCAGTTAAAGCAGATAATCCACGCAAAGTACTTAACACAAAACTAAACGTGGTTAATTGATTTACTTTGGGTCAGCCTCTGGGGCCTGAGACAAAGATTTGCAGGCAGGGAATTTGGGGGGGAGAGTGATGGCGTGGAATAGGAATGGGGGATTCACATACCTGTCCTGGGAAGAGTGAAACAAGAGGGAGGGCCAATATATGGGTATGTTCCTGAGTTGGTCACCACTGTTTCTGATTAGAGTTAAACCCTACTGGAATCCTCTGAAAAGCAGTGTATCTTGGAATTGTCCTCCTGAGGGATGGAAGGAAGAGAGGAGCATTTATCGTTGCCCACAGCCAAAGTGGCCTTCTTGTGTCTTAACTTCCTCACTACTCTCTGAGTGCATGTGGAAGTGCTAGCAGGTTCCCCAAATCTCCCACACTGAGGAGTCTAAGAATCCCTCAAATGCAAAAGAGACAACAAGGTACAGCAGAAGCAAGGTGCTACCAGATTATACTTGCATAAAGGAAGTTGTAAGAAGTGTCCAATACATAGTGCTCAGTAAGTCTTTGTTATTTTTCTTTAAATTATCATCATCAAAATTAATGCGAGTTCAAAGTCATATCCACTTTTTATTAGCCAGTCACCTACTGGTTCTGGTCATTCTGCTGGCACAGAGCCCGATTTCCCCAGTAACCTCAGAGCTGCACAAAGTGACCTCTATTGTCTATCAGTGACAACTTCATAAAAATTGCACACTCAGCAAAGCATTCTGAACCCCCTCTCCTGGAGATTTCTTTTGTGACCCTGAGGTATCTTATGCTTACTAAATCTGAGGTTCCTAATTTACAAAATGAGTGGTGAGGGTTGTGAGGACGGCATCACAGAGCCCTTTCCAGGTTGAAGGAAGTGGTTTTTCAAAGGCACCTGTGAGGAGGAGCCATGGAGATGCCTCCAAAGAAGGTGGGGCACCCTCCATTGGTCAATGGTCCCTAGAGGATGCAGAGAGTCTCTCTGGAATATGGAGAGGATGACGCAGAGGCATCAGCTCTGTAGCTGCATAGGTGGAAACCAAGGGAGAAGGTAACACTCTCAGGAAGGTTGTTTGGCACACTGACCTCTGGCTGTTGTACCCCACAGGCAGGTTACACACTCCTCAGTGCGCATGAGAAATACGAGGAAAGTGAGGAGCCAGACTGTACCCTCTCCTTTAAGTCCCCAGGCCAAATCCTGGCCTATCATGAGGAAGGGGAATCTAAAGTTGCAATCTAGACCGAAAGCCCAGACTTGTCCAAAACAGACTTGAGCGATGGGGAGGGGAGGTTTGACAAAGCACAACTAAAGGCAGAGATTAAAGGAAAACCTCTTCGTGTGTGTGCCCTGCAGAGTCCATTTGTGGAGCTGAGTACCAGAGTGGACCACTGCAGGCCAGTTAACAGCATGCCCGCATCTCTGACTTACTTTCCTGTAAAGTGGTCCATGGAGTGGAAAGGTTTGGGCCAGCCTTCCTGCCCAAATCAGAACGTCATGCTTGATTGTCTTCATTCCTTTCCTGGAAGTGATACTGAATAAGAATCAGATGGAGCCTCTGTCTCCTACTTTTGTGTAATTTCACCCGGGAAGGCGACTGGCCAGGGCAGGTAATTACCCCTGGCCTTCCCATCTGTGCTGAAATGAATCTGGCACTCAGCCATGGGTGCTTCGGCCTGTGCTCCAGGCAAAGTAGCTCCTGACAAGCAAACTGACACTTCCATTGCTTTCGTGCCAGCGTGACGCACAACTTTAATTAAATGGGTTTTCTTAAAACTGCGGCAGAAGAGCCGGGACTCAGACAGCCTCTTCTCCTATGACATCACCCTGATTGCAGGCATTCTTCCTCCTTTCCTTCAGACTGATCTTCCGTGGGCAGCTGCTGTTCTCAGATTTCAGACCACTAAGGTTTCTTTAACTTCTGCCTTCAAAGCCCTTTGCAAAAATAAACTCTGAGGACAGATCTGGTGGGTGGAGGGGGCAGAAAGAGCTTCCTCTCTGTGGGTTGCCCCTTTGGGAAGAGTGATTCTTTTTGTACCCTCTTGCAATCACCCCTGCCCCTGTCAGGCTGTGTATGTTTAGTAAGAATCAGAAATGTGAATGTACCATTGAGCATTGTAAATTGTCTAAGAAATATATCATTTGTTCCTATTCTATAAGCTTGGGTACAATCCACGGGGACAATAAGCCACGTCTCCCAGTAACCATGTTGTTGCTATATCCACAGGGGCCTGGGCAGTCCCTCCAGGGCAGAGTTGAGGGGAAAGCATGGTTCCTGCAGACCCTGGGGCCCTCAGGCTCAGTCTCAGGCTGCTTCCTCAGCATCACACTGGAAAAGCAGGAAGGAACAGGGGTCTCGGAAGAGGGCACAGTCACATTTCCACATAGGTCTGGCCAAGATACAATTGGCCATCCTCCCGGGCACTATGGTCAGGTACTTCCTATCAGAAACAAGGCTGGGGCTTTATTTATTTTTATATTTAATTATTTTAAAAGTGTGGATCTCTTTGCTTGGAAGTGGGGATGTCTTTTCCCTTTAAGTGGTATATTGTAATTCTGTTCTGGTTTCTTGAAGTTGATCTTTGGTAGGCTGACATATTTAAAGGAAGGAATAAGAAAAATCAAATAAATAATCTCACTGTGCTTGATAGCTGGGTGTCAGAGATGGATGGGGAGGATAAAGGCCTATTCCTGGTGACTTATTCTTGGTATGCAATTTGTCAGGACAGGGAGGAAGGCCTTGGAGAGAATGTTTAATGAGAGGAAGCAGAGAGCGACGGGCACTTGCCACGTCCACCTTCGGCAGTGTGATCCCAGGGAAAGGAGTGACTTCATCGGCCCCTCTTAACAGTTTTTAATTTTTGAGTGCATTAAAATTCTTTTTAAATAAGTGAAGAGTTCTGAAGGTTTTTTTTTAATAACTCTGACTTGACTAAAAGTTGGATTAAGAATGTCATTTTTTTTTCCCCTGGAAATTTTCCCCAGCCTTTGAAGTGCTACCAACTTTATTCTCCCTTCAGAGAGAAAATGGTTGTTTTGAAAGTTGCCTTTTAAGCAGCAATGATGTTTTTTCTCTTCTGAGAGCTGCTCTTGTGCACTTCAAAAGCAGAGCATGTCTTCCTTCTCCACCCTGTTTCTCCCCTTTGAAGTAAGTGCAGGGGCAGCCGCTGTCTCTTAATCACACTCTCTGGCATTTCTACGGCACTTTACAGTTTTCAAAGCTCTTTCACAGCCATTATGTTATTTGATCCTCACAACAACCCCTGAGGTAGGCAGGGCAGGTCTCTTTATCCCCATTTTACAGATGAGAAATCTAGGGCTCAGAGAAATGGAGATTTTTCCCAAGGTAATAGGACACCCCAAACTAGAGGAGACTAGAGCAGTACCAATCTGTTGATGGCTACTTCGGGGCTCTTTCTACCAAACTGCACCACCTTGTCCTGTTGGCATTTGGGGGACCAGAGATAGAGAAGCTGGGGTAATAGGGATACTTGATGTTGGCTCTGTCCAGTGTATGAGATGTGTGTGCTCCCTGAGTCTCTCTGTGTGCAGTTCTGGAGACTGCTAGGGAGAGAACCACATTAAGATTTTCCCTGCTACAATGGAGCAAAATAAAGTCAGGAGTAAAGCTGAGCATTGGCAGATCTTGTCCCCTGCTGCTTGGTAACCATGTTTTTGCTCTCCAGTGCATGCTCCTCTTACCTTAAATTCTAGCAGCTGTGGTTACTTCTCCCCCCCACCTCTGGACCCAGCCCAGGGAGCAACAACGTCAGATGCTCTGTCTCATAGCCACTGGCTCAGAAGTCACTGGTCCAACTAGTCCATGGTGATACTATCTTTCAATGACTAAATTTTGGCTCATCTCAAACCTATTCCAGCACATTATTCATTTTTGTCCACAGCTTAATCCCTATGTCTAGGGCAGAATTTAACTAGAAATTCAAGCTTCCACAATAACCAGTCATCCCTTCTACCTGTATATCCAGTAACTGAAACTTATGAAAACTTATTTCAGTGTGGACACTTAAAGCTCAAGACATTTCATTTATTCATCTTATCAACCGATTTATCCAACAAGCACCTTCAGCACAGTAGCTGCCCCTGAGACGTTAGCACAGAAACAAGTGGGTCCAATGTGAGAAGAGACAATGATGCTTTGGGGTGGGAGTGCCAGGGTGGGAATGAGCCCATGGGCTGTGGTGTCTTGGTCTACAACTGGGAGTTAGAGAAGTCTTCTCAGGGAAGGAAAGGCCTGCTCTGGCTCCTGAAATGTGAGTAGATGTAAGCCAGGTAAAGAAGATAGCCTAGGAAAGGGCCTAGGGAGGGAGCGGAGAGAGAGAGGGCATTCTTAGATGAAGAAGCAACATAGATACATGCCAGAAGGTGAGAGGATCATGCATTGGGGAGCTGGAGGTAGCTCAGTGAGACAGAGCATCAAGTTTGGGGGAAGAAGAGAGAGGTAATATATAAGTCCAGAGTGTGAGAGCCCAGTCATAAAGGAACACATTCAAAATCTCACACTTTATCCCAAAGGCAATGTGCAGCTTTAATAAGGGTTTTTAAGCAGTATAATGTCATGCTCAGATTTGCATTTTAGAAAGATCATTATAGTTGCATTCCAGAGAACCCAGCACAGATATACAGAGAACCAGCTCTTCCCACAGACCTGCTCAGGACATAGGCAATTTGAAAGGGATATTTGTAACAGCATGCTAGTTCCCAGTTTTCCTGGATTCTCTAAACTCTACTCTTATTTAGCAAGGTCATTGGAAAACAAAATGCTTGGCTTGGGCTGTTTTAATTCCTCCACAGACCTGCCATTGCAGAGCTAGAATTTAATGATCTTTCATTTATGAAAGAACCATTCATCTGGAAAAATGCTCTGTGCTTCTGTCAAACTGAAGTTAAAGACACTTTTCATCAAATAATCAATATCCTTTATTTGAGGAGCCTCCCTTTTAGAACTTTGTTTTACTGAACATCATGAAAAATGTTCAATAGGACTTTCCTATATGTAATATGGAGGTCATGTGATTACCTTTCAGGGCTTTATAGACTGGGACGACCTATGTGAGGACCCTTGGATCCTCTTAGACACTAAATAGGCATCTGATAACTTCTCATGATTTACACATAACCTTTGATTCTAGGAGGTGGTGTATGAAAATGGGCTTGGAGCCAGGTACCAGATCTGAGCCAAAATCCTGGCTCTACCAATTTCCAGAGACCATAGACCAGGTATTTAATTTCTATAAACCTGTGCTTCTTATCTCTTACTCTTGGGAACTAATGCTCCACTGAGTTACTGAAAAGAGTGAATGAAATAATATGTAGAAAGTGCTTGCCACATAGTAGGCTTTGAATGAATATTGACGTCTTCTTTCTGCAAGCAAATGAGTGAGTTTCATTTCATCAGAGTGTGATGTAAATCAGCTCATTCCTCTTTCCTTCTTTACTGGCAGGAAACTCAGTGCTCACTCAGGGCTCAACTGCAGGCTCCTGCCAGCATCTATGCAATTGCTCCTTTGTTCAGATTTCTATTTGTTTTTATTTTGCATCATTCTACTTCATGTGTGTTTATATTTTATAACCACCTCAAATATGCTTTTGAAGCTGGCAGATTTAAGTCCATAAAGGTTTACTAAGTTAACTAACATCTCGTAAATTCTAGCTCCTGGATTTGATCCTTGTATGGAGAACTGAACAATGTATTGGTCTTTGACCAGAAACCTAAAAGCCAGCATTGGCTATGAATGTAATGATAGGAGAAATTGTGGGTGGTCTCCTGTAGAAATAGCCATATATCTCATAACATATCCTACTGTTCAGTGGTAGTTCTCAGAGGTAATGTGTTGAGTTGTTACCCAAAGAAAAGTACACACTGGCCCATCAAAAAGGGTGTATGTGACGGGGAAATGGTCTGAAATAATGCTGGTCTTAGGCAAAGCTTGACTGGGCTTCGTATAATGTCACTAGGACCTGGATCATCTCTATCTCAGCCTTGTTCTCTCATGTGTTGATTTGATGCTTAGACTTAAGTTGCAGCAAGATATTGGTTGTAGCTCTAGTCAACAGACTTTCAAGATTAACCTTATAGTTCTTTCTGTTCTTTTCCCAGAAATCTTAGCAAAGTCTTAATGCATCTTATTTATTTTGATTGAATTTTGTTATATCACCTCTGAGTTTTTCTCATTGTGACCAGTATGATGTGATGCTCTGATTGGCTTAAACCCATCTAAGCCTCGACTCTGAAGCTGGGGATGGCTCATTTTTACCTAATTTTCAGGGACCATGAATGGGAAAAGAATAGTTTCCCCCAAATCCAATGGTATTGCTTTTTTCCTGCAGAAGGCGAATGGATACTGTGTAGCAAAAGGAATGAATAAAACAATGCTGGGGCCACCTCTGTGATGCTGGACCTAAAATTCTGCAAACTGTGTTTCCTAAGCTCAATTGTCAACTGGCTTCTTTTAGGCTCTTCCAACGGGAGGCACTATAGGAAGATTGTAGAAGAGAGGAGGGAAAGGGAAAATTTCTCTTGGTTTTCCAGTTTCCTTAATCTTCCCTCCAACAACAGCAGAAGGTTGGCTCCAGCCCCAGCTTCTTTTGGCCCTTCTAGCACCTTCCTCTATTTTCTCACCCTCCTTGTTTCTGGACATATATCTAGAGTAGATTACATGTTCCAAAGGACAGGTGCAAAGTCTGTCCCAGAGGGAAATAGTTGATACACCAAAATAGCTATAAGATTTTGCTAATTTACATAAGCAGAGACCTGGAAAATAGTCTGAGGATGATTTAAAAGGTGATAAAGCAAGAATGATTGAGAATTGTCTATCACAGTGGATAAGGCTGAATTTATCTGTATGATTCTTGGTTAGTTGACTGAAACCTGAATTCAGTGATGCTGAGATGCTCAAACTTCCCTGGCATAATATAGAGGACAAGAGCAAAATGCTTAAGAAAATAAGACTGTTGAGGTAGATTTATCTTGTGCAGCCTCCACACTTTCTCAGCCTCACTAAATCCACTGAAAGTGTCCAGGTTTCACTTCCTTAATTAAGGCATTATGAAGAGCAGTCTTACATAGCTCTGTTGTAGCCATGTACAAGCTGCCACTGACATGGTTCCCAGAATTCCGAAGTAGCAGAGACCAAACTGCCAGAGACACGGTGGGCAGAATTACCCTAACAAGCAGCAAGGATGGAGTGGTCGTTACCATTTGCACCATTTTAACCTGCAGAAAGTTTTAGCAATGACTAGTTGATCACCAAGTTCTAGAAATGAAATATATGGGAAGCCTATTAAAATATTACCTAAATGTACAAAACAGGAAAACCACAGTCTGATGGTCAGAAACATGGAGAGAGATGCCAAAATAGAGAAAACTGCTCTCCCCACCCCTCCCCAGTTTCAAAGTCTTAGTCAGTTCAGGGCCCAGAGCCCCTTGACCACAGGGAGGGCTGAGTTCTTTTGAGACAGATTCCTGTGACACGACCTCCACACGTGGCTCCAGCAAGTCTCCAGAGGGATATGAAGCCATTTTCTACAGTGATTGTACACAGGCTAATGGGTGATATCGAGACCTTTCAGGAATTAACTAGACACTGACTCTGATTTACTGGTAATCTTCAAGGGTCCAAATACCACCGGCAGAGGTGGTCCACTGGCAGAATGGAGCTAATGGAGCTTTGGTGATAAATTGGGCCCAATGCTGTCTCATAGAAATCTGATGGTCTACAGATCCTCCTTGTTTTTATTTTCCTGTTTTTTAAAAAACACATAATTAGAGTAACCCTACTCAGCAACTAGAGAATGTCCACGTTGGCTCCCTGATCCAAGAAATTGGGACCCTTGTGGGAGGAGCAACCATGCACAAACCCCTGGAACTTGCTATCCCTACTAGGATGGTAAGCCCAAAGCAAAACCTTGTCTCAGGGGAAACTGCAAAGGTTAGTGCCACCGTTGAAGACTTGAAAAAGGCAGGGGTATTCATTCTTCTGCCCACATCCCATCGAATTTGGTCTGCTTGGTTTGTGCAGAAGGTGAATGGATCTTGGAGAATCGGTGTGGAATATTGTAAACTTAATCATGTGCTAATTAACACCAATTACAGCTGCTGTTCCAGATGTGGAATATCTCCTGGAACAAATTGATACAACCCTTGGAACCTATTACACAACTGTTTGTGTAGCAAATGCTTTTAGCCCCGTACTGAGTTATAAGGGCAGCAAGAAGGGATTCTCTTTCACCTGGCAGGAGCCACAGTACACCTTCATTGTTTCCCTCAGGCTACACTGATTTGCCTACTCTTTGCTGTAATCTAATCCAGAGATATTAATCATTTTGACAATCCACAAAATATGACACAGGTCATGGCTTGTTCTGAAAATCCAAGTATCAGGTACCTAAGAAGGTTTAGTAAGGTAGGTTAGTGCCAGAAGATGGGAGATAAACCTCCAAGGGCCTGCAACCTTAACAACAGGTCTAGAGTTCCTATGAGCTGCATCGCGTGAGATGTGCCCTTCCATGGGAAAGACAAGTGCCTGCACCTTGAGCCATCTACCACTAAGAAGATGGAACAATATTTATGGGGCTCATTTGAATTTGGAGACAACATATACCACATTTGAGTATGATGTTCAGACCCAGTTATTATGCAAACAGAGTTTTGAGTGAGACTCAGGGAAAGTGAAGGATCTGCAGGAAGTCCAGGCTTCAGGGCAAGCTATCTGCTGATATCACACAAAGTAGCTAAAGCTCTATGTGTCTTCTGGCAAGAATCACTGTGGAGAGCTTTAGGAAGTTTGAAGAAAAACTCATCTCTCGTCTGCAGATAAGTATTCCTTTGAGAAATAGATTTTCACTTGCTGCGTGGCTCTGGTAACGCCTCAATGCCTGACCATGGGACTCCAAGTGATCTGATCATGGATTATTACTGGCCTCTTAAGCCATAAGGTTAGGCATGCATAGAAGCAATTCATTATCAAGTGAAAATATAAATGATACAAATGATCAAGCTCAAGCAGGTCTTGCAGGAACAAATTGAACTCACAGGTGATTAAGACTCCTAAGCACATAGTCCAGCTGCACTGCCTCCTCCCCCTCCAGATATATCTATGGCATCATGGGAAATTCCCCATGAACAATCAGCTCCCTCATCACCCCTCCCTCAAATTAGAGCCTAATTTACAAATAGTTCTACATGATACACTGACACCCACAGGAAACAGACGGCTACAATTTTACTGTCTAGGTAGCTTACAGTGCGGGGCAAAAGTAGGTTTATGGTGATGAGTACACAAAAAAAAAGTTTATTCTTGTATTATTATTTATTAATTATTGCATTGTTTTCCATACAAATAACTTTAAACCTATTTTTGCCTTACCCTGTACCATCACCTCACATAGTTCAAATTGTGTGTTATTACTATTCTACCAAATATTCTGGCTCATACTCCAGAGTGCCCGTTCTTGTGCGGAAGCAGGCAGCCTGATATTTCTGATTTTCCTCTTCAGCATCCTCAGCAGCCTGGCTCACATCTTAAAGTGGCAAGATGGCTGCTGCCCTTCCAGACAGTCACGGCCAAGGAGGAAATGATAAAGGAAGTGCCTGCTGACTTTCCCGTTAGTCAACAAAACAACCTTCCAGAAAACTTCTGCTTACGGTTTCCTTGTCTGTCACTGTGTAGTATGACCTCCTCAGCTGTGGCAGAAGATGGAAAGTATTTAACTCTTTATGTTCTTGTAGTGAAAAGTGGCGAAGGAGAAGGGGGCTGGGAATGGCCGCTGGGTTCACCAACCAGCAGCATCTGCTGCAGGAAGATCTGGTCGTTGACTGTTCCTAGTGACAGAAACTGCTTCGTGAGACCCCTCCTGGGAATGCTACCCCACCTTTAGACAATAGATGCCGGCCATCATTTTCTGTGTCAGGAAACAAAATAAATTCAAATCACCTGAAAACATCAGAATGAGTATAATGAGTGATATTTTTTATGTCATTGGTAATTTTGCGAGAAATAAGGGCATTCCTTGCAGTCTGATTCTCGCACTCAAGTTTTTAAAAGAGAGTTAAGTAGGTTTGGGTCAATAATGAGGTTGTACAACTCAGGCCGGGTTTGATTTCTGTGTGTGGTGCCAACAGTTGATAACAAGATCAATGCGTGCTTCCAGGTCTTGTGTTGCCTGTACTTGAATTTCCAATTAGGGGAAATGGACTTCACAGAGTACTTTAGGTTGAAGTACATACGCCTACAGTTTGTCTAAAACAAAGGCTGGTACCAACTCTGAGGATGCATTCAATGGGATGAGGTATCTAAAATTTGCGGGAGCCGGGGATTACCCTCTTTAATTTATTAAGTACACTCACGGCTTTTTCCTGCCCAATTATCTATAGTAAAGTATGTTTTAAAAAGTATAGTCCATAACCTAAGGCAGGTTTAAGGGAATCCTGGAATCAGAATTCATTTCAAAAGCACTCTTCTTTGGCTTCAGGCAGTTTAATTAGATGCTGTGTCAACACTAGGAGAATTCCGTACTCCGTTTGGCATGGAGTGCATATCATTTGCCACAGATCCAGGAACTGTGTTTCACCCAGACATTCTGCAGGACCCCTTGGTCTGAGGCCTTGCCAGAGCTGCCTTTTTTATATGTGTGCATTTGTGACAACATGTTAGTAATTGCAAAAAATTGAAGAACAACATACATATAGAAAAAATCACAAATAATAAATGTCCAGTTGGCTGTATTTTAATGATCTGGGCACATGCATGTAAACTGCACCCAGACAAGAAACAGAATATTACTAGCACCCCAGAGTTACCGTCTTTATGTTTGCACTCCCTATTAATACTATCCCTTCCAATGGTGACCACGCCCCTGATTTTTTCTCCAGTCTTTTAGAGCTATAACTGACAAGTAATATTGTATAAGTTTCACGTGTACAACATAATGATTTGATGTATGTATATATTGTGAAATGATCACCACAATAAGCTTAGTTAACACCCATCACCTTGCATAGTTCAAATTGTTTTCTCCGTATGATGAGAAACTTAAAGATCTACTCTCTTAGCAACTTTTACATATACAATACAGTATTCTTAACTAGTCGCTATGCTGTACGTTACATCCCAAGGACTTATTTCCCTCAGAATTGGAAGTTTGTACCCTTTGACCACCTTCATCCATTTCTTCTGCCCCCTCACCCCTCACCTCTAGTAACCTCCAATCTATTTTCCGTTTCTATGAGTTTGTTTTCTTTCAGATTCTACATATGAGTTCATATGTTGTCTGCCTTTCTCTGACTTATTTCACTTAGCATAATATCCTCAAAGTCCACCCATGTTGTCACGAATGGCAAAATTTCCTTCTTTTATGGCGGAATAATATTTCATTGTATTTATGTACCACATTTTTTATCCATTCATCAACATTCTCTTGACTGTTTTTTGAAATCCTCACCAGAGGATATGTTTATTGATTTTTTTTTAAGGGAGAGAGAGAGAGAAACATCAATGCGAGAGAAACATCGATCGGTTGCCTCCCATACATGCCCCAACTGGGGATTGAACCCACAACCTGGATATGTGCCCTGAACAGGGATCAAATGTGCAACCCCTTGAATGATGTTCCAACCAACTGAACCACCTGGCCAGGGTCTCTCTTGACTTTTAACAGCATATATGTGATTCACCTGCTTTTGAAACTTACATTAATAGAATCAAAGAGCATGTAGTCCTTTGTGTCTGGCTTCTTTCACTTACTATCACAATGGTGGGATTCATCCATGTCGACACATGTGGTTGTAGTTCATTCATTCTCATTGATGTACAACATTCCATTGTGTGAATACACCAGTATTACTTTGTCCATTCTTCTGCTAATGGTCATTTGGCTAGTTTCAAGTTTTAGGCTATCGTGCAAAGTGTTGCCGTGAATAATCTTGTACATGATTTTTCATGCCTTTATGGACATGTTCCGTTAGATGAAATTGCTGTGTCATAAGGTATGTGTATGTTCAGCTTAATAGACATGAGTTGCTTCTTTCCCAGAATTAACAGTCATCCAGAACCAATAGTCACTCACAGTCTTGGGCACTCCGGACTGGGCCTGCCTCTGGAAGAAGTATGGCCTCTGGCTTTTTACTAGGGTAAAAGAACTTTGATAAAAAGCATAAGGAGTTCATAACGTGTTCCCTCGCAAATGCCTCTTAAGTTCCATGTTGCTGATTTCCCTAGATTTTTAAAAAATTATTTTTAGATGTTTTTGGAAATTCTCATTTAACTAGCCTCTTTTATGCTTATAGTTGGGGCAGCCATGTGTCTACCATGTGCTGGGCACACCTAGGTGATTAATCTATTTTACTCCATCAAACTTAATAGCAAGCCTCTGAGGAGGCTTAGTTTCTGTTAGAGATGGAAAAACCCAAAATTAGGAAGGGGAGTTGTAGAGCACATAAGTACAATACGAGGCCAGTCTGCTTGTCTCTCTCTGTCATTTGATAGTGCTTCCTAACTTTTTCTGCTACCTGGCTTTAAGAAATTTGGAATTTACTAAAAACAGAAAGATGTATTCCATAGCTCTTCTCCCAACCTGCTGTTCTCCGTTACCAGAGACACCAGTGTGAGAAGACTGCTAGTAAAAGTGAAAGCTTTGACACTATTTGAAAATCTACAAAGCGGCATCAAGGGAATAAAAGTGAGGAGGCTCTATAAAGCTGGCAATTCGGATCCAGTTAGGAGAACATGCTAGTGTAGTTTTCTGCACCAAGGCCTGGATCACGACATTGTCCTGAGCAGGCGGGGCAAGGCTGCTCCACCCATGCACCCATTCTTCAACAAATGTTTTGAATGGCTTTCATGTCAGCATTAGGCCAGGCCCTCAGATAGCGAGATGTATGGTGTCTGCCCTGGAGGTGCTCGTAGTGTATACTGAGGAAGGCAGGCAGTTAAGCAAATAATTGCACAAAAATGCTAAGGTGCTCTAAAAGAAGAAATAGGGGGTAGACTGGGACACCAAAAAGGAGCCAGTTCTCCTGGGGGGAGAAGCTGAGGATGTGGTTAGGAGGGATCTGAGGAGGCTCAGCTTGAGAAACAAGTGGTGGATGGCATGGGAGCCCAGTGTGAAGGGGAGAATGAAGCTGGAATGTAGACAGGGACCAGGCATGAAGGTCGGGGAAGTGGCAGGTCAGATGTTCTTGAGTTAGCCCATGGCTGGAAGGAAATGCTGAATTTCCTTCCTGCAGAATCCTAGACTGGGCGTGAGGGCTGTTCTGCCCTGACATAAAATGATGGGCATTTGGTCACGATGAGGTAGAGCTGCTCATTACAGAAACGAACCACTGGAAATTTACAGGATTCTTGTCCATAGACAGTTACCAGTACCCTTCGAAACTGAGATATGGAGTCTTATGAGTGTTTGTCCTCCAAAGTCTAATGCTCCCTGGGGCCCAGTCTTTCCTGTGCTGTGTCTGAGAGGAATGACTTTTGTCAGTAAAGTGAGCTTTCACACTTCCAAGGAAGAAATTTCATACGCTCGGTGACCTCGAACAGGGCTCAGTCCTCCTGAGAGAGAGGCTGCTGCTGGTAAAGTGTTGAGAGGGTTTGAGTGCTACCCACCCGTTTGCCAAGTGTGCTAAGGAGGTTCACCCAGGGGCATGCAAATTCCCTGCAATGGCCACAGAACAGTATTTTTCCTGACTGCGATCTACTAGCAGGGATGAAAAAGAGCCCGAATCTCTGCCCCTGCATGGAGGGGAAGAATCCCACCTGGTCTGTCTCCCATCTCCAGGCTCCTGAAATGCTTGAGAAACCTGTTCTGTAACTGAAGGTAGGGGAATCAGGGGGGCAGATGAAGAGAGGCTCAGAGGAGTTTCTTCAGGAAAAGGCCAGGGTGAGGGCCCAAGGGTCCCTGTGTCTAGGGCCTCAGAGATACAAATGTCTCCTCTAGACAAAAAGTTTGCTTATTTCCGGGAAGCCTTGCCCCCCACCCCACCCCCAACACTGGTTCAGTGGGAAAAATGTTCAGGAGAAAGGGACTCTGAGGCCCTGGGATAGGGGAAATGGATAAGGCTTTCCTACAGGGACACCCATTTTTGCTCCTTCTACTGTAACAGATTCTGACTTTTCCCAGGGCCAGACACATGGTCCACACTGGACCAATCTCATATCCTATCCTGGAAAATAGTATTAGGGGGCAAAGGAAGATGAAGGGTTGGCATATGTCACCTGAGAAGGTCTCCTATTTCCTGCTGCTGCTGAAATGCATGGAACAGCCCTGTCCCTGAGACTCCAAGTTCCCAGGCTAGCCTCTCATGCCTCAATTCTGTGAGCTACCTCAGCATCATTCCAATTAATCATACACACAGACTCCCTCCCCTCTTCCCTGTCATTTTGTCCCCCTGCTTAAGGCAATCAGAATTGGTTTCTCTTATGCAGCAGAATCTTGGCTGATGCAGAAATTGGTTCCAGAAATTAGTTGTAGACAGCAGGCCCTCAGGCTATGTGGAATTGGCCATGGGCCTGAATGGAATGTATAAATATACTGAGAAGGAGCAGCGACTCTGTTACCTGCTGTGCTCACCTGAGATGCCCATGAGCCCAGTGAATGTGCAGGGCTGGAGTCCAGCAGCCCTGACATCGAGCACAGAAGGGATGAGGCATGGGGATGATGGGCCCTTGTGAGACCATCTGATTGCCTAAGAAAGTGTCCTAACCTAAGCTCCAACATCAAGAATCTCTTCTTAAAGTAAATCATCTCTCATTACTTGTGGCTATTGGGCTGATATTCCTTTAAAATTTTCAGGGATTGCTGGGGGGAGGTGGGGGGAGGGGGGAGGGGAGGGAGAGGATGCAAATAACTGTAATTGAACAACAATAAAGTAATTAAAAAAATAAAAAAATAAAAAAAATTTTCAGGGATTGAATCTTCAGGTTTCTGAATGACAACACCAGCTAATTCACATCCTCAACCACCAGGGGCATGGGTGGTCAGGGCTTGTAGTACTGGGATGGGGACGTCTGTGAGCACCGGCAGACTTGAGGACCTGACTCTCTAAATTCCTGTGAAGTATTCCCCTTGCCCCTTCTCTTGCCTCCAGGAGTGGCTGACATTCTGCCCCAACCTCATTGTTGTTCTCTGAAAAAGCAAGAATTAGACTCAACATGGCCTGCAGGGTGAAATGAATAATCAAGGTAAAGAAAAAAAAGTAGTGACTGAAAATAACTGCAGGTCCATCATTTGGGCTAACTTGGGAGGCATGTATTTTGAGAGTGCTTAACTAACGAGGGTGAAATGTAATTTAAAATCAGGCAGAATCTATTGTTATAAGTAAATCCATCAGACACTGTACCTGTTGTGTGCCTGCTTGGACAGTCAGCTGGATTTCAGCAATTGGATGCTTTCATTAATGAAAATTTCTACTGAAGACTGGCCCATGCTGGGTGAAATCAAAAGGCCAGAAAACTCTGAGGTAGTGTGGAGAATGGAATTCAAAGACCTACCTTCTTGCTATATTCCTTGACAGTGCCTGAAAGACTCTTCTATCTCCTTGATTTGAGAAAGAGACGGTAAGAAAAATGCCAGAATCTTTTTAAAATGCTCTACTGGTAGTCCCCTCTGGGCCAAGAATACTGTGGATCGGACCACTGAAAATGGGCTCTTGGTCTCCTCAAAGATGGGAAAACATGGGAGTGACATGGCCCAGGGCACAGCTAGAAACAAAGCAGTTTTTGTTCTCATAATAGACAGTTTTGTAAGTGACCAGTGAGTGGCTTTACATGCAGTGCCAACTAGCTGTGGATCAGTCAATCATGTGCCCCCAGAGACTGTGACATCTCAGCATCTGTGTTACTCAGGTCAGGCTAGGTTATGCTTAAGTAACAAATAACTCCTGTAATATCAGTGACTTAAAATAATACAGATTTAAATCCCCCTCACTCAACACTATCTTGCACTAAGGGTTAGTTAAGGGGGGCAACTGGGCAGGGTTATAGTCATCATGGTTATGAAGGGGCCCAAGTGAGTCACACCCGAGGGAAAGAGATCAGGTGAGTTTCATAACCAGCAATTAAATACTCAGACATAAAGGAGACACACCTGTGATTTCTCACTGGGAAGACGTAGTCCCATTCAACCAATAGGGGGCCAGGAAATGGAGTCGACTGTGTACTTAAAAGTGGAGAACTGAAAATGTTTGGGAAAAAAACTAATTCCTGACTATCACCCTATCCTCCTGAATATCACACAGCACCTATGACTCTGTGAGAAAGTTCCCTGTGGCCTTTTAAATAGCAATGGCAAAAATTAAAGCTTGGCCTTCAGGTGGTTCCAACAGGATCTGTCAGTACCACCAGGAAGTGAACGCTGAGGAGTTACAGCTCTACTTGGAGACGGCCTGAAACAGCACCGGGGAAGGGAACTCCTCCCGGCAGGCCAGTTCTGCCTGGAAGGAGAAAGGAGCAGAGGTAAGTGTCTGCTCAGTTCCTGATAGTGACTGCTGAACTGGGGGGCAGGTTTGGAACCTTGGAAGGAGCGAGACTAGAAGATTGCAGAGTGAATGAACTCTTCAGATGGGCCCAGAGCCTGAACATGCCCACACCTGCAGGAACACGCACCAGAAGGCCCTGGATTACGGCCTCCATCCATAACCCAGGAGCAGGAAAGGGAGAAGGAATGACTTGTTGAGGACTCCATTTTGACACCAGCTGGGACGTGACACCCTGCAAGAAGTGGGCTTTATCCTGTGACATACAGGGTGGGGCAGAAGTAGGTTTACAGTTGTTCATATGGAAAATAATACAATAATTAATACATAACAATACAAGAGTAAACTCTGTTTCCCATACTCACAAGTGTAAACCTGTGTTTGCTCCACCCTGTACGGTCCACTTGCTGTTTCTATGAAATCCCAAATTCACAGGTTCAGGAAGCAGAAGAATGGTACTTCTTACAACCCTCCAGTTTTGCTTCTCATCTTGTGATTCAAAGCTCTGTTATATTTTTAAAAATTTTCTTACATACAAAAAAATTAACTCTTTGGGGTATAGAATTCTACAGGTTTTGACAAGTGCAAAGAGTTCTTTATCCACCACCCTGGTCATTGTATAGAATAGTTCTATCACCTTGAATTTCCCTCATGCTGCTCCCTATTTGGCTAGATGTTTTATTGTTCAAGGAAAGACTTTTCTACTAGAAAATAGAAATGGTTCTGTGCTGACCGGGCCTGGGATGGGGATTCTCACAGCAGCTCATTCATAATTCTCTTCTCTTAGGGTGATGGGAAGAGTCTTGGCTATGGAAAGCAATGTGGGAGTGCGCTTTACGTGTCTGGGATGAGAACAGAAAAAGGACAAAAGAAACTAGCCATGTCCTCAGAGACTGAGGAGGGCAGGGCAAGCCTGGAACTCATAGCTGAAACTTATCTTCCTTTGTGAGGCCGGCAGAGCCTCAGGCCAGGAAGGCAAGTCTGCAGGCTGCTGAGCACAGGCCCATTCAGCTAACACCCAGTCAAAACAGGGCTGTATGTAGTAAAGGGTTTGGCCTCCTTTCCAGGCTGTTGAGCCCTGGCCACACCAACTGGCCTTGTGGGATATGTGATCACCAGGCTCTGCCTTCTCTGAGCTTACACATAGCTGGAGCTGTTAGGGCCCACAGACCCCACTCTGCCTAGAGAGGCCCCATCACTTTATCACCCTCACAGCCTGCTGTGCCACTGTGTGGTCTGCAGGGGTGAGAGACAAGAAATAGCAGAATGGGTAGGTCCCAAGATAAACAATTAACCTCAACTGCCAGCCACAGACCACTGTTGGGCATGGCCCAAATGGTGAATGAAGGGCCTCATTCTTGTGGCATTTGAAGGCACAGAAATGAAAGAAGAGAGGAGAGAGATGCTGATTTAGGAGTGGGTAGAAGTGAAGCTGTTGTGGGCATTTCTGTGTGCGTGAGTAGGGGATTGAGGTAGTTGGGAGGAAAGAGGAAGAGGAGCAGGATAAAGTGAGATGATGGTGCAGAGGCAACTGTCTCACATTAGCCTATAGAAGGAGAAAAGAGGCTAAGCCTTGAGAGAGGGAGAGAGAGATCTTTTTGGGTGATCAGAGAGTGGGACATAAATCCCTGATTAATGATTCAGTAATAGTTGCTTGTAAATACTTGCCTTTCTTTCATCAGGATACACTAATGTCCTACCAAGGTCTGGGTACTGGGAAAACCTTAGCAAAACCTTAGCAATATCTTAGCAAAACCTTTAATGGATAAGAGTGACTCCCATTCATGTGTTTGTTCATCTCTGTATTCATTCATGAGTTCATCCCTCAGCTTGTGTGGCCCTTCCCCAGAGCTAGGCTCTCACTACACTTAGATGGCTGTGGGTAAGCCTCGCCTTTCAGACCCTCACAGTTCCCGTGGGTAGTTGCAGCAGGACCCAGCCCCTAGGGAAGGAGCTGATAGGAATAAGGTGCCACGTCCAGGCCAAGGTTCCCAGTCCCCTGTGGGGAATGGGGCTTCTCTTTCCCTTGTATGGCTGGATTGGGATTAGTCTAGAGCTAGCTACTGGGGAGAAGGGCAGCTTCAGGACCAGTGCTGGAGTTCAGACCTCCAGTTTCCTGCCCAGAGAATGGGGCACCATTGAAGACCCTAGAGGAGGGAGCAGAGATTTCTAGATTGGTGGCTCAACTGATGATGGTCAAGTGCTTGATTGCTTGCTCTTGGTAGTGAGGTCATTGCCCTCAGGGCCTGCCAAGGACACTGGCATGACGCGGCATGGCGTCTGGCCTGAAGTTTCCCTTGGTAAGGCTCATACTGCTGTTGGACCACGTCCATTCCCTGAAGCCACTTCAGCCTTAGGGAGAAGAGCCTGTCGCAGTGAACAGGAAGTATGGGGCAGCCTGTGGGAAGGTCATGACATTGTGGTGCGTGCTGCCAGCCAGCTCCTGAGTGGCATCTGCTCAAGGAGAGAAGCAGAAATGGCTGGTCCAGGTCAATTGAGATTGATTTACTTGACAAGTCCATGTTATCTGTCTCTTTGATTTCTGCAGATGGCTGGTCTTCAGTTGATATCACACTAGACGACAGAATGAGAATGACGAGATGGGCTGCCTGCTCAAACCCTGACCCCAGCACCCAACCCCTAACCCCTGCAACCGGACTATTTAACCCTTTCAGGCAGGCACAGCCTCCCACTCTCAGGCCCCGTGTCCGCTCCAGGCAGGCACTCTGTAGGGAACTTGGGGTCTGTGACTTGTTGACTTGAGATTCTATCCATCTGGTGTGGTACCATCTCCAGCATCCTGGGAAACAGAACAAAGGCATTCACCCCTTTTCTAGGATCAGCCTTTCTCTTTATCTTCATTTGCTCCTGTGGACACTGGCCTCATCCTTTAGGGTAAAAACCCCATCTCCGGGTCCCAGGTTCTCTGTACCTGTGGCAGGCCCTAGTTGACCTCAAACCTTCCAGACATTTGTCCTGCCCTTGAGCCTGTGTTTAGGACCCAAACTTGTCTCAGAATTTGTCTTGTTCTCAGTCTTTGTCCCACCCTGACCACCACCTGCAGGTTCCATCATATCCCTGGACCTAACCATTGATACCCCTAAAAGCTGTGCACACCTGCCAGGGTTCACTATTGCTTCAGCCTTGTGCCCATCCTGATGTTAAATGCCTGCCCAGGCTACGTCTTGGGATCCTGAACCCACCTGCGATGTGTTTACTGTGGTCTAGGCTCCCAGTTCCTATTGGATGGTTTAGTGCTAACTTCTGACTTCTTCCTATGGTCCTGTCTGCTGGGAAATGTTGGCAAGACCCCCTCCCATTCAGTGCTACCTGCACTGACCCCATGCTCTAATGGGCTGGTGCTGTGCCCTGTGTCTAGCGGTTGGGCCTAAAGGGTAAGGCCACCCCTCTGGACGGTCACCCAAATGCTAACTTCATATAGGTCAGCTGGGGAAAAAACAACTTGCCTCTCTGGAGGTACCAAGTAGAACCATATTTTATAGAAGGAGAGCTAAGAATATTCCTCTGGGTGGTAAGGGGTGCTTTGATGATCTCTACCAGAAGGATACAGACCAACCAGTAGGAATGGCTGGAGCTATGAGCTCTCAAAAATTGACTTCATTTTGTAATTGATTACTTAATGCCATGTTACAAACATTTACAGAGCACCTGTTATATTAAAAACAAACAGGGCCACATGACAGCAAGGAGGGATGTGGTCGTATCCTAAGTAGCAAGAAGTTCTTGTTCCAACAGAATGGCCTGGTTTCAGTCACATGAGGTAAGGTTCAGGGCTTCTGTTTGGGCTGGAATGTGAAAGAGGAAGTCAGACCACCTGAAACAAATGGCTGAAGGTGGCATCAGTTATTAGTAAGATACAAAAGGGAAGCAGAGCCTTGGGGGTGAGATTCTGAGAGGCCTGGTCCCACCATCCCTAGGTAGGTGGGTGATGCTAGAATGATTACAAGAACGGGCTTTGGTGGCAGATGCACCTGAGCTATAGCCTCACCTCCATCACTTCCCAGGTTTGTGATCATGGACAATTTACTTCATCTCCCTCTTCCTTAGTTTCCTCACTTGTCAAGTCATAATTCTAATACTTACATCAAAGAATTATTATAGCAATTAATTGAGATAGTGTATGCAAAATAACAGAGTGCTTGAAACATTGTAAATTCTCCACAAATGGTGTTTATTAGATTTAATCTATTTCCAACCTTGAATGATGAGAATTTGTTTTTATTCAGGAAGGAGGCAGTTTCATTTTATTACCCTGCTTGGTCACTCTTCTGATGATTGGACCTGCACCTTTCCCAAGGCCAGAAGATTGGTCTAGTCTCTGTGTCCTGGCCAACCCACTGTTTGGCCCTTTCTTTTACCCACTGGGCCCCAAGCTCCAGAAGATGCCACAGACCGAACCATGCATGCAGAGTGCACACTACACTTCCTTGTATGTTCTCTACCCATGAAAGATATCTTGATATCTGAACTCTACCATAGCAGTTAGGTGAGATTTGTGAGCTTTCTGTTAAGGAAAATGACAATAATAGAGTAAATGTATATTTTTATAGGGGTGGGGGGATGACAAAATAAAGGCCCCAGCAAATAATGGGGAGATCAGGCTCCCATTCCACTTCAACAAAGAGTTTTATCTTACAGCTCCAGCCTCGTTCTCGTTCTGCATCCAAGTTGGGCCTTATGTAATCTTTCCCACTCAATACTAATTAGATGTGCATGTGAACTTATCATTTTCACACCTTCTCTTCTTTTATCCGAATTAAGCATTTAATTGTCTAATAAGTGTGTTTGTGAGATACGCAAAGCCAGGGAGGGCTGGAGGAGGGACTCAGAATCTAACAGTACGTGGGGACATGCAATGGGGGCTCGGCAAGCCCTTCCACCCCATCAGAGCATGTCCGCCACCAAGAGTTAAGCTGGAGTTCAACCCAGCCAGCAGCTTAACACACACGTTCAGCTCAGAATTCCTTCAGGCTGAATTAGGCTTTAGCTAAGGATCAGCCTCCTCTCCTTCCTTTTTCCTTTACTCCTCAAATCTTTCTCCTTCCCCTTGTGGAAATCAACTGAATAGAAAGTTTTCATGTTGTGTTCCATCTTTGTTTGGGCTTTGCATTCATTCATAAAACAGATGGCCATCAGGAGCCTACTCTGTTCCAAGAATATTGGTTATGTCAAGGTAAGTAGCTTTGAGCTGAGGGGTGCATATATTTTGACCATACTGAACACGAGGGAAAGTACAATGTGTGTTCAAGAAATACCTTCAGTTGATTTGCTTAATGTTTCCATGTTCACAGCTTAAGAGAAATGATAATCATTTTTCGGATGCTAATGTAAAAGAAGGCCAACCCAATAAATTGGTTCACTGTTATGGTGGGTGGGTACTCGCCATGCAGCAGACCCTGTGCTGCAGAGTTCGGCACTGCTATTCTCTTGTCTCCTCTTGGCCCTTCCCTGCCCTTCCCTTTGATCCAGATGCTCAGTCACTCAATAAGATTTTCCCGAGAACCAGCTCTGTGTGGGCATGGAACCATGCACTGGGGATACAAGACAAATAATATCTGCTCTTAGAGACTCACCACCAGAAGATAAACAAGTCATAGACAGGCCCCCTAACCCAACCCTAGGTCAAGGCAGAATGGTGCGGGTGTGTGTCCTGCTTTCCTGTTGTCTCTGTCATGCAGTATCTGTAAACCACTAATAGTGTGGTCTTTTGCTTTCCTGACACTGTCTTCTCATTCTAGCACTTTAGAGAGCACATGAAAAGACATTAGTCTTGAGTTCTAATTCCACAAAGCATCTCACTATCCTTGTGCCTAGCTTGTCACACAGAAAAAAATGACAAACAGGGGAGGAAAAGGCTCTGCTCGGTAGGTTTTGTGCTGGGTTGAGGAGATATTTGGTTCTGGAATAGGAGAGATCATTGTCTCTCAGGGACAAAAGTGGTCCGGCTGTAGGATATCCCTGACAGAGGGTCTCTTCTATGACAACCCCCTCTCCCTAGGCCAGACTCTGATTCTACAATATCCCCTCCTCTGCCAGCTTCAGGGCACTGCTGCATTCAGAATTTGAGCTGTCCTTGAAGCCCTTCTACTTATTCCTTGCATGCTTCCCCTCTATCTTTTGCCTTTCAGAAGTCGCCTAAGGATCCTAATGACAGTCAACTTCCAGGCAGAACTGGGACAGGAAATCTGTGCTCCTCCTTTCCCACAGATACACAGCTGTTCCTGCTCAGCGGGTGGAGAGCCAGGCCTGCCACTTACAGAGAGGAGAGAACTTAGGTGCCACTGACTTCTGCCAGCAGGAGGACGAGACGTCTACATCCCATTGAAGGACATGCCCAGATCCTTTTTGGCCACGTGGTGAGCAGAAATCTGTCACTGAAGTCTGCTGCCTTGGCAGTCTACAGGCTGCAAGTTCATGGAGAGACCAAGAGCCAGGAACTGAGTTAGAAAGCTGTGTGACTGCAGGCAGACGTGAAGAGTCTGGCACTGTGAAGAACTCAGAGGCAGAACCATCCAGCCACAAGATGAGGTCTCATTACCCCTACTCAGGGCAGAAGAAAGCCCAGCAGGATCCCAGAAGGGCATGAAGAATATCGTGGGGACTCCCGGGCTCCTTGACCATATTCAAGGGCTTGTTTTCTCTTGATGCGAGCACTTGGAAGGTTCCCTCCAAGTGGCTTCTGCAAGTGGGGACATTCATTCCCCTCACTTTCATTGCTCTGCTGCAGGGTATCAGCATTGACATTGGGGTAACTGGCTGGGCCAGTGGTGTTAGTTCACAGAGCCCTAGCACTGTGGAGATAAACAGAGCCTGTAAAAAATTCTTCCTTATAGTGAAACAAAGTCTTTTCCTCCCTACAATTTCTACCCATTAGTCTGAAGTTCCACAAAACTGGGCTTCTCTTTGTGGATAGTCTTCCAAATATTTGAAGTTATTCAAGAGTCACAACACTTACATTATCCAGGGAAATTACCCTATGTTTGTTTCTCCAATAACTGTTTCTAAACCCCTCTTTATCCTCCTGGTTTCACTAGATGTTTATAACTTGTTATTCAAAATTTAGTCCATGGACCAAGAGCATTAACATCCCCTGGGAGTTTGCTAGAAATGCAGAATCTCAGGGGTCATCCATTACCTCTTGAATTAGAATCTGCATTTTAACAGGTTCTCTAGGTTATGTATATACACATTAAAGTTTGAGAAGGAGTGGTTTATAGCACTTGATAGCGATACACACACACATTTATATGCAACCTCTATGCCAAACAATAGAATGATTAATTAAATTGTGGCATATTTAGGCTATGGGATATCATGCATTATGCATAGAAACTACATAGAAACCCGAGGAAGAGCTAATGCTAACATTTAAAGAGAGTACCAATTACACCCCAGACTGTGTCCAAAGCATATTAGTAATTACCTCCTTTGAGTCATTGCAATAACCCCAAAAGACAGGTAATACTGCTATTTCCATTTTAAAAGTAATGAAAGAGGCCCAGTGAGGGTGAGTGACTTGCCTATGATCCCTCGTTAGAGCCCAGGCACGTGAATTTCAGAGCCCGTGTGTCTGACCACTGCTAACGTCCAATGACACAGCCAGTGTTACAGGATCGTGTCTAAGCTATGGCTGCCACTGTAAGGATATAAATCGAGTTTCCCTAATGATATCACATAGTGCTATTGTAATAAAAACAATTAAAAAACAGCATGCTCCAAACTAAACACAGCTTTATCCAGCCCCAGCGGTATTTCTATCATCTCTCTTACATTTTCTTTCAATTTCAACAATGTTTACAACACAAAAAATAATATATAGTTATGATAAAAAAATTTTCATATACAAAAAAGGATATAAAATTAAAAGTAAAGTACTCCCTCCCCAAAAGCCCTCCTCCACTTTGAGATAACCACTGTTAGCAGTTTCTTATATATCTTTCAAAAAATGTGTTCTGCATTTAAAATAACGAACACACACATATATAATGCACACACAATCCACTCTTAGCTCAGATACATCTGTTAAAGCAGCCTTGTGATTGGCTCCTGTTTTATTTATGATAAATTGGAATACCCAGATCTTTCGCACATGAAGTGTTAAGTTTTCATCTCCATCTTGTACAGATTTTTTTCTCACCTAAATGTAGGATATTTCATATCTTCTTACTGAGTTTTATGTAGCTGGTTGTGTTCTAGCATTCCAATGAATCAAATCGTTTTCACTCTGACTCTAATGCATAGAAGCTTTCCCTTCCACAAGTCTAATAGTTATACCCTGCTCTTCCAAGTCCAAGGGAGCGACTGCAGGGCTGATGGGAGCAGAGGTGGTTTATGACAGTCACTATTAACAGTGAAGCAAGAAATTACAGCATAATGTTAGTCAAGGCTGTCTCCAGATGGTGGGGGTTTTATTTTCACGTTTTACTTTTCTGTATTTCCCAAATGTTTAACAATGAGCATGGGTTAATTTTGTTATTAAAAGAAGAAGAAGAAATGAAAACTGGAGTTTTATAGATTAGATATTCTTTCTACCTCTTCACTGTCTTCCTCAAAGAGATGACACATCCACCCTGGCTGGTGTAGCTCAGCGGATTGAGCGCGGGCTGGGAACCAAAGGGTCCCGGTTTGATTCCCAGTCAGGGCACATGCCTGGGTTGCAGGCCAGGTCCCCAGTGAGGGCCATGTGAGGAGCAACCATACATTGCTGTTTCTCTCCCTCTCTGTCTCCCTTCCTTCCCCTCTCTAAAATAAATAAATAAATAAATAAATAAATAAATAAAATCTTAAAAAACAACAACAAAAAAAACTGCAATGTAGGTGCATGCCCTGACCAGGAATAGAACCCACAACCTTTTGATGCATGAGACAATGCTCCAACCAACTGAGCCATCCAGCCAGGGCAGTAATGAATTTTATTTTATACTTTGGTTTGTACTCCAACAGTATTTTATTTATTTTGTTGCTTAAATTGTTCTGTTCTGGAAATTGGGAGTTCTTTAAGATGGCTTCTGTGTCCCTTTGACATAGTCTCGTCACTGTGCACGTGTTTTTAAGCACTTCCTACTGCAAGATGCTCTAAGTTCATTTGCATATCTCCTGTCCCAGTCCTAGAATCAACCATTTCTCTAAGAAGCCCTCTTCCTTTGACTATGAGTCCTAGGTGTGCTCATTTTTACTGGAGTGTCATTGCTTCTCAGCCCTCTCAGCGTACAAAGCAAGGATGTTTATGTGGCTACTAACCAATGTATATACACATATCTATACATATGTTTATATGTAACCATCTTAATCTACATTAAGTTAAATATGAGATCATATTGATATCTTCAAATACAGTACAGTATCACATGGATCTTTCTAGCTTTCTTCCTTACTTATCTGTAAAGTTCTATTCTAACAGTGAGAAACCTGCCTCTGACCATCTGCCATGCATTTACTCAATTGTTAAATCCCAGTGTACATATATAGTGTTTTCAGAATTGTTAACCTGCACTGCCAAGGGAAAGAACTTTGTCAGCTAGGATACAGTGTTTAAGTACAGATTCTTTTGCTTTTAGTCTTACAGAGTCTACTTATTTCCAAAATAATTACATCAACACCTTTCCCTCACCCTCTTCAGGGAGGGTTTTCCATGCATTTGTGATACAATTAGACTCTTTTTCACATTCTACTTTCCACTCTAAGACGTACTTTCTGCTACCATTTCCTAAATGACTTTTTAAAACTTACATTATATTAAGGTTTGCTCTTTGTGCTATAAAGTTCTATGGGTTTTGATAAATGTATAGTGTTATATAGCCACCATTACAGTATCTTACAGAATAGTTTCATCACCCTAAACATCCCCTGTGCTTCCCCTATTCAGCCCTCTCTTTCTCGCCTCGGCCACCAGCATCTGACCTATTTACCATCTGTAGAGTCTTGCCCTCTCCCGAATGTAATCTAGGTGAAATAACATAGTATGTGGTGTTTTCAAGCTGGCTTCTTTCACTTAGAAATATGCATTTAAGGTTTACCCATGTCTTTGTGTGGCTTAATAGCTCATCTGCTTTCCATCATTGGACAGCCTTCATTATGTGAATGTACCACAGTTTGTTTATCCATTCACCCATCAAAGGATATTTCAGTTACTTGCATAACTGCTATATATATTCATGTGTAGGTTTTTGTATAGACATTAAGTTTTCAAATGACATAGGTAAATACCTAGGAGTGTGATTACTGGATTACATAATAAGAACTTGTTTGGCTTTATAAGAAACTGCCAAACTACCTTCCAAAATGGCTGTATGATTTTTAAATTCCCACCAGCAATAAGTAAGAGTTACTGTCCCTTCACATCCTTGTCAGAAATTAACATTGTCAGGTGTTTTTTAATTTTAGTCATTCCAATAGGTATGCAGTGGTATCTCATTGCACTTCCTTAATGACAAAGATAGTGAAAGTGTTTTAAATTGTATATTTACTACCTGTGTATTGTCTTTGGAAAGGTGTCTATTCAGATCTTTGGCCCATTTTTGAATTGGTTCGAGTGTTTTGTTATGGCTGAGTTTGAAGTGTTCTTTGTGTATTTTGGATGTTAGCCCTTTAAAAAATACGTGTTTTCAGATGTTTTCTCCCTGTTTGTGACTTGTCTTATTCCTTCTCTTAACAGTGCCTTCAGCAGAGCAGGCATTTTTAATGTTAATAAAATGTAATGTATCGATTTTTTCTTTTATGGATCATACTTGTGGTATCTAAAAACGCATTACAAAGCTCAAGATCACGTGAATTTTACCCCATATTTTTTAGAATTTTTGTAATTTTATATTTTACATTAGGTCTACAATCCATTTTGAGTTAATTTTTATGAAAGGTGTAAGGTCTGTGTTTATTTTCTTTTAATGTTTTTATAACATATGGAAGTCTATTTCTTCTAGCCGCATTCACTGCAAAGATGTTTTCTCCATTGAATTGCCTCTGTGCCTTTGTCAAAGATCAGTTGCCTATATTTTGATCTAAAATTGTTAAATGTTTTAGAATTATCAATTTTTTAAACCTTCTGGTTTCATGTTGAATATATAAAGACCTTAACGTTTCAAGATTATTTTAAAAATCTTCTTATGTCTTTGCTTAGTACTTTTATGTCTTTCCTTAGCATTTTATATGTTTAAATTTTTGATCCAAATGTAATTTACATAAATGTAAAGTGTGAAGAAGAGATTCAAATTTATTTTCTTCTGAGGATTTCTGAATTTCTAAATATCATATACTGAAGAATCCATCTTTTCTATACTGGATACACTCTTCTCATATACAAAAATTTTAAATGAATGTTGAGTCTGTTTCTTCATTCTCTCTTCTGTTCCACTCATAGATTTTCCAATCATGTCAATAGCACACTATTTAATTACTATATCTTTATAGAATATTTTAATGTTTGTAAGTATTTTAATATTTAATATTCCCTCATTAGTTTTATTTTTCATTATTTTCTAGAGATTCTTACATAGTTTTTTTCCATCTCAATGCTTTAACTATTCTACCTCAGAAATAATCTATCATTTTATAGGAATCAAATTAAATTTAGATACTAAATTAGAAATAACTGAAATCTTTATAATATTGATTTTTTAACAAATAATACAGTAGCCTTTCCATTATTAAAAACTTATTTTGTGTGTCTCTAGTATTTTAAGGTTACTCTCATAAAGATGTTATTCAATAATTACATTAAATGCAAATGCTATCACCATCCTAATTACAAAGTGGAGTTGCAAGATAGAATAAAAAATTAGGCCCAGCTACTTGCTGCGTGTAAGAAAGGTACCTTAAATATAGAGACATAGGTGGGTGAAAAATGAAAGGATGACAAAAGATACAACATGCTAACATTCCTCAAAGAAAAGAATATTACCAGAGATGAAGGGGGTCATTTTATGATAATAAAGGTATCAACGCATCAAAAGATCATAACAACCCTAAATGTTTATGTCCCAGATAACAGAGCTTCAAAATATACAAGCAAAATTTGACAAACTGCAAAAAGAAATAGATAAATGAAACAATTACTGTTGAAAATTTCACCACTCCTCTCTTAATACTCGACAGGACAACTAGACAGAAAGCTAGCGAGGATGTGGAAGGCTTGCACAGTGCCACCGAGCAAGCGGCCTTTTCGACGTTTATAGCCCACTCCCCCAGCAACACCGCAGTACAGCTTTCATTTCACGTGCACAGGAATATTTACCGAGATAGACCATATGATGAGCCAAAAATAAGTACCAATACGTTTAAAAGAATTTAAATAATTTTAAAAAACCTGTCCTTTGACTATTACTGGAATTATGTTAGAAATCAACACAAGAACAATATCTAGAAAATTCCCAAATATTTGGAAGTAAATGACACACCTAAAATCTTTAATCAATTATCTTATTTTCCATTTCTAGAAACTAGAAAAAGAAGAGGAAATTAAATTCAAGTAAGCAGAAGAAAGGAAACAGTAAAAATCAAAGTGGAAATAAATGAAACAGAAAATAGAAAAAAAAATCAATGTAAACAAAAACGGGTTTTTTTTTGAGAAGATCAAAAAACTTGATAGACGTTGAACCAGACATATTATGAAAAAGAAAGAGGAGACACCATCAGTATAGGAATTAAATATGCAGTAATACAGATTCTGTAGCTATTAAAATGTTTTAAAGAAGACATAAGTAGAGTTTTTTACCAATAAAATTTTTAAAAACTTAGATGAAATGATAACTTGAAATATACATACTACCAAAGCTTTTGTAATAAATAGATAACCTGCAGAAATGAACTCATAAATACAGAGAGGACATTTTCATTGTTGCCATCTGGGAGGGTGGTGGGGGAATGGGTGAAAGGAGGAAGGGTTTAAGAAGCACCAATTGCCAATTATAAAAGCAGTTACAGGATGTAAAGTATAGCATAGGGAATATAGTCAATAATATTGTAATAACTATTGATATGTATAGTGTCAGACGGACACTAGACTTACTGAGATGATCACTTGTAAGTTATATAAATGTCTAATCACTATGTTGTCTACCTGAAACTGATGTAATATTGTGTGTCAATTGTAACTGAAAAACTAAAATAAATAAGCAGATAACCTGAATAGACATATTATTTAGGAAATTGAATCTGTAGTTAAAACCTTTCTCACAAACAAACCCAGTTGGTATTCTTTGTTCACATCAAAGAGTTCCACCAAACATGTGAGGAAGAAAATATAAACTCTGCACAAATGCTTTTGAAAATTTAAGAGGAACAAATATTTTGTAACTAATTCTATGTTGTCAGCATTATACTAATACCAAAACCAGACAAAGACATTACTAAAAAAGTAAACAGCAGACTAACATACCCCTCATGAACATAGGTGTAAAGATTCTTAACAAAACTTTGGCAACTTTAATCTATAAAAAGGGTAATATATCACAACCGAAGGGGATTTATGGCAGGAATGTCAGACTGGTTTAACATTAGAGTATCAGTTGATACAATTTGCCACATTACAACCTAAAAGAGAGAAAAACGTGGTCATTTCAACAGAGCAGAAAAAGCATTTGACAAAATTCAATATCTATTCATGACAAAAATACTCATCACACTAAGAAAGGAAGAGAACTCCTTCAGTCTAATAAAGGGTACCTAGAAAAATCTTTCATGTAGCACCACACTTAGTGTGAAAGACAGAATGCTTTCCTCACGAGATCAGGAACAAGGCAAGGATATTCATTTCCATGTCATCACTTCTACTCAATATTCTACTGGATGTTCTAGCCAGGGCATTCAGGTTGGCAAGTAATAAGAGAGTCTTTATTTGCAAGATAACATGAGTGTCGAGGTAGAAAATCCCAATGGATGTACAAAAAAACTCCTAAGTGAATTTAGTAGAGTCCATACATAAAAATTAACTGTATTTCTACAACCCTGGGAATACAAATTAAAAAATTCCACATATAATAGCATCATAGGCACAAAATATTAACAAAATATATATCAAGACTTATATGCTGAAACCATAAAACATTAATGAAAGTTAAGAAAGAAGGATAAATAAATAGAAAGTTGTGCCTAAAAATCTATAAATTCAAGGCAATCCTGTTCAAAATACCAGCAGGTGTTTTTGTATAAATCACAAAGCTTTTTCTAACATCTCTATGGAAAAGTAAAGAAATTAAAATAGTCAAAACTGGTGAATGGATAAAGAAATCATTGTACATACATGTAGTGAAATACTACTCAGCAATACAAATAAATGAACTACTGATACATGCAAAGCCATGGATTAATCTCAAAAGCATTGTGCTAAGTGAGAGAAGCTAGACGCAAATGACTATATTTTTTATTCCATTTCTATAACACTCTGAAAAAATGAAGCTTTAGAGACCAAAATGTGGTCAGTGGTTGCCAGGGGATATGGGAACTTTGGGGGATGATAAATATCCTATATTGATTACAGTAATGATTATGTAACTGTTTTTCAAAACTCATAGGACTACACCTCAAAAGAGTGAACTTTGGGGAAATTATACTTGTTGAGAGACAGTTCTCCATGAATTTTCTTGCATGTGTTACGGATAAGGCAATGACTGCTCCTTGTCCTGGACTATCTTTCCAAGAATGTTTGTGTAGCAAATAGCCTTGGTAGACAGAGACAATGTCACCCTCTGGAGCAAAGTGCAGGCATACTTACAGTTTAGGAAAATAAAGATAATGTCTTGCTCTGGAACAAAAGGCAAACTGACTCTTGAGTAAGTTCAGGGTTTCTCTTCTGCACTGCAACACACTGCATATGCAGGTGTCACATGGACCATGTCATGTCACCCCATGGGAGTTGGGGCTCAGGAAACTGGCCTGCTGTTCCTGTGAAGAACAATCTGTCCTTCACCTCTGTCCCAGGAGTTGGCTAGAACAACGGCCATGAAACAGTGGCAGGGTGACTTGTTAGCTTGCAAGTAGACTAAACTTTCTGACCCTCCACAGTTTTGACACTTTCAGTAACCACTGACCAACATGTTTGTTCAATCAGGCAACACATTTTCTTCCACTCTGTTGCCTATTGATGAGAAGAAATTGAGGAGGAACTGCAGGCCAAATACTAGGACATAGGTTCAAAGACAGCTGTCTGTATTCAGCCTTGGTTGTTGCAAATCTCTTCTGGGGGCACTCTTTGCCAGTCTGGTGGTCAGCTTCAAGTTGTCCCTATTGTAATACCTAATGTTAAGAAGTTTTTCCTGAGGGCAGGAGACTGAAGGTTCTATCTCTATCAAGCAACAGTTACAAAAACACTCCCACAGACTGAGCATGGAAGGAGAGAAGTTTGTGACCACTCTGTGCAGCAAGCAGGAGAATCTATAGACGTTTGGTTGTTCACTTGGGGGATGAAGGAGGTGGGATGTATAAGCTTGTTAAGAGAACAGCTGGATCATCTTACGGCTCAGCGCCCCCTGCAGTCTATCATGTCAACTGCAGGTCTGTGTGGAGAGGACAGTAAAAGGTTCAGAGGCTGGTATTTTTGTTCGTTCTTTGTTTTTTTTTGTTTGTTTGTTTTTATTTTTTTGCAGTAGGTACTGGCTATGATGAGGGCATTCTTTTTCCTAAAACAGACAAACTTCCCTGGGAAACCATAAATGATGCATTGACTAGTATTGAGGATCTTACTGCCCTGGATTAGGTTTACAATAATAATGAAAGTGACCCTCTACAGAATGAGAAACTGCCTCAAAGAAATCTAGATAAATGCTTGCTGTCAGCCTTGCCACCCTGGAAAATTTCCCTAGCCCTTATGTGGAAATCAAATAAGAACTTAGGCAGTGTTACCTCAGTAATAGGAAATGATGCCTCAGATTAATGTGAACTCCTCAAAGGTTACTGCTGTGCAAGCCAAGACCAACCCAGCCAGATGGCACACACCCCATGGCCTCCTGTGGAAATCACCATGGCTGTGGCTGCTGAGTCAAGGGGTTTCCAAGGATGAAATAAAGGTGTCATCCACAAAGACCTCAGCGTTCCATACAGTACTGGGTTGGCAAAAAAAAAAGGAAGTTCGTTTGGCTGAGCTGACAGAAGCTGCTACACTGCTCAAAATAAAAATGGTGCCTTGCTTACTAATGTGGAGCCATTCCCTCTCCAGTCCCCTTGATCCATCTATCCCCTTCTATCTCAGCGTCTTTAAGGAGAAATGGGGCTGAGATCTCCTCCTGTCCCCAGGAATACAAAAGGCAGTGTGCACCTGTCTGTGTGTGCTAAAGAACTGTGGGGTGGGGAGAAGACTCTCAAATTTGTATGGTTCTGTTGGACACAGGTGCCCAAGTTATCATCATACCTATTGCTTCTATTCAGCTAATGGGGTTTGGGCAAGATTCCAGTGGGGCAAGGAAGTGAATGCAATTTTGTGGTTGGGACCCTTCTGGCCAATTGAATGTACTATTGTTGTGGCTTCTATCATTGAATGTATAATTGATCGTGGTGTTTTACATGCACATTCTGTGAATGCTCATAAAGTCAAAGAGAGTCTCCTGATCAGAAGAGAAGTACTCAGTGGACACCTAGTATTTTCCCATGGGTGCCTGCCCTGCATTGTGATTTGCCTCTAATGAATGACTCAGGTTTTAGTATGAGTATCTCTACTCACCAATGTTCAAAGCCTTCACTTAACTTAAATGATGTCCTATTGCTTGGCAAGCCAAAGCCTGAGTCTCAGGGATTTTGACTGTGGTGTGATCACACCTCTGCCAGCAGATGTAACTGATAAACCCTGAAAAAATTCAAACTCTGCTCTCTGAGTAAAGTTTCTTGGGAGTACAAGGATGGATTCACAATGATCATGTATAGTCCTTTCGAAAAGCATCTATTAGCTTGCTCTTGTGGAAAGTAAGCCCCTGATTATGAAGTCCTTACGACCCAGGTTCAATGATTAACAAGTTGGGGAGTGTCCAGTGGGCCTCACTTGTCAAACGGAAATAGTATATCCAAGTACTCTACTGGGTTGGCCCAACAGCATTTTGGATTTACATGAAAAATGGCAGCTCTCTCTTTGGGAGAAATTTTATCTCCCATTCCATCACTTTGGAAAACTATTTGAAAGTACCCATTAAAGAAGTATATATATATATCCTATAATGTAACAATTTCACTTGTAAGTATATACTAACAGAAATACATACATGTATATATTAAGAGATATGTGAACCAAATGATGTGTGAGAATATTCACAGTATAACTATTATAATCAAACACAGGAAATAGCTGAAATGTATAACAATAAAGTAAATAAGCAAAATGTGTTATACTTATACAAAAGAATATTATACAGCTGTTAAAATAAATGAATTAAAATTATAAGAACATGAATAAATTTCACAAATATAATTTGAACAAAACAAACTTGGCATAGAATAATAAATACTATTTTATTCCATTTATATAAATTTTAAAAGAATGCGAAAACAGTCCATGGTGTTAAAAGTCAGAAGAATAGTTGTTTACTTTTTCAAAGCTGGGTACAAGGTGATTGGGAGGGAGTTTGATGCTGCTGTCTTTCTTACTTCCTGATCCGTGTGGTGATTACATGTTTGAGTTTGTTTTATGAAAATCCACAAGCTGATGACTTATAATTTAAACAGTTGTTTTTCTACATTATACCTTAATAAAAATGACTATTAAATAATCAGGGTAATTGATAAAAATGCTGAAAAGACTAGCACAAATATACAAATAATAATCTATATGCTAATCATTTTTATTAGTACACAAGCAAGAATCACAGGTAAAATTGTAGCATATTGGATCCATAAGTAAATTAAAACACACCATGATAAAGTAGAGTTTATTTCAGGTGTACAAGTCTGGTTCAATATATTATCTTGTATATAGATGCCAAAATGCATTTGAAAAATAAAATAGCCATTCTAAATAACAATAGTAAAACAAAGGTAGAAACTTCTTTCTTTGAGTATCTGTATAACAGCAGCAACCAATATCATACTTCATTGTGAAACAATAAAGGTATTTCCACTTAAATAAAAAAACAAATATGTCTACCAACACTACATTGAATATTTTTCTAGAAGTTCCAGCAATGTAATAAGGCAAGAAAACAAATTTAAAACACTGACACTCTGGCCCTGGCCAGTGTAGCTCAGTTGGCTGGAGCATGGTCCCATAACTGAAAGGATGTGGGTTTGATTCCTGGTCAGGGCACATACCTAAATTGCAGGTCAATCCCCGGTTGGGTACATGTGAGAAGGCAACCATTCAATGTTTCTCTCTCACATCAATGTCTCTCTTGCTCTCTTTCTCTAAAAAAAAAAGCAATAAAAAAAAATGTCCTCAGATGAGTGTAAAAAAAAAAAAAAACACTGACAATGTGAAATTAATACTCTCCTTCCCTGAAGATTGTATTATTGTGTAATAATAACAAAAAATCAAAATAATACATTTTATTGAAGAGGTATTTAATAATAATAATGCCCAGTATGTTAGGTATTTATAAAATATACATTAAAAATATGACAATAGAAGAAAAAGATTCCTGATTATAACCAAACATAAATTATAAGAATTTTTTTCAAGAATCACACAATACCTGTAAGAAACATATAAAATTTTGCTGAGGACTATAAAGGAGTGCTTGATGAAATGATGAGAAAAGTCATATTTATAAACTAGAAGATATAAATGGTTAAGAGTTCCACTCTCCCATATTGACTTAATATTTGGAGCTATACCAATAAAAATACTGATATTTTAGAACTTTATAAAATTATCTTGTAGTTCAACTGGAAAAATACACAGGTGAAAATAGTTATGAGAATTACGAAAGTGAGTAAGGATGGATGACTCATGCTGCACAACATTAAAATGTACAATGAGGCTGCAATAATTAAGATAGTACTGGCCTGGAATGAGAGTTGGCAGACTAATGAAACATCTCAGGTATCCAGAAACAGATAATTACATACATGAATCCGATTTAAAAGCAGCAAGCGAAATAGGTGGGAAATAGATAGATTATTCCCATCATTTCCAAGCATAGGCATCCATTCTACTAGGTTCAATGCAGATATTCTGGTTACGTAATTTTGTAATATAGGTGTTGTTATATTTTATGCCCATGTTAGTTCTTTCTTTGCTCACTCAACCCTGTGATCTTAAAATGCATGCAAGGTGCCTTGTAAAAATCTAGTAATCCATATCTGGCACACAAGTGCCCCGTGATGTGCATCCACCACATTTTGGTTATCGACTTCCTCAGAAATTGGTGCCAGATTGCTTCAGCTCCGTACCATCAGATAACTTTTGGCAGAGTCTGCACATCAGTGATCTATCTGAGCCTGGAGACTTGAAATCACGCAGAATGGCTGCCTTTTCTCTGACTCTTTGTTACTGTCTAGAACTGCACCTTCACTTGGCCATGAGTTATACCTTTCCTAATAAGATCCATTCCCCTTGGTAGAGATGCATCTGCCCTGTCTGGAGGCTGGACCACATTTGGTGGGGGTGATCTTGCTGCGCAGTGTGTGACTGCTGGCTTGGAGCAATGGAAGACAAGGTAGGTTTTAGAAAATAGATATAGGATCAGTTCAATCAGGACTGTAATCCCAGCCCTGCAACCTACTATCTGGACAGCCTTAACCAAACTATGTAGCCTTCCTAAGCCTCAGTTTTTACATCAGTGAAAGGTTAGTAATAATACCTGGTGCATTAGGGCATAGTGAGGCTTACATGAGGTAGCACATGGCAGGTGTACTTGCTGTTCTTTAAATACACCCAGCCGTCACTCCAGTGGCATTTGCCTGCAAGACACTTCCATCCTGACTCACTCCCTTATCTTCTTCAAATATGTATTTGCTCAAATCTCACCTTATTAAGAAGTTCTGTCCTGATCACCTTAATTAAAATTGCAAACTTCTCTACTCTCAAATTTTCTTTTCTTACAGCATTTTTACCTTCTGAGATGTTTCACAATTTATTTATGTTCATGTTTACTGTTATTTGTCTGTCTCCCCTTGCTAGATCCTAGTGAACACCCAGATTTGTGTTTTGTTTACTGATGGATCCTAAACACATGGAAATAGTGCCTGTTTCCAGGTGGCTTGGAGTTCCTACTTAGTAAACATTTGTTAAATGAATAGCTATATTTAGCATTGCTAAAATCAGGATAGTCCTGAGAGCGCACCTAAATAAGAATGTGCCAGAATGAGTGCTTGAGAAAGTCTTTGGAGAAGGCAAACACCAAGCTGAGATCTGGGTGGGGCTGGGGTCTCCTAGCAAAAGTCCTTATTCTCAGTCACTACCTAGAGATCAGAGGCCCTTGGTGGGCAGCAATCAAGCTACGTCACCTCTGTGTGGAGTGGACACTCCATAAAGGTCTGTTGGAGACCTTTATGCATGCATTTTCTAACTTTGAAGACAGGGACAATGATGCCTGAGGCATCAAGAGCCCCATGACTAAATGGGAAATATCCTTGTTCATTGTCAGTTGGACCTGAAAACTTGGAAAAGAGCTCAGCTTTGATCTAAAATTCAGCCTGGAAGCGGATCCTTCTGGTAACTGAAATGAAAATGGAATGTCCATTGGAAAGGCTGTTCAGGAACCCATCTGGGCAAAGGATGAGCATTATCCCCATTTTTCAGACCAGTAAGATAACACACATTCTCTCCTGGGGTTGGGAAAAGTCTGGTATGGCTGCAGGTCACTGGTGACACAGAAGTCAGCTCCACTCAGAAGTGCTCTGGTAGAGAGAGGCCCCCGAGGGTGAGGCTGGGCGCTGCTGTCTGCAGGGTCAGTGGAAGAGTCACCGGTGGGCTATTTGATAACGTGTTGTGTTTGAGTGGAGGGACCGAGGTCCGGGGCCCCACAGACTCACTTCCACACTTCTCTTCTCTTTGAGGTGCCTCCTGCTTCTTTGCCATCCTCTCCTCTTCCTCCTTGCTTCCTTCACTGCTCTCTTCTTTTCCTTCCTCTGCCTGAGGTGCTCTGCTCTGTTCTACATCAGTGGTCCTCACACTTTAGTGAACCTCAGAGTCACTGGGAAGGCTCATAAAAGCACAGATCGTGGGCCTGTCCCTCAAAGTTTCTGATCCAGTCTTTCTGGGCTGAGGCCGGAGACACTCCCTTTCTAACAAGTGCCCTGGTGGGTGCTGATGCTGCTAGTGGCCTGGGCTCCGCCCTCTGAGAAGCGCTGCTCTGTTGCTTGCTTCCTCCCCACTCCTCAGCCCCTCGCTGTATTTCTCAGCCACCTCTTGCCTCTTTGTCTCCTCTCTCCCGTTGTCTGCATCTTTTTTCTATGTCCTCGCTAAACTCTCTGTCTCTCTTTCCACTGCTCTGAGGTCACTTATTTCTCTTTTGTAACAGAATCAGGCACCAGCGGAGAAGGAAGCCTTGTGTCCCATTACCCAGAGTCCTGCATCCCAGGCTGGAATTTTTTTCTCTCTTCTTCTCTCCCATGCTCTTTGAAAGCCCCAGTGCTAAGGCCTTCCTGCCAGTGAGTGACCCCCTGAAAGCCACGGTGTAAACTAAAGGCCCAGGTCCTTCCACATGGCAGCCTTGTGCCTCAGCTCCTCTCTCCCATGGAGAATGCCTGGGGATCTTCAAATACCATAGAAGTGGGGGGATGGGGGAGGGGGAAGATGAGAGAAAGTGAATCTATTAAAAGGTGTAAAAGCTGACAATTTCAAAAATAATGATCTGGGTTTCCTCTTATTTAAAACTACCCAGCTGCCCTGCTGTTTTCATTGCTGCTGCAACTGACACTCAGCTATGTTTGGAATTAAAAATACATAAGTGCTTTCTGGAAAAGCTGCTAATTTGAAGGTCATTAGCAGCCAAAAACATATTTCTCTTATTTATGAAAAAAGGCGTGCAATAAAGCTATTAATATTTACTCTCCTCTCTGAGCTGGGTGTGCTTACTCGCTCCAATGTAAGCTAGGCTGCCTGTCCCGCCTTGACCTCCAGTAAAGAGCCCTCCTGCTGCCCTTCACTTTCTTATACCTGCCCTGTCCCTGCCACCTGCTTGGTGGCCTCCACCACCCAGAGGAGCCTGTGACTTGCAGCGGACCAACTGGGATGGATATGAAATGGCCTTTTCTTCCTGGGAGAGGGCACTTCGGCAGTTAAGTGCTGATGGGTTCAGAGGCACTTGCCTCAGTAATGAGGATATTTGGGATAATTTCCCCTGTGGCGACAGCTTGTGTCCTCCATCCCTCTAGTCCGTGTCATAACAGCTAGGCAAGCACACCTCCCCTGGGGCTGCTGTGATGGCCCAGAGGCGTGTTAGCCCTTGGCCCTCCATCGCTGCACATCTGGAGGGAGCCTTCCACACCTCACTCACCTCTGCCCAGGCCGAGGCTACTAGACTTCACATTGCTGTCAACCACGGCGCCGAGCACTCCTTCTTTGCTCGCACACCACTGTCTTTCTCTGTCCCCTGGCTGCTTCCCTGAGCTGGCCCCACCACACAGCCCCGCCTCCCAACTCCCTCTCCTCAGCTGTTTGTTTATGAGGGAAATTACTAGAAAACCAGCCTGTCAGCAGCTTCCCTGCAAATCCTACTTGTAAAAGGGAGAGGGCGGGTGGGGAGAAAAGCAAGTGAGGAAGGCAGTGAGGCTGGGGTTGTGGTTGCCATAGAAATAGAGAAATGGAAATGACAACTGAAAAGCATTCCACAGAGCAAAGGAGAATGAGGAGGACGAGAGTGCGTGAGGGGCAAAATCCTGGTGAGAGGAGCAGCTGATCGATAGGCAGGAACAGAAAATATGTGCAGAGGAAGGATCATGTGGAGAGAGGGCCCTGGCCTCGGGCTGCAGGGCCTGCCAGAGGGCGGGGCTGAGGATGCAATCCCTCGGCTAGGAGCTAGAGAAGCAAGTAGCACAGTCTTCAAAAATGCATCTGTGCACATGGAGACCACCAGTTCCCCCCACCCTCACCCTGCCCAGTGTGATTACCAACCTTCTGCTTTAGGCCAGGGGGAACCGTGAGCTGGCCAGGTGACCTTATGATTCCTTTTGAGAACCTGATGTGTGGCTAAGGAAGCATACAATGGTGTACTCTGGCTTAATTTAGCTTCTTTTCCCTGAGATTTATTCCTTCATTATATATATAAAAAAAGTCATTTTAGGCTGACTTAACCAATTTTCTCTCACGGCTCTTATTTTTTTCTAATTACATGTATGAGGCAGCCGATTATGCTTGCTGCCCCCTGTGGGTTGGAGGAGGGGCAGCTTCCCCCTGGTATTAGAGTGCAGTGGATCTTAGCGAGCCCTCAGGAGGGCCTGGGCTCCCTCAGAAGCTACAGAATTCGGCTGCTGGCTCTGAGAGCCACAGTGAGGGACAGGCAGCAACTGGCTCATTAGGGCCATTTCCATCCAGGCCAGTGACCGAGGACACTGCAGGGGGGGTGCCCTGCTGGCAGCAGGGGTCAAGCTTCTCACCAGCGTCGATCTGGAGCAAATCTGCTCCCAGCACGTATGGGCAGCAAGGAAGGGGCTTTCTGGAAACGTTCACCTTGTTTACCGCCAGACGCCTCACCCAGGAGGTCAAACGTTCGGAATCGGCCTTCCCAGCCCCCTCTCAGGACTCCTGCCCCCTTGGCAGCACCCAAATCATTTTTCCTTACTCCCTGATGAGACTGTGACTGCTTGGCATTTATGGGGACTTAGTAAAGATTTGTGAATGAATGAATGCATGCATGAATAAATAATTTTTAATCTCTTAGAGACTCTTCTTGCGTTTTCACTGCCACCAGCCTCTCCCGAGTCACTTGCTTGCATTATCTCTACTTTCCCTTGACTCCCCCCTTGTCCCCTGAGGAAGGTGTCTCATCATTTGCCCTCATCAGACAGAGACAGATTCAATGGTGGCCAATAGTCCCTCTTCTGGTCTTCAGTCCAGGACCCCAGTCGTTTTAACACTGACTGTGAACCATCTACTTTCACCGCTCAAAGTAATATTCAGAGGAACTTGCTCTGTTTCTACCTTTTTATTATACAGGTGGTAACAAGCAGAGTTCCAGTACAAGATTCTCCTGAAAAGCTTTCAAGAAACTGAGAGAAATCTGATCACATTACCAGCGTGAAGTAGGGAGGGGCAGTAGGAGGAGACTGCCCAAGGCCATGGTAATTGGACTGGCTGAGAAACTGAGTGCCTCCAGAGCACAGGGAATGGGTGAGAAGATTTGGAATAAAAGGGCTCTTGGAGTGGTGTGGGCTCTCTCTGGCTCCCTGGCTCTCTTCTTCCTCAAGGATGCCTGGATGTGGTTCCTAATGGAGGGTATTTTGGATGGGAAGGAGCTACGGGCACAGCCTAGGACCAGGCTGGCCTGGCAGAAGGTGGCAGGGTGCTTCTCTCAGATGGGCTCTGAGGCAGAAGCCTGGCATTCTCCCAAAATGGTGTAGCTTTGGTAACTTACGTTGTTTTAGTTTGTAAACTAACCCTGTAGAAATAAGATAATTAAAAACGGGGGTGGGGTGGGAGGGGTGGGCGGGCGGGAAATGTTAGGAGGACCCAGGTGTTAAAGTTTAGCCTTAATTGATAGGCTTAAGTGATTAAAACTGTGACTTGATAGGCCTAAGTGACTGCTTTTGAATAAAGACTCCTTTCTTTTACCACCAAACCATTGTCTCTGGAATTTTGCCTAGAGGGTGGTGGCGGGCAGCAGGACCCCAGTTGCAATTTGGTAACAAAACCAGCGTAAGGACTGCCTGATAACACTGACTGGACTGGCCCAGGACTGTGATTTAGTTGGTGAGGCTTTGACACATATTTTGGATTCCAGAACTTTGCCACAGCATACCTAACTCCAGCCACTGCCCTTCCAGCCCACCTCAGGCAGATTTGGTCCAGGGTGGCCTGACTCCAGTGAAGAGGTCTTAAGCACTAGTTAGACCTTCACTTGCTTTTGTAAATAAAGTTCACGGGAACACAGGCACAGCCAATCATTGACACATCATCTGTGACTGCTTCCACCCCACAAGGCAGGGCGCAATAGTTGCGACAGGAACGGTATGGCCCGCAAGTCTAAAATATTTACTATTTGGCCCTTGACAGAAAAATTTTGCAACCCCTGGATTAGGTCTGCAGCACTAGAGTTTGGAAGAGATGCTAGATTTTCTTGCTCTGTAGCTAGCTATGGGACACAGAACACAAAGGGTTAACTAAATCTCAGCACCATATGACAGTTTGCAAATAAGACCAAAGGAATGATGTTCATTCAGATGAAATCAGCTGTACAGTTATGCCCCCTGGGCCAGACAAGTTAATGCTTGGCAAACTGCCTTCTCTTTGAAACATCTCAGCAGGAGCTGAGCCCCATGGTGGGAAAAAACAATAAAAAATTGTTAATTGTTAAATTGGATGTCAGAGAGAGTATCTTTCAAAGTTGCAGTTGGCATTTTGCATGTGGAAAGTATCAGACTGTGAGTAAGGCTGGAGGTCACCAATAGGCAAAGGAGCCCTTCTCCCACTGGGCAAAGTAGATGCAAGGCTTGGTACCATCTGCTCTGTTCTGCAGGGAGACCCATCACCAGGTGCCCTGCTCAGCTGCTGCATTTTTCTTTAGCAAAGGCACAAATAAAACCATGTGAGCAGGGTGAAGTAAACGTGGTTTTAAAGAATTGTAGTAAACGTGGACCAACCTTGAGCATGGGTGCAGTAACTTCAAGAAGAATCAATGTAATCAATGAGTTTCATTGGTCCTTTGGTTTCTTCAGTAGAGGGCGAGGGATGGATTCAATGATTTGTTCACTTATTGAGCACATTTATTGTGTGATGACTGTGCCCCTGCAGTTCAGCCGTGAAGAAGACATGCTCTCCAACTTGGATAAGCTCCCAGGCTGGGAGGGTGGGATCCAGATCCATGAACGGACCATTATAGCACAGAGAGCGAACATCATGGTGGTGAGAAGCACAGGGAGCTGCAAGGCCTCAGAGGAGGAGCAGCTGACCTGCTGGGCGGACTGGAGGGTGGCTTCAGGTGAAGCGGAGTCTCACAGGATGGCCAGGAGCACTGATCCAGCTGGCACTCCAGGAGGAGGGGCCACGCCATGGGGACCCTGAGTACGCTGGGACTGCCAGAGGAGGGGTTGGGAAAGACAAAATAAGTGAGACCGATTTACAGGTTTCCAAACTTCTGTTTTTTCAATTTTCTCCTTCACGATTTTTTGCCATATTTACATATGAATTGTACTCTTATTTAGTTATTATTTTTTTCTTAAAACCAAAACATGGTTTTATTTGAACAAACTTATTTTAAAGGAGACTTCATAATATCTGTGAAATAATGTATGCATTTTATGTGCCGGATATGTTTTTCTCTAGAATACATTAAAATAAACGTATAACTATTGTGATTTAAATTATTTGGACACATGCATCTTAAAACCCTCTGCCCACTGATGGTACACTCGGCACTCTTGGAAACCTAGCAAGTTGACCCTTGAGATGGCTTTTCAGTCGGAAAATCTCTGAACACTCATTAGCTGAAGAAAGCTCTTTATAGTGACTGATGGGCCCAGAAATTGGTCTTTAATCCAAAGGACAGGCCCTTGGCTGTGAAAATAAGCAAGCGATGCACCTATGCAACATACTGAAGAACTTTCCAGAATCCAACCATTGCTCCAATAAGACAGACAGTCTGGGAATCCTCCCAGGAGCTAGGCGAAGCTCGATTCCAATCTCTGCAAACATGCAAGGTGAAGGGCAGAAATGATTAAGATGACAGATACATGCTACTGTGAAGTTCACAAAACCCCAAATCCACAGAGGTTAAGGACTGACCTTTATCAGAAGGCAAGAAGACTTTTTACAACAAACCCCAGGCACTGATTTGCTTTCTATTTTTAGGCCATATTCCCAAATCTCTAGAAGTAAAATAAACTAGCCGATGCTAGCCGGTGTTTATTGAGCACTCCCTAAGAACCAGGAGCTAGACTACATGATTTATACGTGGCCCCTCTTTTTACCTTCGCAAAAACCTTGCGGAGTAAATAATACTGGCCTCACTGTACAGGCACGAAGCCTCAGAGTGTCAATAAGTCACCTGTGCTATGTGACAGGACTGGGATGGCCAGTAGGAATCCCTAGAAGACACCAAGCTGAGGTGGCAGTATGCTTGATAATTCAGAGAACACACTTCAGGCAAATAACCTGGATTCAAATTCTGACTCTTTAGCTTTGATCTAGAGCAAGCTGCTTGAACGTCTCTGAGCCTTACTAGCTAATTTGTTTTCAAAATGGGTATAATACTAGTGTATAAGTACTTGGTGTGCCTGGCTCATAGCAAGCACTCAAAAAAATAAAAAAAAGAGTAGCAATTGCTATTGCCAATTAAATCATTGAATTTGTGATGATTATTTTTGAGAACTTCTCAAGTGATCATATTTCTAGCCCCCACCCCAGAAATAGCCCCTCTAAATAACTCTTAGAAAGATTCACTTTAAATTCTACATGAAGAACACTTCCCTCTCATTCTAGATGAAACCTGGTATGGAGCCCTAATCAGCTTATCTGCCTCTGAAAATCTCTTGGCTATGGTTAGAGATCCCCAAGATGTCTGTGATCAAACAGGAAAAGCCCAGTTGGCATGTCAAATCCCACTTCGTCTTGAGAGCTGATCACTTGCATTCTCTGCCTCCTGAGTCCTGACCTTTCCCAGTGGGTGTTGGGAGAGCAGGGTTGGGCTGGGCTGCCATCAAGCTCTATTCCTCCAGCATGGGTTGAGGGGCTCAGAAAGTAGTTAGGGGGACCTTCTGCAGTCCAGCAGCGTGTTCTGTTCACATAGCCTAGACAAGGGATACTTCCTGGGGTCTTCATTTCCTGCCCAAGTCCCCGACATAGGCAGATAGAGCCCTGAGCTGATGCTTAGCTGCCCACCTGCTCATTCAACAGATACCACAGACTCATTGACAAGGCTATGGACAATCAGGATTGTGTTCCGCAGTATCAAAGATCCTCCCAGAACACCTCTACCTCTCCACCCAGTTAAATTGTCTCTGTCTGGTGTGAGTGCTGAGGAAGCTGCAGTTGAGGAGACTGCTGAGCCGCCCAAGTATACATCAAGCTGGAGTGGAAAAGCCAAGGGTCCTCTCTGACCTGTCTGACCTGCCTTCCTGGCCCAGCAGCAGTCTCATTCATGTTGGTTGAATGAATGAGTGGAGTTCTGCTTTGCTATTACCAGTCTCTGCTCCCGAAGTCTCTACCCTAGTTCCTGGAAGTCTGGGATCCTAAGGCTGGGCTCTGCCCTAGGGCCAAGACCCTAACCCTGAAGCATAGACATTCTAATCCCACTGCTTGCCTAATTGGTCTTGCACTTCCCCTGGACTTTGTAGTGGTGACTCCTACGTGCCATGGTGACCACCTATGCCTGTGGCCTCTCACTGCCACCCCAGCTCAACTTCTCTCCCTGGCACACTTCCATTCTCTTTGGCTGAGGCTCTTATATGTTATTCCAAAGATTATCCACTTCTTTTTTATTTTATTTATTAATTTTGAGAGAGAGAGGGAGAGAGACACTTGTTATTCCACTTATTTATGCATTCATTGGTTGCTTCTTATATGTGACCTGAATGGAGATTAAACCTGCAACCTTGATGGTATTGGGATGATGCTCTAACCAATTGAGCTGCCTGGCCAGGGCTATTGCCAGAGGTTATCTATTTCTTGACACCAACTCTCCCAGAATGTTCCTCCGTTCTGGATTTAGTCTCCCTGGGCCTGGCCATGCCTTCCTCCTATAGACAGTTATATGCAGGCCCCACGCTGGGTGCTTGAATACATAGATGAATATAATATAAGGAGCTCACAGACTGGAAGGTGGAATATGATGGAAGTAAGGACAATTGTATAGGAGATGAAAGAGGTGACTGAATGCAGACTGGGCCACCCACAAGACCTGTGACATTTCAGCTGTGCCCTGATGGGCTCACAGACTAGGGAGTAGAGGGGGTCCTGGCACAGGGACAGCCATGGGCACAGAAGCAGAGGTGGAAAGGGTCTGGGAAGGCCACAGGTGTTGTCTAGTGGGAAGTTTGGCTGGACAGTTGGGCATAAGCCTCTCTTTATGATCAGGAATTTGGACTTTATTTCATTGGGGTGCATAGCTACAGAGGGATTCTGGGTGGGAAACGGACCTGGGATGCTTCATATTTGTTTCTCATCAGATCTTCTCACTGTCCACTCATCCATTTCAACAGAAATGGGCTTGCTGGCCTTGCCACTCTAGCATTGTGATGGCAAGGCCCCTGGGATCAATCACAGGTCTTCGACTGTCTGCATAAGACGCTGCAGAAACTAAATGATTCGATTGTGAGGAAACGGGAAGGTGAGCTGGAGTTCTGCTAGGAGCTCATGTCATTCCTCATTTTATTCATCCTGCAAATCCAGTGAGAATGGCTGCATTTTAAGCTGCACCCTGTCTCTAATGATACTCCTTGTCTTCTGTGCGGGTCTGACACTCTCAATGGTCATGCTCCTTCTTTTCCGTATGGACTCTTTAAAATAAGCTTTTAAATATGCTCAAGTCTTCCCACTAAAATGTAACAAAATAACAAAAAGGAGCCTTCTGCAGCTCCATTCCTATTTTTCTTCTCCTCTTTGAAGTCCAGCTTCTTGAAAAATGGTGATGTCCTCTCTTTCCTCATTCCATCCAGTGTCTTCTGCTGAAACTGCCCACCCAAGGTCATCTGAGACCTCCTGCAGCCTAACCCATGGGCAGTGCTCAAGCCTCATCTTATATTAGCCCTCCCCGGCAGCTCTGGGTCCTGGGACCCCTGCTTCCTCTCAGAAAGGTTTTCCTTTGACTACACAACCACTGCCCGCTCCTGGCTTTTCTTCATTCCCTGCAGTGGCTCTATCCTCCCCTCAGGGAGCCTCCCTGTCCCTGAACACTTTTTAAATGTTGCTGTTTCTCAGGATTTTATGTGGGCCCTCTTGTCTCCTCATTCTCACAGTCTCCTGCAGGAAACTCTTCCAGTCCTGTGACTTTAGTTACCATCAAGAAAAAGCACGACTCCTAAATCTGTATCATCAGCCCAAGTACCTTCGCTGAATGGCAGAGCCCTACATCTAACCGCCCATGGGCCACTCAAGTTCCTATTATCCCCACCTCCCAATTTCTTCTCTTTCTGTATCTCTTATTTCAATGAATGGTATAAACATTCACTCAGTTTCCCAAAGTAGAAACTTGAAGTGTCATCCTTGAATCTTTCCCCTCTCCTGCAGCAGCAAATCTACCTCCACCTCCTGCTAATCTGATCTCGCTGATATTTATTTAATCAGTCCACTTATCTCTGTCCCCACTGCTACTTCACACCCTCACCCCGGCCACCACCATTTTTTGCTCACGTTATCATGCCAGCCTCTAACTAGTCTCTCAGAACTGAATCTAGTAACCCCCACTCTGTTTTCCATTTTGTGGCCAGAGTGATTTATATCAAATACAATTTCTTGCTTCAACCTACTTTCCACCAATTGCATACCTCGCTTCCTTATGCTCTAAAGGCCCTTCGTGGGCTGCCCCTGCCAACCCTCTCTGCCCTGGCCACCATATACAGCACTCTATTCTTCAGCCCTGTTGAACAGTCTGTGACCCCACAAACATGCCATCTGCTCTATGGCTTTTGAACCTTTGTCCATTCTGTTTCCTCCACCTGCAACACTAGTCCCACCACCAACAACTCATCTTCTTGATTTGACAAGTCCTTTCACTCCTCAGCTTCCAGTTTAGCAGATGCCCCTCAGGAATGCCTTCTTTGGCCCCCCAGGACAATAGCAGTGCCCTTCTCTGTGACCCCAATGCTCTGTATTTCCCAGATGAAGTTATGTACGAAGTTGAGTTTTGCTCTAAAAAAGGTAGCTGGAACTTGGCATCATGTTGTATGTCAGACGCCATTTCCAGAGCTATGGAAGTTCCTAATGTACATGCAAATGTGGATTTAAAGACCAGAAACAGAAATTCAAGTCTTTTTGGGGCAAAGAGACCTCCCTCTTTTAGGGGACCAAAACAGCATGAACTCAATATCTCAGAACCTTGGAAGTGGCTTATTCCCGCATAATTTCGTTTTGTTTTCTTCAACTTTGTTTTTCTTTCAGTTGAGTGGGTGGCTACAAGAATCTTGGAGTAGGGGAAATTTCTCAAGGTAAAACAACTCTTGGAAGAAAGTCTCAAGGTGTAGGCAGTGGCAAAAGACACAATAAAATTTCCGTGCCAGGGAGGTCTGGCCTGTCCACTCTGCATGGCTGATGTCACCCTGGTAGGACAGTTGCCCTGGTTTTGCTTTCAGAAGGATGAGCTGCTCACTGCCTGTCACTGCCCTTCCCGTTGCCTCTATTGTACCAGACACAGTGCCTCATTCATTGCTGCTTGGGGACTTTTCACAGTGACTGACACTCGGTGGGATGCTGTTTTCCCCAAACCATGCTCTTGGAAAGATTATGACATCATATTAAAGATGCAGATGGGGTTAAAAAGGGATGCGTTAAACTTCATAAAACTAAAATTAGAATAATTTACAATTGACAGCATTAAAGAGTAAGTGAGAAAGATACTAACTAAATACCTAGGGATTGATTTCTTTAAAAGCACAGTATTTAAGGTCATGGACTTCTGTAGGTGAAATAGTGACATGTTAAACTTTTTCAACTCAAACTTATTTAAATCACCAAATATGTATTGAGTTGGCTTCTGTGTGTTAGTCAGAATGTCGGGTGCTGGGTACAGAGCAGTACAGGACATGACCTGTGTTCACTCCTACACTGGGGATCTGGAAGGATCTGGCTGGGAATGCTGTGTGTGCCAAGTCGTGACTCCCAGCAACACAGGAACCCATTAAGGACCTGTGATTAAAAAAAGGTCAGCCCAGGAGGCATGCAGGGGTGGGGGAAAAGGAGAGGAGGGCTCTCCTTTTCTCCCAGGTGTGTGAGGGAGGTCCATCCACCACTGCTCAAAGGTGTCTATCCCACCCACCCTTAAGCAGGGTCTGCAGAACACATCCCCCCCCCATCCCCCACCACCAGGGCTGGTACTCTCTGGGAGGGACTGAGAGTTCGTTCCCAGAGCTCTGTGCACCTGTTCTCCTTTGCAACTGGCTGGTCTCAAGAAACTCCCTGGTGGTGAACTTCAATGACCTTCCAGTGTGATCCCACCACCCTCTCCCCCTTTGACAACCTTACTGTAACCTCAGCGATTTCCCTCTACCACCACCATGACTCCCACCACCACCCAGCCCCACTGATGTCTTAGACAATGCAAAACCTCTGACTACTTTTGAAAATGGCCCTGTCATTTCTATATGAACTGCAGGGCATCTCAATGAAGGCTGAGCTCACTGTGACATGAATGTTAAGTGGCCCCTATGCCTTCTTCCCGGTGATAGAGAACACTGGATAGCACCTGTTGGCGGCCGGCACTCCATCACGACTGTGCTTCTCTTTTGTTTCACTTACCGGGGACCTAATCATGCCCTTAGTTGGTGCGAGAGCCACTATTATTTCTGAAACGATAATGAGGTTCCCAGGCTAACCCACCAATACCTTCTTAGAACAAGACAAAGCTGTTAGAATCTTTCGTTTTAAACTAATACTGTGTAGATTGTTATTCTCCTGCCTGATGTCTCACTCTTCCTGCCCCTCAATATTCCTAGACTGCTACTCACTGGTTTCTATTCTCTTCACAATTGCTGGTCAAGGATAATTTTTTAAAAATCCTCACCCAAAGATATATTTATTGATTTTAGAGAGGAAAGGAAAGGGAGAGAGAGAGAGAGAGAAACATTGATGTGAGAGAAACATTGATCTGTTGTCTCTCATCTGCATCCCAACTGGGGCTCAAACCTGCAACCCAGGCATGGGCCCTGACCAGAGATTGAAAACAGGACATTTTGGTGTACAGGACAATGCTCCAACAAGCTGAGCCACCTGGCCAGGGCTCAAGATAATTTATAGTCCTCATTTGATTTCAGTTATCCTAGGGGACCTCAGTGAAAGCCCAGTGACCTAGCTCCACACATAACTCTGGGGAGAGGGCAGAGGGAGGTGGTGTATGACTTTAGCATTATATGTGCCTATTCGACATCTATGAGCATCAATGATCTCTAGATGACGCAATAAACACATGTTCTGTAGGTGGGTGTACTCTGTATCTTTCATTCCTATCTTCAAGTAGTGGGGGGGCACAGAGAAGTGGGTTAAACTCCAAAGCTTTTCCACAGATTGCCTCCATTCCCATAACCCCCGCTCAAGACACATTAATTAAACCTCTTCCAATGTCTCCTTGCAGTACCCACCCACCCGCATCTTGGTGGCTGCAGGCGTGCCTGGCAGAGGCCTCCCCTCTGTGAGCCATACCACGGGTTGCATAGCACGTGGTAGGTTCCTTCTCTTTAGCCTGCTCACAGGGCCACAGGCCGCTGACCACTGTGCCCAGTGTTTTTAAGAAAGGATCTGAAGTAGAATTAATCCTCTGCAAGATGATAAAGTAGCAGGTCTAACTGAAATTCAGAGGATTGGGGTCTCACTGCCAGTGAGCATTCTCCCTAGAAGCTCGTTTGAAGGTGAGTCAAGTGCCCTGGCACTGAAGGCCAGTGAAGACAGATACCTCTGTGCAGGAGACCAGCCTCTCTTATCACTTCATGCCCAAGGGTGTGAAGGCCCATTCTTCTCTTCCTGGGTAGCTCAAGAACCCCAGCGACTATCATTCCCTGAGTCCAGGGCTTTGCACCCATTATCATTCATTCCAGGAAGCTAGGTTAGAGTCCTGCAGTGGTTCTCAAAGCGTGGTCTCTGGACCAGCAGCGTGGGCACCACCTGTCAACTTGTGAGAAGTGCAGATTCTTGGCTTCCACTCCAGATCTGCTGCATCAGAAAACCTGAAGATGGAGCCCCACGATCTGTGCTTCGACACACATCCTCTGGGCGATGCTAACTCATGCTCCCTACTGGGACAGTGGTTATAAGTACGGAGTCAGATGGCCTGAGTCAAAACCTGACTCTGCTGCTGTGTGATCTACACAAGGTCTCTGTCTCTCAGTTTTCTCACCTGAAAACTGGGGACAATACAGTATCTGCTGGGGCTCCACAAGAGAGTTGTGAAGAAGAGAATTAATATATGTAAAGTACTCAAAACGTGCTCAGCATAGAGAACCTGCCCGGGAGTGTTTGATCGCTTTCATCGACAGTACAATAGAGGCCGAGAGAGGTTAATGACTGGATTCATGCTACAGAGGAAAGGGAGGCATGACGTCTCACTCACGAGAGACACACCGCATTTTGGGGTGTGGGGGTGGGGAAGCCTGGCATGTGAAGCCATGCTGGGCATCTGTGCGGGTTGGGGGCATGCCAAGAGTTTCTCATGCCCCTCCCACTAAGAACTCTGTTTGGAGGCTCTGCCGACCCCTTATGCTTTCCCTTTGTGCACTTTGGGTTCTCTCTCTCTCACTTTCTCCTTCCTGGCACTTAGGGTGAAACCAAACCAAGGGGTGTGGCATGACCTTCCCCTTGACCTTGCTTTGTCTGCAGCCAGAAGGTGGGCTAACATTGGTGGAGGCGCAGTGAGGATTTTGGGTTAAGGATGCTGCCTGATGAATTTGGTGACAAATTAAAATTCATTCCTGTGGAAAACTGAGAGTAGATTAGCTGAATTGCCTAGGTTCGTAAGACACTTCACGTGAGGTCTTTGGGGTAATTAGCAAATTGTGCATGGAATTGGTAAACTATTAGGGGAAATTTTCTTTTCTACCCACTATGTGGCTGGATTGGGGCCCGTTGCACCCACACGTGAATCTGCTGACACAGTTCTGACCATCTCCTCCTGTGCCCCAGGGGTGAAGCACAAGGGTGGTACTGTAAGATGGGGCTCCCCCGCTTTGGATCTGGACCTCTAGGCCTACGTGCCTCTTTGAAAGGGTTTCAGAAGGTAGGGACCTCCTCAAGTACAAAGTTACCTAGGATTAGGGGAAAAGGTTCCTCTCACCTTAAGTATGTGTTAAATAGACTACATGCGGACTGTAGCTCCTCTGACTGCCCCACACCTCTCCCCTCCAAATGCATGTGCACAGACACGCCACGATGGTCTTCAGTGACTCCTACAAAATGGGCCTGCACGCGAACTTCTCAAGTGCAGTGTGTGAACTGAAATCAGGGCCGATTGTGCATTATTGGTGATTGTTATGTTTACTTGCCAGTGACTTCTTAACACCGCACATCTGAGAGTTCAGAGCCTCACATTTATTTGGTTATTCCTTTGGATCACATCAGTGATTCTAACATGTCCTGCTTCTCAGGAGTTCCAGGGTCCAGCTACATGTGTACCCTCCCTCCATCGGGGGGAAGAAGGATGTTTGTTAAGGATTCTCCTATAACTTGGACACAGACCCAGTGGGGTCCAGGAACACACATTCTGACACCATTTTATGTAAACCCAGACATGCTTCTGCTCATTTTAATTAGACAGATAAAATTAGCAAGGAGATTAAGGTAAAAGGAGAAATTAAAAATACTTAAATGTTAGGTGGAATTTACAAAAGTGAATCGAACAATGAGGTACAAGAAGGAATGCAGAGAGACACAGACACACTTGAAACATTCCTCGGATGCCACACGGCTTAAGCCAGTCCATGGATAAGGTAAGAAGAATTCTCCCTTGCCACCTCTTGAATTGCAGATTCCAGGATGTGGAAGAACATTCTCCAGAAACTTTCCTTCTCCTTCTCTTCAGATGTTACCAGGAATAATTAATCAGTCAGTATCATTCTAGAATGGCCCACACTGCATCCAATTCAAACCACTCACCTGTTTCCTGTCTGAATTTGCAAGCTCTTGAGAGTTTTTCCCCCATTTCATTTTATTTTTCTCCATACCATTTCTCCCCATTGAGCCAATAGACCAACTAGGCCAACCAGAAAGCCAAACCAGCCACACGCTCTGGCCCCTCAAATTTTCCAGGGCCAAGACTTCCCAGATCTTTCTTATTTGCATCTGTTACGAACAAGCACAGCCATCTTATAACGCAGACGTACATATGCGTGCTCTAGCACATGGAAACAGGGTTTTTCTTTTCTTTTTTTCCCCAATTTGTGGTTTCTTTTTCCTTTTTGCAGAAAATGCAAACAAAAGAAAAACAAGGTTTTCAATTGAAGGTACATCTCTTCTTCAATATGAAGACATTAATTGAATTGGTCGGATCCCCCATGCAGTGGTCAGCAAAGTCCTTTGGCAACTGACAGAACAACATCTGGAGACTCAGGAGCTGGGGTTCGTTTGAAGAAACTTCCCTACATGAGTTGTGAGCAAAGGGAAATGGATGTGGGAGAAGGGAGAGGATTCTTGGGGAGGAGTACAGAAGGACAAAAGAAAAGAATGTCATTGGCGAGGAAGAAAATGGAACGCTGCTCTGTTTCTTCCCTCCACCTCCTTCCCTTCCTTCCTGCGGATAGATGACTCCAGCCCACCGAGGGGGAGGGGGTTAGTTTACTCTTGAAACCCCAGTGCATACCACCGTGTCTTCATGTCTGTTGAACATCCCCTTTTCATATTTTATTCTGTATTTGGTTTCCCACAGCATCTTAAATATGCTTCTGTCACTGAGAAATGAAGGTTGACTATGAGGAGCAGATTCAGTTTATTCTTCACTGATGTGACGCATTTCTCAGCGGAGAAACCAGTCTCTCCAGGACATTCCACAGTGTTCAACCTCGGGCTCCCCCTTGAGTTTGGTCCTTTTCCTTTCTCTCCTTCCCCCAGAAAATAAGAGTTCTCATGCCATTGCCGATGGTGACTGACTCATCTGGACCCTCATAGAATGAATGCTATTCAGGATCTTCTTCTGATGACCTGCCAAAGTGACCCCTATTCTCAGGAGGTCTCTAGGAGGGAAAAAACACAGAAGAAGGCACTTTAGTGTTAGGGTAGCTTTTCAGAGATCAAAACTCATCATGGAAGGCAAATAAAAGTACTTAAAATCCAAAAGTGTTTAAGAGTCTTTGGCAAATGTATACCTAGATATCTCCTTGCTCAACCTCACTTTTTCCATGTAGTAGCCCCTGTCTCCGATGTCCCCTCCAACTTAGACAATCCTGGAGGGCCTGGGGCAGCCTCTGCATTGTGGGTATGACCCTGGATGAACTAGAACTTTCCTTCGCTTTTTTTTTCAAGCATCCCAAACACATACTGTCTGAGGCTTCATTTATTCTGTGGTTTTCTGCCTAAATTAGTGATCACCCACTGTGATTGAAAAGATGTGAGGCTTGCTTGGTTTTCTGATGTTTTTCCCCTGAGTTTCCATTTTCTGTCTCTGTTTGAATTTTAATATCATGAATTTTTAAGAAGGGTGAGCTCAAAATAACTTTCACATATCTGCCCAAGCAGGAAACCAAGGACTATGTTTAGGATAGGGGTTTGATTTGGATTCCTCTTTAAGCTGTGAGTCTTAATATGAATGAATTTATGGTTGTTATTTGATGTTGGGCAGATACGCTTCTTTCCTTAGTCAATAAAAATAATAATAATGACATTGAGTACTTTTTTATGTGCTATATACTACCTCATTTATACCCATGGACATATACAAATGATAATATATGACATTGAATACTTTTTCATGTGCCATATGCTATCTCATTTATATCTATGGAAATATCTTACAAAAATTGACAAACCATTCAAATTCAGTAATAATTTAACAGCAGTCATTTCTTGTGTGCATCCTGTGGGCAAGGAAATAGGCAGTAGGCCAAGGGCTTTGAATATGCTCCTCCATTTGCCTCTCAGCACAAACCAAGATGGGTGCTATTATTATCAGCATATTTACAGGCAAAGCAAATAGAGCTCAAAGAAGTTAAGTAACATGCTCTAGATCACACAGTGGGGAAACAGTGGGGGAGCTGGGGTTCAAATTCAAGACTACTGGGCTCTCAGCCACCCTGCAGGGCTGCTCTCACACTCTTCTAGGTCCTGACTGTACTCCCCCAAAGCCCTGGGTTCCAGCGCAGCAGATCACGTGCACACCGGGCACCAGCCTCCTGAGGAGGGCTCTGTGTTGGACCTCCTCCCACAATGCCATCGCTTTCCTGACCCCCTCCTTTCAGCTGGCGGTCAGTCTCCCACAGGCTGCAGCTAGTTTAGACTGTTAAATTACCCATGTCTTTTTAGCAAACACTTTTGAGAAAGGCATGCTTCAATTTTAAACTCACAAATTGTCCTGCAATCTATTTTATTTATTTAGTTGCTCGTGCTTTTCCATTTTTTATCTCCCAAGAAATAAACTAAATTGCTACAATAGTGTGTGGACATTTTTTACTTTGAACTAAATTCTTTAACTTTTGGTTTCACTTTCCTCTGTTCTTTTTCATATGGCTATTCCCAGACTCAAGGAATTATTCCCCTTGATTCCTTCTCTTCATGGGGGATCAGGTGACCAGAGCCACCATACTCAGCTGGACCACAGTGGGGAAGCAGCAGTCGCCTCGTCTTCATGAACACCCACTTCTGTTCCTGCACCCAGGGCCCCAATCAGCTAAGCTAAGCCTCCATATTAACTTTGCTAGATGGGGAAACTAGTTTTCCACTAGTAAGTGCTTCTTTTTTATTTTTGGTGTTGGACAATAATTCATAATGTCAGGGACTGTCTTTTTTAGGCATTGCCAGGAAATGAACCCAGGAGTAAAAGAATGAAGTCTGAAGTTTAGCGGATCCAAGGCTAGATGCACTTCCAGGTCATCCCCCCGGAAGAAGTGGGGGTGCCATTGTTTCTGGCAAGAATGGTCCTCAGAGATGTGGAGCTGGACTCCAGGAAGATGGACTGCAAAGCAGGAGGTGGGGACCAAGGCAGAGAGTCAAGAAGCTGTCATCCCTCTGGTGCTCAGCTGCTGGGGGTAGATGATCACCCCCGCCCCTGGGACTCAGCAACTGGCCTGCCCGTTTGTCCACTGCTTATGGACTGACTGATCCTGCATCATGGGAAGTGTATGTTACAGGCCGCCTAACCCGGTGCCATCAGTATACGTTTTAGCCTGGGCAGCCAGTGAGGTCCCCTCTGGGGTCTCTGTGTAGATGCACGTGTGTGCATGTGTGTGCGCACATCTGCATGTGTGTATGCAAAATTTGACCAACTTTAGACTTTAGACCAACTTTAGTTCAGTGGTTCCCAAACTTGGCTGCTTTATAGAATCACTTGGGCAGGTTTTAAAATCCCAATGCCCAGGTATATCATACACCAATTAAACCAGAATATCAGGCATCAATAATTTTAAAGATTCCCAGGTGGTCCCAGTGTGTAGCAAAGTATGGGCGCTGCTGTGCTCTCAGAAGGATGTGGAATTGGTGGTCAGGAAGGCAGGCTGTAGCCCCGCTTTGCCACTCATGAGCCTGACTCTTCAGGAACTAACTAACTTTACCTGTTTCTTGTTTTTTTTTTAAAAGATTTTATTTATTTATTTTTAGAGAGGGGAAAGGAGGAAGAAAGAGAGGAAGAGAAACATCAACGTGTGGTTGCTTCTAATGCGGCCCCCAATGGGGACCTGGCCCGCAACCCAGGCTTGTGCCCTGACTGGGAATTGAACTGGTGACCCTTTGGTTCACAGGCCAGAGCTCAATTCACTGAGCTACACCAGCCAGGGCTTCACCTGCTTTCTGAATCCATTGAATGAAAGGTGTAGAACTAGATAAATATTTCTTAAATTGCAGTTCCATAAGCCCTGCCTCTCAAAAATATGTCTCCATAGTATTTAATAATTTTCTATTTTTTTTTAAATTTCAGGTTTTCTCATGGCCTTTACAGTGCTAATATGCATTGTGAATCTCCAAGAGAGTAATAAAGTGCACAGTATTTCCCAAATGTATTTGACCGGGGGGTCTTTTTTCCAAGGAGAACCTATTAACATTTCCCAGAATATGTGCCACTCAGAACAGTCTTGGGGAAATGATGGACTACATGGACATTCAAGACCCTTTCTGACTCTCATTTTATTTGAATAATTTTAGTTTTTTATATTCATCTATAGTCCTGTGGGGGCTGCATAATAATTTTCTGGCAAATTATTTGTAGGGGATGGAAATGTATACTTATTTACAAGTGCTACACAGGTACGAACACAAGCTCCCCCACATCTGAAATTGTTGCTGAGTCAGTGCAATGCCCCTGCCTGCTCTGTTGTTTAATGTGCTGGCTGGCTGTGTTCTTTCCATCTGGATGCTCCCTTTGATGGGCTGAGTTTAAAAACTTAAATGGAGGAGCAACTCTCGGTGATTAGGCAAATGTCACATGGCTATGACTGCACGCCTCTCATTTGGGGCCCAGAACAATCTCAGCCTCTCCACCCTACCCCCTGCCTCTCCTCCATCTTTCCAAGGTGCTCCTTCACCAAGCCTGGTTCCATTCAGAGGCGGAGATCTGGGGCTCAGGCCAGAATCGGGACTGGGACCGTGGGCAATGGCAGGGAAGGAGCCTTGATCTGCCCTGCTCCCACCCACAGGCTGGACAGAGATGATTCTCATCACTTACTCTGATGTCATCTGGGTGACCAGCTGGAGGGAGGTGAAGCCGGCAGTGAGGAAGCTGTCCCTGTACTGAACCATTTTGATGGCACTGAGCCAGTCATCCACGGTGGTGAAGGCCGTGAAGTCTGGAATGGAGCGGTCTAGCAGGGGCTGGGAAGGCCTGTGGGACAGAGAGGAGCAGGTGAGCCCATAGTCAGTGCAGCAGTGTGTTGAGAAAGCCATGCCATGGGCAATGGCACTTTATGGAGGGCCGCGTCCCTGACAGGATGAGGATGATGGTCGAGCCCTGTGCTGACCCTTCTTTCCTTACAGATCCCGAGTTGGCAGGTGGCATGGCTTCTCAGGACCAGCTGGCCAGTCCCTCTGCCTCTGGGCACTGTCACATGTCAGTCAGCCCAGACAGGTTGATTGACCAGCATGCAGTCTAAAGGGAATGGAAGATCCATGACTCCCTTGTAAACTGAAATTGAAGAGTGTTTAAAAATATATTCAGTCCACTGCAACCTCCCCAAATCCATTGGTAACATTTTTTTCCCTGGTTGCATCCTCAGCTAATTGAAATAAATGGAACAGAATAGCCCACCACTGATCTTCTCTGGCACATCCTCAAAGCAGATACCCAGGTACCCAAACCCAAAACCAGGGCGCCCCAATCCTTCACCAAGTCCTAAAGATTTGACTTTTACAATTGCTCAAACTCATCCGCTTCTTTCCACGTCATTTGCCTGATTTAAGACCCTATCTTCCCTGCTGTGATTATTGCAATGCTCTCCTACCTATTTTTCTACATGCTTGTTCCCCTCAACCTAAGTTCCACACTGGTGCCCGATGCTCTGCCGATGTGATCATGTCAATAACCGTTACCTGACCCTGATTCATGTCAAACCCTTGAAAGGGTGCTCATTGCTCTGAAAATCAAGTCCAGAATTCTTAGCAGGCCTAAAGGCTCTGAGAGTCTGGCCCTTGACCACCTTGACAACCTCAGCTACCACCCAGTCTGCTACACCCTAGCCCTGTCCTTCCCACCCTCAGACCTCTGCACATGCTGTGCCCTTGGCCTGGAACCTTTGCCCCTCTGTTCCCATCTTCCTTTCACTCTGTTACTGCATTCTCACTCTTCAGCTCTCATCAGGATTGCTTCCATGACAACAGAGGCAGGTATATGCTCTCTAAACATCAGGTACCTCCCTGCTACAGTGGCTATCTTTGGATGATCATCTGATTAATGTTTGCTGTTCCTAAATGACTCAAAGCTCCATGAGGGCAGGGATCATGCCTATCCTGTTCATTCTGTAATGCCAACAATAGATGCAGTGCTTAGCACATATGCACCCAATAAACTTTGGTTAAAAAAGATGAGCAATAAATGAGTTACATTGACAATGTACAACTGGCAGTTGCTGACAGAAGACAGTTGTTCTGTTCATTTTCTCATAACAAATCCAATTGCTTTGTATTTCTTTGCCCCCAGCAATCAGGGCCTCTATCTGCTAAACGGTTGGCCAAGATTCCAAGTCTGTAGCTCCACCAGCCTAGTAGACTGGTGTAGTAAATAGAAAGGGTGCCTTCTGGAAACAGGATGACCCAGAAGTGTGGCCTCATACCAATCATATCAGATACACTCAACAATTATTAGAGAGCCCAATGCCTAGCCCATTTGAAGTCTATGGGAAGTGCAGACTCACACAAGTTTCTTAACATAGGTCTACAGGAAGAGTCTTGGAACGTCTTCCATTAGTGGATAAGTTCAGTCATTTTACCCTTGCTCACAATGGACCGAAAGGCTAGCAGTCTTGCTATTGGCCTTGCCCCTGACTTATGAGACCACCCACACCTAGGAACCACTAGACTCACACGGCGGTGATGGTTGCCACAGTCTTGAGACTTGCCGGGTTCCGGATCATCTTGTCCAGGGTGTTGACAATCTCAGCAAAGCGAGGCCGGCTGTTACGGTCCTTCTGCCAACAGTCCAGCATGAGCTGGTGTAGAGCAGCTGGGCAGTCCATGGGTGGGGGCAGCCGGTAGTCCTGCTCAATAGCATTGATGACCTGCGGTGACATACATGGGAATAGGCCACCAGCCAGTCATTCACAAATTAACCCCCAACAATGCAGCCTCCCTGACCCAGGTGCCCTCATCTGCCTTGCACCATAATGCGATGTTACATGTACTTGGCTTTTCTCCCTAGGCTGTGGACTCTTAGAAAGCAGGTAATATATGTTATTGTCCCTTTGTGTCCCCAGCACCGTGCTGGCCAGATATACACTAGATCTCTGTAATGGTTTATTGAAGAATAAGCTGGTGAATGGCTTGAGCTTCTCCTCTCTTTAAGAGGACACTGACCCAATTCTGCCTTACTGGCAGCTGATGGCGCCAGGGCAGATAGAACAATGGCATGTGGGAAGCCTAGTAAACCTCCTATTTATAATTCTTCCTTTCACTGCTAAAGAAAGGGAAATGGAAGGAAGGAATCAGCACTTGGTGGAGAGCCTACTCCATGCCAGCGACTTTCTGATGCTTCCTAGGCATTATTTGCCTTAAGCTTCAAGAGGCAGCAATAGGAATTGGGTTGAAAATACTTTGGTTAAACAAATTGGTTCAGTACAATGAAATAGTCAAAATAACATGGTGATCCACAATAAATATCTCCAGGCAAGTTTTTCTGATTTTTGCAGACTCCAGAGGATAATTTTGTACAGATTTTAGGATCTTCATATACTTTTGTCTATTTTCAGATTGTTGTGTTTTTCACCCTTTACTTCTTAATTTCCAATTTATTTAAATCAATTACATCTGCTCTGTGCTTTTTGAAATAGGAAAAAATACTTGTAAATGACCTGGTGATAAACATACAGATTTATTATGGTGCACTCATAGCTCAGTGGAAAGCCTGGTATACCATGCAGGCCTTAAAGTGATGTTGCAAAAATGTACCTATTGCCATGGAAATGTACTCACATTAGAATACTAGGTAAGAGAGCAGGCTGCATGACTGCAGGTATGGTATAATCTTGCTTTTGTAAAAAGCCAAAATAAACAATAATTATACACAGGCATAGAAAAGACCTTGGGAAGATATATACCATGGAGTTAATGGTGGTTGCCTCCCGGCAGGTAGCAACTTGAATGCTCTTTATGGTTTTCTTTTATCTTGTTTGTAAGTTTATTTTCTATAATAATTATGCATTGATTTTATATTAAAATAAACAGTTAAAGCGCCTTAAACAACAAAAGAAATAATTTGGAGTTCAGGAATTTTCAGGTGTTTTTGTCTTTAAAAAATGTCAGATTCATTTCAACTAATTATGCTTGTGGGTTTTTTTTTTTCCCTTGTACTTTGTGATTTGGATGGAGAGAGACTATTGTCAATCAGTTTATATTTTTACAAATTCTACGCACACTGTATCGAACATGAGATGGGGCATGAGATAATATGATAACCTGAAGTTATTAAATACAATCAAGATGCATTATTCCTTCCATTCAGGGTGGCAGAAAAACAAACAAGCATAGAAACCATACCAACATTATCACCACATAAAGTCAGTGACTGCAGACGTTTACTTTTTTTTAATGGGAACATGCATTTTTAAATAATATGCTACACCACCGACAAATTTTTCTCTTTGCCAAACTGTTGTCAACTGAATTACCTGCTATCCTCTTCGGAGGGCATTTTAGCCCTATTTTCCACATGAGGAAATGGAGGCAGGGGCAGTGAAGTGACTTGTTTGAAGGCACACAGCTAGTAAATAAATTGATAGGGCTGGGCATAAACTCCAGGGGTGTCTGCTGCTTGTAAGTTCTGAATATCCCAAAGCCCACCTTTCCCAGGCCTCTGTGGGGGTGCCGCTGTAATCGCAGCCTGGGAGCTGTTGCAGGTCCTCATGGAAAACAGGGGTATTGATCTAAACCAAGTAACCCCTTAGGAGGAGCCGCCGGGTAGAACTTCCATCAGCCTGGCTCCCATGCCAGCACCCTTTTCCAGGTTCTTCCCGGCAGCCATATTGAGGGACCCTGGCACAGAGTGCCTGCTCACTGTGGGGACAAATGGGATGACCCATTGAATGGCCCCACGAGCTCTTTCTGGGTTGTCTAAGCGTAAGCTAGGTGGGCCAGCAGGATGGGCTAGTGTCCAAATTCAACTTCTCACAGGGCTAGGGGCCGCCAAAATCTTCCAGTTCAGGGCAGCCCATGTACCCCTAAACTATTGGCATCCCTGTTCAAATTATTTGATGCTAGAGCCCCACATCCTGATTTTCCCCACTGACAAGATTACCCGCCATCTGCCTTTAAGAGGAAGGAGACCTGGAGTCGGGACCGTTGTGCAGGAAGAGGCACAGCTCCATGGTGTGACCAGCTCACCGAACACTCCTGGTGGAGCATCGAGAGAGACTGGGGACTCAATGCAGGCACTGAACCTTCAGCCCGCGAGCTTCGGACTGAATGCAGCTTCGCTGTTTTCCCTTGTTGCCTCTGCAGGCCACCTCATGGGAGTTTTTGGAAGACTGTCCTGGCGTGTGTTTTTAGATTTCCTCTGTTTGTGCTGACTTTCTTTTTTAAGAGGACATCAGGAGCCGTGGCAGGTCCATGGGGAAAGCAGATGTGGTGGTGAGGGGAGAGCACTGTGCTTAGGGGCACGGGCCTTGGAGGCCTGTGTCCAAATCCTTGTTCCAATTCTTACTAGCTCCAGACACTTGGGAGAGTCACATGACCTCCTGAAACGGCACAGGTGGGGTTGTTACAGAGAGTACATGACACAATGAGGCAATGAGTATTGAGCACTGCACTCATGAGCAGTAGAAAGAACTCTGTATCATGTGGAGGCCGTTATTTCTGCCATGTCTATTCCACTAGATGTTGTCTCTGCAAAGAAGGTCACTGTCCTGCTGCTGGTCATTTGGAGGTCCAGAAAGATAGCATTTGAACCCCCTTTCATGCTTATGTTCACAAAATGTGACTTAATTCCACTCGCTATTTCTTCTAGATAATTTCATTGTTATTACTCCAAAAGCACTGATGTGCTTATATTTATGAAGAAGAAAAAAAAAAGCCTTTACCTACCACCCTAAAGAAAAACTACCTAGGTCATTAATTCATGTGTGGATAGCATTTGTCTACTCGAATCTTTCATTGAAGTACTATGCCTTTGGATAATTTTATTCTCTTTTTAAGAATCTGGGTGTTTTTCAAATCTTCTGAGTGCATATAACTTATAATCATATTTAAACATCATTACTTAAAAAAACCCCCAAAAAACCAAAAAACAATTCCAGTCCTCTAGTGGGGCTTTGGAATCATCCTCTGTCACACCTGCCTTGGTAGCAGATATGGAAAACAGGGAGGAGACATGGAGAAACACCTTCAGTCTGGCCAATGGATGGGTCTCCACTCTAGAGACCATATTTGAATTGTGTGGAAAGTGTGGCCCAGACTGGAGGCCCAGACCATCCTACTGAGTAACACTGAAAATCCGAGTGAGTCCTGGGCCCCTTTCCTCGGTCCATAATGGGATGGGATGAATGGATGCTGAAAAGATCAAAGATTAGGATGAGATCAAGTGGCATTTCTAGAGAGAAGGTGAGAGGGAGGGTATAGGCTATGGGAGAACCAGCCTAGGGGACTGTCACCAGAGCAGGCTGCTGGCTCATTTTGAATGGTCTGCAGCAACTGTTTGGGCCATCCTGAAGGTCAATGTAAGCCAATGCTCCAGGGCCTAAAGGGGCAGGACGGGGTAGAGAGCAGGGCTGCCTTTGTTCCCCTGTACCCAGAGATGGCAGCTGTGGGGGTTGGGTGGGAACAGGAGCGTGTGGGTTAAGCCCAGGTAGGTAACTGGCTCTCCTCTGGGAAATGAGTAGAGTCCTTCCCCTGGCCCCGCTGTCCTCCGCGGAGGCTCCAGGCTGCGCTGAAACCTACATGCGTTTACCATTAGTGAGTTGGGCAGTGGGCGGTACCTGGAGAGTGAAGTGGAGGAGCTCAGAGCAGCGGAGGAACCAGGGCAGAGGGGGTTAAGTTAAGCTCTGATGTTTCAATAGAACAGCAGCTTCTCTCCACCACTCTGCCACTCTCATTATCTCTGTCAATCAGATCCAAGCAGCAGAACTTCCAAGTCCTCTCTCTGGCTGACAAACTCTCTATACATGTTCAAAGATCTTCCTGGGCTCCGGAAGCCCAATTACCAGCACTCCGACTTGCCTCTGCAATTCTCTTTCTTAAAGCCCTTCAATTGTCATCTGTAAAACCCATTGCTGCCACCACCTTTGTGGTTCCTGATGAGAGGGGCTGCAGCTGAGCAGCTGGGAGCCCCTCCTGGCTCTCTCTCAGGCCAGGTCCTAAGATGTGTTCTGAATGCGCTAAAGTCACCTCCCACCCTCCACAGACAGCAGCGTGGCACTTGAGACAATGCTTAGAGGCTTTATTCGGAGAAATACAACAAAATTAGAATAAACTGTTCCTTTGCAGATGTTCTTATTCCCTTTGAGACCCAGCTCAAGCGGCAAATATATGGGAAGCCTTCCTCCTTCCAAATGTCCCCGCTACCCCATGCATGTGCCACCGGACTGTAAACCCTCCATGAATATTACCAGCAAGCATAATACTTTGCCACAGTTAGTATACAATGAGTGTTTGTTGTATAAATGATTTAGAAATTCTGGAAGTCTAATATCAGAAATTCCATTTGTTTTCAGCATAGGCAAATGCATTTGCGGAGAATATCTTGAATGTCAAATCTTGCCTGTCAGACAGTTTCATAATCCATTCTATGTGTGCTGAATTGTTCTTAATCGGATTACAGTCTCTGGGCAGGACAAAATGGGTCTGCTTTCTCCGGCTAATATTTATTATTCATCTAGCTGATGTTATGGACGAAACCAGCGTGCAACTGATTTCGTGAAGCAGCCTCGGCATTAATTCCGATACTTACTGATTCGACATGCTACAGGAGCAGAGGCGAAGCGTGGATAATCACAGATAATAGAGGACCCAGATGCCACACATGGCTGGCACTGAGACCTGGTTCAGGAGGCAGCCCTGTCACCAGTCTGGGCTGAAGCCACTCTGCCTTTGGGAGTGGTGCGCATTGTCATAGCAGCACCCAGCTCCTCTTTTGTCTCCCTAGAAAGTGTTTGCTGGACCCCTAGCTTGCCACCTTTCTCAACCTTCTGGTCAATGGCCACGGCTTTAAACCTCGAGCTGGACAGAGGCCTGGCTGAAGGCTGACTTCTCATTTACCGGTGCCTTGGAGTCCACCCACGCATGGAAGTGCTCCCAGTGAGGCTGGGTCCCCTGCCTGGAGGTCTGAATGGAGAACAGCCCTGCCTTTATTTTGCTTGTAAGTTGAGAAAGATAATAACTGCCCTCCACCACCAAGGGTATAGGGAGAGCAAGCAGAAAAGATAGCTATGCAGGCTTAGCAAACAGAAATCCTCTCAGTTCTAAGGGAAGCACATGTATTCAAAATACAAAGGAAGAATGGGTCCTGGGGAACAGCCCAGGGTCCAGGACAGTGTGGAAATCCAGGCAAGAGTTTTGACTGGGGCTTTATCAAAGCAAGTCATCCTCAAAAGCTTTCCAACATTTTAGTAATTATGGAGCAAAGGGTCCCAGCTGGACTACCCCCAGTACCCCTACTTAAAGGGTTTCAAATGACCCTTGTCTTTCCTTCACACCCTTGTCCCTTGAGGGCAGCCTGGAGCAGGTGTTGACACCCTCACACAGACAGGGTCCCACTACTGCGGCCTGTCTGAATCTGCCCAGCTCTGGGAGGCTTTCTCACGCCTCCTTCAGTGACAGGTGACATGGGCTCCTAGAAGAGTGAATTCTCAGGAAAAAGGGGTCCCTTTAGAATTTCAATCCTTAAAGCTGAGGGGTGTGAGTCCCAGAGGCACAGCCGCCCCTAGACCAGCGCTGCTTCCCCTCCATCTCGTGTGGTGAAAGAACACACAGGCTGGGTGCCCGGCAGCATGGAAGAATCGCCTGATTTATCTGGGCCTGACCTATTCATGGTCCACAGCCATTCAGGATCAGCCACTGTCTCCTGGGTTGGCCTGGGCACCTTTACAGGGGTTGTGGTCATTGGGACTGTCACATCTACATGCTGGGCTCTTTCATTGTTTCAAACATTGGTGCCAAATGCGTCTCTGGATCGCCTGCCCTGAACCCCTCAAGTCAGGTTTTGAGGCCTGGAATTGGGAACAGTTAGGAGGACTTGGCATGCCGCCGCCTGGATGGGGGTTTGTGGCAACCAGGTGCTGCCGACACTCACATCTTGGTTGGACATATCCCAGTAGGGTCTCTCTCCAAATGACATGACTTCCCACATGACAATCCCGTAGCTCCAGACGTCGCTGGCAGATGTGAACTTGCGGTAGGCAATGGCCTCTGGAGCTGTCCATCTCACGGGGATCTTCCCTCCCTGGAAGAAGGAGAAGCGGGTCAGCCCAACCGTCAGGCGTCCAGCTGAAGGCAGGTGAAAATAAGTCCTTCCACACACCCCCACTCCCGTACCTCCTGAATTGGGACAGCTGGGATAGTCCATGCCCCACGGGCAGCCCCTCGTTACTGCACCTGAGCTGCTCTAGAAGTATATGCGTGGCCCGTGCTGCTCTCCCGCCACATGGGGGCGCACCACGTGTGAGGCGGTGGCTGGTGCTGAAGCTTTGTTTGCCCCTAGTTCCCTATGTGCTGATCCTAATGTCACTGCTGGGTGGGAGGAGAGTGTAACTGTCATAAATGCACCACGGCATGAAAATCCATATGACATGAGACTGGCTATGTGAGCCACACAATTTGGGTGAGGAGGAAGCAAAACAAACAAAAAATTGGGGAGATTTTCCTCACTCTGCAGCCTGCAGACAGCCCTGGGCAAGGTGTCTGGAGATGCCTGCTGTCCTCCCTGCTCCACCGTAGAGGTCAGCATCCGGAGGCTGGACATACACTTTTCCAAGAGGCTGCTCTTGGGGTTACACCCCCTCCTTCTTGCCCTGCACCCCAACCAGAAATTTCCCGTTTGGTTTTCTGCTTGGCCCCCAGTTTGTCTGCCAGATCTTGGCCTACTATGTTCACCTAAGGGATTATGGCCATCCATTCACACATTTGCCCTATAAACAAATAGGCAATGAGCAGTGCTGTGTGCCAGGTCCTTCTGAGAAGCTGGTGTCCCAGAGATAAGCCAGCCAGGGAAGCTGCTTCAGGCTGCGCAGGGAATGGGGAGGCAGGCAAAGAGACAGGAACTTAAAATGTGTTGTTGACAAGATGAAAAGTGATGAGGGTGTGGCCGAGGGGGATATAAGGAGTTCTGGGAACCAGAGGAGACTTCCCTACACTGGAGAGCGGCAGGAATGACGGCCAGGGGCAGGCAGAGGGGCAGTTTCCTGGAACCTTTGGGCAAGTGTAGATGTCGGTACTGCTCCATTCTACCCGTGTGACAGAGGCAAGTTACCTAACCTCCACGTGCCTCGGTTTCTCATTGGCAGTATGGGCGTGATGAGCACACCTCCACAGTCGGTTGCTGTGAGGATTAAGTGGGTTACCATCCATATAGTGCTTGGGACAGGGCCTGGGGTGGAGGGTAAACAGTACGCGCGTTAACTACTATTCCACTACACTCAGTCCTAGAGGACAAGTAGATGTGAATCAGGCGAGTGAGGAGAGGGGAAGTCCAGGTAGAGGAGCACAAGCAGGTACTGGGTGACGGAGAGGACAGTCACTGCCAGGAAGCCAGGGTGGCTAAAGCACAGATTCTGAAGGGGAAGTTAAGGGAGGTGAGCAGAGGGCAGGGTGCACTCTGCAGGAAACTGACACCACTAATAGGGGCAAAGTGGGGGCACTGGCCAAGGCTGCCCTCCAAACCTCATCATTCTCTGGCACAAATGTGCTCCTCATATTCAATTCTTCATGCAAATACCAGGATCTGACTCCCACGACCCTTTTTCGAAGCCTGGACTCTGCCTCTATAATCCACGCAACCTGCAGCTCCCTTGCTCCCTTCTCATTGCCTTCATGCTTTCCGCTGAAGGAGGCTATATTCATTCTGACCGTTCACACGATCTCTTCAAACCACCAGAGATAAATGTTGGACGTTAGCTAAAATACCTTAAAAACGTGTAAGTGGTTATTCTGAGCATGAGGGAGAGGGAAAAGGGCAAATGGCAAAGTGCATTTTTATATGGACTCCTACCCAGGGTCTGGGAGGAAGAAAGGTGGTCTGCAGGACCTCCCCAGGCACACATCCAGCTCTCTGCAAAGAAGACAGTCCTGATTGCCCCTGGGGACCGTGGAGGGCTTTTGTGGTGGGAGATGTCCTCAGCTCAAATGCCAGCAACCAGCAATGTGACAAATGCCTGGAGAGTAGGCTTGAGCTGCTCAGCAACAGGGCACGCTGTTCTCACCACCCCTCAGAGCAGGAATGAATTCACTGCTTTTATCTACATGGTACCCATGGCTGGGAAAAGAGGTGGAAAATACACCCAGTGAACCAAGAGTTGTCAGACACGTGGGGGCCAGGGGCCAATACCTCGGGCGCCTCAGGTTGTATGTCACCCTTAGGGGAGAGGGTGTTGCCACACCTGGGGAGGGTCTGGCCCAGAGGAGAGGAGGGGTGAGCTTTCTGCTCTCTCGTGATGCCTGGGTTAGGTGAGGTAGGAGAGAGCAGGAGTTTCATTGGTGTGACTGTGTGTGCACGTGTGTATGTGAGTGTGTGCGGGGGGTGGCAGGGAGGAAAGGAATGAGAGAGGGCTCCGTGTGAGAACATGTCAATGTGTGTGTCAGAGTGAGAGGCAGGCAGAAACCTTGGCTGTGTGTGTCTGTGAGTAAAAGACCGTTAGGGCTTATCTTGTGTGTGTGTGTGTGTGTGTGTGTGTGTGTGTTGGAGAGAGAGGGTGGGGGGCGGATAAAGTGAGGCTCTTCTGAATTTTGAAGAGGCGATTTGGGAGGCTGAAGGTGTCCTCTCTGCCAAGCCTGGAGCAGCCCCCAGGGGCTGACAGTGACAGCTGTTGAGCTGCTCCCTCTCGCATGCAAAGTGGCTCTGCCAGGCCCGCTGGCGGGGCGCCTCAGCCCCCTGCCACCTCGTGCTGCTGGGCCTCACTGAACACGGAGTTGGGCCTGTCACTGCCACCCCCCACCCCAGCAGGTGGCAGAGCCTCTGAGAACAGCGGCCCTGGACAGGCAGGTGACAGCTTGTCATGACCAGCTCTCCCACTCAGCCAAGAGAGCAGGCGCTGCTGACCTCTGAGGCAGAACCAAAGGAAGGCCAGAGTCGGGGGACAGGTGCTTTCCTTCCTGGGAGTTTTAAACTTTCCTCCCAGCTTTTAAACATTATATCATCTGCCCTGTCATCCAATGCTCAGAGGTAATTACGGTGATGATCATTTAACTTGCCTTCAATTATGTGAAGGAATTTCTATTAATTTAGAGGACGGTGACCAGCCCCATGCAGGGGACTAGGAGAAAAGGAAGTGGGTGGTATTGCAACAAGCAGGGTTTCTGCTGGCGAGGGGGTCCTCCCACTGGATGAGAAATCGGGACCAGAAGGCCTAAGGCCACCACACTCATCTGACTGCAGAGAGCTCGAAGAGTCCCTGGCCCTCACCTGTGCAGGCATGGGGAAGGGGCATAGAGGAGCAGTTTGCTCTGTTGCATGGGAAGAAACATGAGGGGAGAATTCTCAATGGGTTGGGGTGATGAAGAGATGGGGCCCACTGGGAAGTAATCTGCATCCATGGGGGCAAAGAGGGGCTGAGCAATGTCCCCTGAGCGGGTCTCTCCAAGCACCAGATGACTTACTCACCCCAGGATGTTGAGCGCACGGTCTGAAGGTCTGCATTCTGCAGGGACCAGGTTGCCCTAGAGCTGAGGCAGGGGGTCGCTGTTGGGGCATGTGGGAGGGAGGGGGAAGAGGCACCTCACTGCCATCAGGACTGTTGAGCTCCAAATGACCTTGTACACTGACCTTCCACATACAACTTGGCATTGAATGGCTGTGCTGCTGAGGAATTTTCCAAAAGTTTGAAATTCACTGCTTCAGAGGAATCATGCCTTAACTCAGGTATAAGACAAACTATGAAGACCATGTGGATGTAATTTGATAAACAAAAAGAAGGTATCTGGTAGCAGATTAACTCTAACACACCCATCTTCAGTGTTGCCTGCTGATAATCCACACCCACACCTGCCAGCAGGTGTGATGCCAGCAGGTGGAGGTCTCTGTAGAGGTATTTTGGTCCCTCAGCCTCAACCAGCCTGCAACAGGCATCTTTGCAGCGCCCACTCTACCCGACACCCTGCTGGGGATGTGGCGGTGATAAGATTCAGCTCCGCTCTCAAGGAGCAATGGATGTCCCCACTGCCGCCCAGCCAGCTCACTGTCTTGCCACAGTGAGATCACATAAGCACAGCTTATAGCTTTGGTTCTAGAAGTTTGGAGATTTACAGGCCAAAATCTAAGCAAAGGACTGATTCCCCTTGCTAGTCGCCCATCCTAGAGATACCCATAAAGGTAACACTTCTGTGTGCCTGGGCATTGCTATTGTACTTTGCCATCTTAACTGAAACAAAGAATCCATGGGGATACAACACAAGTCCCGACCCCCATGAATATGGAGTATGGTGATCACGGAGTTGTTCTTCAAATATTGGATCATGGTACATGAGGAATCCCCTTAAAGTGATAGGTTATGACTGAGAGCATTATGCCATGCTCATACATACAAATATATTTATCTGTAAACCACCCCAAATATTAGTGTTATTATTAAATAAGAATTTATGTATAATATTGTATCTCCCAAAAAGATATGTTTAAGTTCTATCCTCCTACACTAGTAAATATGGCCTTATTTGGAAATTTGGTCTTTGAAGATATAAGAAAGTAAGATGAGGCCAAACCGAATTAGAGCGTGCCCTGAGTCCAATGACTGGCCTCCGTGTAAGACAGCCATGCGAAGACAATAGTACATAGAGACAGGGGCAGAGGCTGGAATGATGCATCTAAATGCCAAGGACCGACAACAACCACCAGAAACTAGGGGAGGGGCATGGAACGGATTCTTCCCGAGAGCCTTAGGAGAGAGCATCACCCAGCCAACACCGTGATGTCGTACTTCTAGCCTGCAGAACTATGAGAGGATAAATTCCTACTGTTTAAAGCCCCCCAGTTTGTGGTGCTTTGTTACAGCAGCTTTAGGAAACTAATACATTGAGTATGTACAATTTTATCAGGCACTAGTCTAAAAATACTCTTATTAAATTCCCAGGTGGCACATTCCCCATGGGCAGTAGAATTCGGGAGTGAGGGACACCTCCAACATTTAGGTCAAAGCCCTGCAGATAAACCACAGAGGCCTCTGTCAGATTTCCTTGGGGCTGATGATCAGGCCCAGGCAGCAAGTCACTGCCACTGCTGTGGTGGTGGGGACAACAGTCCGAAGGCAGCTCCAATGCTACTGCTGGAGCCTCCATTGCTACTCCCCCTCGTGGGAGAGGATGACATGCCTGCGAGAGAACCCCACCTGCCATGCCCCGGCCAGGTGGCCACTCCAAGCCTAGGTAGCTGAAGGCAGTGTCAATACGCCTCTTCTGGCATCCCCAGAAAGCCAAGCCTGGTGCTTCTCGAGCTTGGCTGCCCACTGCAGTCACACTGGGGAAGTTAATTTATTCAGAATCTCTGAGAGTGGTACTCAAGCATTGGTAGGTTTTAACATGCTTCAGGTAATCCTAATGTGAAGTCATTAGTCACGACCGCTGGACAGGAGCAGTAGTTTTCAAGTTTGAGTGTGCATCAGAATCTCCCAGAAGGCTTGTTAAAACACCCACCACAGGGCCATAACCCAGACTTTGGAATTTAAGAGTTCTGGGATAGGGTTCAACAATTTACATTTCTAACAAATTCCCAGTATGCTTCCCATACATTGAGAACCACTGGCACAGATCAACCCTAGGATAAGTAAGTTGTAAGTTACGTATCCAGGCTAAGAAACCCACAGCTCAACAAGAATAAGTCATAGACAAGTGAGGTCTCATCTTGAATGGCAACTCTGGTCATTGTCAGTGGCTGGGTTGAGAAGGCTTCTGAGGCTTCCTCTAGGCTCATCAAGGGAGAGTGTCGTGACTGATGAGCGATGTCTACCCAGACTAAAGGAACGGGCGGTGGTACATATGGCAAATATTTGTTAACACTACACTAAAGCTCAAAAAATCTCCAAATGATGAGGAAAAGAAACAGTGGCTGGCTTCATCAAAGTTTCCATCAAGTATATCTGTGGCCCAAGGGAAACGGAGGGAGAATGAAGTCGACATGGCACAGCAAGCATCCCTCTGGAGTGGCTGTGGACTCTCCCCTCGGAGCAGTGCCACCCGGCTGCGTGGCTGACCAGCCTTGGGTAGGCATCTGACAGTGACAGGGGCTCTGTTCTGCCCGTTGTGAACAGTTCAGACACAGATGGCCCTGCCAGCAGGGTATGTCCATGGGACACGCCCCCCTCCTGCTCCCCAGTCACTGTCCACCGCCCTGGACTGAGAGGTCCAACGTGGCTCTAAGTGTTAAATTAAGAAGCTCTTTCAGAATGAATGTCTGTATTGAAAAGCACTCTGAAAGTACACTGACCCATTTTCCTCAACCTGATCAGCCAAGTGATTTTTCCAGATAAGGCTCATATCAGCCAAGAAGGAAAAAAAGTTTCTGCCTAAAAGGTTATCTTTCTCCAAACGCTACCGGCTTCTAACAGCCAGTGGAAATGGCTTCTGGCTGCTGAATCGCAACTGACTCTATATAATAAAGAGGCTGTTCCTAGTTCCCCAGGATGCCAGGAATTTGCATGAAAACAGTCTCTCCATCTTCTGAAAGAGTTCATCTGGCCCTGCTGCTTCTTTCTTTCCAGAAGCCACAATCTTGATGGTGACACTGTAATTTATTACTATGCTAAGGATTATGATGCAACATACAGAGAATGAGAACTTCAGGTGGGAAACAGGCTGCAGGAACAGGTGAGCTTTTGGAGAGGATGGTCTTATTTGTCATGCAAATAGCACACGGAACAGAAAAGGGCTGGGAGAAAAGACAACCCCAAAAGACGTGCTGCATTGGCTGCAGACAAAATTGTTTCTAAATAGAATGTTTTTCAAAGCTTTTCTTGAAGCATTAGCTGCTCCTCCAAAATGAATGGCGCAATGTATTTCATACTCGTAATAAAATATGTGATTTGAATAACTACAAATGCAGAGATTTACAGTCACTGGGGTCCTTGCTGCCTTTCCCCTGAGCTTTGTGGGCTCTGAAACCCCGCTGTAAGATGCTGGGGAAGGTAATTGCAGCCCAAACATTATTTTCCAGCAGCTAGAGAAAAGCCTATTTGGACATAAATTAACTAAAAATATGCGGATGATAGTGTGTGTTTCATGTGTGAAGAACAGAAAGGCCACTTGGTGACGTTTCCCAGCTGGGGAAAAAAACAAAACAAAAACCCTGTTCAACCAAACAGACGTCGTTTCTCTGTATTACACTGTCGGGGCAAACAGCTGTCTTTTATTCCTCACCCTCAAAATAGCCCCTGATGGCTGAGATGTGGGCTTTATTATTATTTTATCATACAGCACATCTTGAGTTTATAATTAAAAAGAAAGGATGGAGAGACAGTGCTAAATAATTCACTGGCAGACTTCATTTATTTGATGAGCAGGCAGTGGGCGTGCTCTCTGGGCCAGGCCAGGGGGTGTAGAGGGAAACGGAACAATACCGCTTCTGCCCTGAGGAGGGCACTGTCCAGGGAAGTCTCACAGTGAATCAGCCCAGTGATGGTTCAGGCTTGGCCTCTCCTTGTGCCATCCCCCAGGCCCATCAGTCCCGAAAAGTCTGCTCCTGGTGAGAGTGGCTGGGTGATGGGCTTTAGAGTCTCTGTACTTTGCCTACGGAGGGAGCCAGTACCCATCAGAGACCTGGTGGGCAAGGATGTGTCTGCTCTGCTGCTGAAACAAAACCTCCCCACTCCCGAGGGAGAGGTGGTAGGAGGGTGAGCCTTTAGGCCCTTGGATGACAAGGTTGGCAGGGAGGACCAGAGAACAGGGGACAGGCAGGGTTGAGGAGGCTAGATGGTCACCCTGCTATCTCCTCCTCTCTTCCTGGACTGTGTCCAGTGTGTATCCATTGCTTCTCTGAACACGTCAGGAAATGTGCTTTTTCCTGGAGTCCCTCATCGCTACTGCTTCACTGCTGTCTGCCCCTAACCCCGGGCCCACCACAAGAGACCACATTTCTCTCCTTTTTCAGACAGTGACCCCTAAACTCTCCCACTTGTCCCCATGTCCTTGTGGTTCCTTTCTCTGTCAATAGGCCATGATATTTTTCCAACTTTGCCCATGTATGTCCCATGACCCTCACGTCCCCATATGCAGGAGGACACTGGGGCTTCCTGGGACTCTAAGGTAGGGCCACACCTCCCATGGCAATGTGGCTGGCAAGGGCTCCTGACAGTAGGCAGCGAGAGGTGGGGGCTGCTGGGTCAGCTGAATTAGGTCTGCGGATGGATGGTGGCCATCTCGGAGACCTCTGTCCAGCTCTGTGGGAAGCCCGTGGGGTTTATTCCATTGTCCTGAGTTGACTACAGCCTTCAATTTTTTTCCTTCCTCTTCACGCAATGTAAGCATCTGACAGACACTTCTAGTAGGTATAGCAGGTATATTTCTCATTCGTGGTGTAATTGTTGATGCCTTATCGATGTCCACTAGCCACACCTCTAGTCTCTCTTCCTGCCCCCACCCTCCAACAGCTATTTAAAAATAATCATTCACATTAAGAGCTTAAGCTTTTCTAGCCTCCTGAACTACACCTCCTTTTTGGCACGGTTTCTCCCTCGAACAATCCCAGCAGTTATAACTAAGTCACTTAACCACTCTGTCTTACTGTCTCCACCTGCCAATAAGGATAATAATGCTTAATTATCTCAGAGGGGCGGATGAGGAGCTGTTAGCTAATGCTGGTGGAGTGTGAGATGTGCGAGTGAACCTGCTCCGCCTGCCTCCCTGCAGGAGCCCGGTCTCTGGCAGCAGTGAGGGATGGTCAGGGAGGGGCAGCGCCTGCCCCAAAGGCCATCCAGGGAGGCCGCCAGCTCCTTCCTGTGTACCGTCCCCATCGGTGACATAAACCAGTATTCTGAGGTTTGTTTTATGGACCCTGAGAGCTAAGGAAGAGAGGAGCGTGGCCATGGGTCCACATCTTACAACAGGTGCAGGGGCACTTGAAACCAGGTCCTTCCATTCCAAAGCCTACGCTGCCTTTTCCCCATAGTGGGTAACAGGAGAGAAGAAGCAAGAAAAATGGAGACATGTGTCCCTGTGTGTGGAGGGCAGCTTTCTCTCCCAAAGGAGAAGAAATACTTGGCTGCTGTTTTACTTTCACAGAACACGGAGCCCTAAACTCTCAGGCAAGGGTCCCATTACACTTGTGCCATTGTCACCCCCAGACTGTCCAAGTACCAGTGAGTTTGGGGGTATAAAAAGTCATGTGACTTGGCTACATTTTTGATGTTTAGAGTACACTTGTGAGAGAAGAATATTAAGGTGTGCCTCCAAATTGAATGAGAGAGAACATTCATCGGTTTCTTTTTAAAACAAAGCATCAATGAGCACAGTGTGAGTGAAGGCCTAAGTGAAGAAGACTGATGGTAGTGTGGTGTGTGTGTGTGTGTGTGTGTGTGTGTGTGGCAGGGCGGGTTGATGAGGACATGGGGAAACCCCACAAACTGTGGCAGGAGTATAAATTGGCAAAATGTTTTGGGAAATAAAATTTTCACTAAAATTTAAAATATGCAATTCTTAACATCGCCACGAGGGGCAGATGAACATCATGTGCCCCCAGAAGTGATGCCCTGAGAAGGACGCACTGGTCGTGTATATAAATTTATGATGCATAACTGGGGCCTGATCCCGAGGACAGATCAGACAAACCCAACATGAGAAAGCTTTCATCAAAAAGAGAGACATTATCCTTTAAAAAGTTAACATCATTAAGCAAAAAAACAAAAAATAGGCTGGAAATGTTCCAGATTAAATGAGACTAAACTGACGTGGTAACAAAACGCAATATCTAATCCTATACTAGATCCTGTACTGGAAGGAAAAAGTACTAAAAAGAACAGTTTTGAATTAATTAAAATGAGAACAGAAACAGAAGATTAGATATGCTATTTTATCCATGGTAAATCACTGAAGTTGTTAGCTGTCCTGTAGTTACACAAGAGGACATCCCTACACGTAGTGAGAGACACGGAAACCCACAGAGCACATGGGGGATGAAGAGCCACAATGTATGCAACACCTTCCAAGAGTTTATAAAAAATATTTGGGGGTGGGAAGCAGGCAAATAATAAAGAAATGGGGTAAAATGACAATAATAGGTGAAGAATCTGGAAAAAGATTATACAGATGTTATTTGTATCATTCCTATTCTTGAAACTTTTCATTGTTTGGAATTATTTTGAAACATTTAAACGTGCAAATTCTTTGATCCAGCACATTTTCTTCTTACATTTCTTTTACAGAAATATCTATACAAGTATACAGAAACATCTCTATAAGAATATTCGTTGAAGCACTGTTTGAAATAATACATCAGAAGTCACTTAACAGCCATCCCCAAAGAGCTCGTTAAAGAGTTTCTCCAATTCATTCATACTAAGGATGCCTGAGGAAGAGCGTGAGAAACCCACAGGCAGCAGCAAAAGTCTCCGAAGGCATGAAGTAAGGTGCTAAGCGGGGAAAAGGTCATATTCATGATACATCATTAAGTAACAGAGCAAGTTGATGAACAGATCAGTATGTATAGCATCAGACCATTTTTGAGGCCATAAAATTATATCAAAATAAACACACACACAATACTCCATAAAGCTGGGAAGAAAATTATTAAAGATGGTGACTTCTGGGAATTGGGAAGGTAAAGTATGTTTTACTTATTACATTTTATATTTTGATAGTTTTGATCATTTCTTTTAAAGTAAAACCATAACAACTTTTTTTTTTTACCTATGGAATTCTAGAAACTTCTTTAGGTCCCTTTCTTCAGATGGGATAACCTTTCTGGTTGGACCAACAAGCCCCTCTCTACCTTTCTGTTCTGGGATCAGATATGGGGGGAGGGAGTGGGAGGTTATAGTGGCCGCAGTCTGGTGAGTGGAGCTGGTGACAACAGTCACAAAGAGCCCAGGAAAGGGTCAGGTCTGGGTTGGAAGAGCAGAAACTGAGGGTCTCTTCCTCCCACTGTGGAGAACCCAGCTGCCTTGGAACAGTGATGTTGCTTCCTGGGTACATGGGCTCCTGCTCCATTCTAAACGGACTGTTCTCTTACTTGGTATTGCAGATCTCCAGGGAAGTGTTTGTCACTTATTAATTAATTTCTTATTCACTTCACAAACAGTTACAGAGCAGCACGTGAAAGCTCAGGGACACTGTGATAAAAGAGGAAGCCAAGCCAGCCGCTGGGAGAGAAGAATGCAGGGCTGGGTTGGAACAGAGGAGGGTGGCAGAGGCTTTGAAGAGCAGCTGAGAGGTCTGGAGGATGGCGCTGACGTGAAACCGGGTACAGGTGTTGAGAGCTTGGTGGAGGCTGGATCATGGGCCCAGCTGTCTGTGGTTGTTCCCAATCGCTCATGCTTTTGGCCTTGGATTCTGTTGGCCTGCCTAGTCCTATGCTATAGAACCCTTTCTTGGGGTGTTTTGGGAGATCCAGCTTGATTCAGACTTTAGCCAATGCTGATGCATGCTATTTGTCTCTTCCCCATTGATCTATTTTCTGACCTAATTTAGGATTTATATATTTTGCCACTTCTTAGAAAACCAACTCCTGGAGTTAATCCCACATTCTCAGACCTAACTTTCCCCCAACCTAGTGGGTCTAGACCCCTGGTGTTTGCTTCCCTGCCTGCCCCTCTTGGGCCCATGGGAGCCCAGGGATGGATTACCACATGCGTGTCTCAGAGGCAGCTGGGTTCTTCACAGTAGGAAAGAGAGACCCCTCAGTTTCTGCTCCTCCAACCCTGGACTTGAGACTTTCCTGGGCATCTCTTAGTGGCTGTTATCACTAGTCTCACTCACTAGACTTGGGGCCTTCCTGATCTTGCCACAGCCTTGAAACTCTGCCCAGAACTGTGGGGCCTGTGCTTCAGAATTTTCTGGAATTATAAGCATCATGGAAACATCTCCTGCTGAAGTCCAAAGACTCCCTCTTTTCACAGGGTTCAGAACCCATTTTGGCTGGGCCTGGTGAACTCAAAGCCCCCAGTACTCCCCAAAATAACCAATTACCACTTCTGCCAGTCATTTCTCAAGACCTGGGAACTCATTGCCACTGTTTCGCTGGAACCCAACAGGCTCAGGAGATAATCCTCAATCACAAGAGACACCCTGAAAAGTTCCCAAGATCAGTGGCCTCTGCACATGGTAAGCAGAAGCCTTGCCATTTGGCCATGTTGATGCTGCACTTTCTGTCTCCTATATCAGTATATCCCAAGGCCTATAAGACTTTTGCCTTTCTGGGCTCTCCAGGGCTGGATTTTACTCTCCATGTCAAAGGACAGGTGAGATTAGGACAGGTGGAGGGCAGGGCATCCTAGCTCTGGAGCAGAACAGGCATGAGGGCATAGAAGCAGAAATCAAAAGCCCAGCCTAGCTGTGGGGCTGGAAGGAGGTTGTCTGCTTCCCTCTCATCATGCTCTCCCCTCCTCTCTAGTAAATCACAGACTGTTTAAATCAGAGGTGTGGGCAGAGTGAATAGTGATTGAATAAGACCAGATCTGAAGAGCCATAGCATAAAACAGAAAAATGGCAACGTAGGAACAGATGAGAATCTTAATGTTTTTGTCCAAAGGTTATTCCAAAACATTCCAGACAAAAATCAAAGAGAATGTGATCTTCAGAATATTAATAGATTGAGTTTCTAAGCAGGACAAAGAAACATTTTATTGGGTTACAGAACCATCCAAAATATTCCCTTGTCAATGACAAGTGTTGACACAATGGCTGGAGTTGGAAAACATCATTTTGCAGCCGTGGTAATACAGACTGGTTCAGAGAAGAGCCATCAATGGATGCAAAAAGCAGGAGAAATTTTTTGATGAAGAGCAGGATATTACACAGCCTATTTTCCCACAGGCTGCTTATCAGTTCTAGGAGAAAAAGATATGTAATATGCATGTACTGTATGTAAATCTACATTGGAGAAGTGGACTAAACCTTGACCGAGTGATCAAAATTAATAACACTAACGAGGGGTAGATGGACATCATATGTCTTGAGATAGGATATCCTAGGAAAACACAACATCACTTATGTAGGATCGTGACCAAGAATGTAGGATCTGAATCTAATAACGTGGAATACCAGAAAAGCCCAAAAGGAGGAATGTTCTATTAATAAAGAGGTGGCCATGTTCTTTAAAAATGTCAGTGTCGACTTCTGGCCAAGATGGAGGCATGGGCAGGCACACTGTGCCTCCTTGCACAACCAAAAGAGGAAAAACAACAATTTAAAAAAAAAACAGCCAGATCTGATGGAAAATGGAACTGAGTGGAAGTCCGACAACCAAGGAGTTAAAGAAGACCTGTTCATCCAGACTGGTAAGCAGGGTAGAGCTGGGTGGAGGGTGTGTGGCGAGAAGGTGGTTTGTGGAGCAGTACAGCCAACGCTCCAGTTGCCCAGAGAGATCCATGGCGGGCACGCCTGGCCAAAACACGGCTGGGGCACTCAGCAAAACCCGCAGCTGGCCCACCTCGACCCAGCACGGCTGACACTGGTGGACCGGGTGGTCCCTCATTCGCACACAGATAAACAGGGAGAAAAAGCTGGGGAGCAGAGCATACCTCGCAACTCACCTTCGCCGGAAAATAAAGCCTCAAACCACTGATTGAAAACACCTGTGGGGGTTGAGGCAGCAGCGGGAGGAACTCCCAGCCTCACAGTAGAGTTCATTGGAGAGACCCACAGGGATTTGGAACTACAAAAGCCCACCTACCTGGGAACCAGCACAGAAGGGCCCAATTTGCTTGTGGGTAGTGGGGGAAGTGCAGAGAGCAGAACAAGCACCATTGTTCCCTCAGGACCCGCCCCCACAGGCAGCATCACAACACAGTGATGTAGGTTACCCTGCCCTGGTGAACACCTAAGGCTCTGCCCCTTAAAGTAACAGGTGCACCGAGGGAAAAAAATGGTCCAAATGAAAGAACAGACCAAAGCTCCAGAAAAATACAACTAAGTGACGAAGAGATAGACAACCTATCAGATGCACAGTTCAAAACACTGGTAATCAGGATGCTCACAGGATTGGTTGAAAGTTGGTTGCAATTAGTTGAACAAATGAAGGATATGCTAAAGGAAATGAAAGGAAATGTGCAGGGAACCAATAGGGTTGAGAAGGAAACTGGGACTCAAATCAACGGAATGGACTAGAAGAAGAAAAAAACATCCAACCAGAAAAGAATGAAGAAACAAGAATTCAAAAAAATGAGGAGAGGTTTAGGAACCTCTAGGACATCTTTAAACATCCCAACATCCGAGTCATTGGGGTGTCAGAAGGAGAAGAGAAAGACCAAGGGATTGAAAATGTATTTGAACAAATAATGAAGGAGAACTTCCCCAAGCTGGTGAAGGAAACAGACTTCTAGGAAGTCCAGGAAGCTCAGAGAGTCCCAAAGAAGTTGGACCCAAAGAGGAACACACCAAGGCGCATCACAATGACATTACCCAAGATTAAAAATGAGAGAATCTTAGAAGCAGCAAGAGAAAAGGAGACAATTACCTACAAAGGAATTCCCATAAGACTGTCAGCTGATTTCTCAAAAGAGACCTTTCAGGCAAGAAGGGGCTGGAAAGAAGTATACCAAGTCATGAAAGGGAAGGACCTACATCCAAGAATACTCTATCCAGCTAAACTTTCATTTAGAATGGAAGGGCAGATAAAGTGCTTCTCAGATAAGGTCAAGTTCAAGGAGTTCATCATCACCCATTCTTTACTACATGAAATGTTAAAGGGATTTATATAAGGCATGGAGGGATATCAATGGGGGAGTGGGAGGGGGAGAGAGGAGGAAAAAAGTACAGAGAATAAGTAGCATAAGCGGTGGGTAGAAAACAGACAGGGGGAGATTAAGAATAGTATAGGAAATGTAGAAGCCAAAGAACTTATGTGTATGACCCATGGACAAGAACTAAAGGGCAGGGAATGGGGGGTGTGGGGCAGAGGGGAATAAAGGGGGGAAAATGGGACCACTGTAATAGCATAATCAATAAAATATATTAAAATAAAATAAAAGAAAAAAATGTCAGTGTCATAAAAGACAAAGAAAGACAGGGGAATATTCCAGATTGAAGGAGACCGAGGAGACGTGACAACTAAACGCAGTGCTGATCCTGTCCTGCTGGTTCTGGAAGACGTTAACTCTAATGTAAAATGTTTTCAACAAAATTAAAAATCACACCCAGTTTTCAAAATTTTATCCAAATAAAAATGTTTTTAAAAATCTCCTTTTCAATCAGTCAGGTAACTAAAGAAGTCCTCAAACCAAACAATGGCATTATTCTTACAGAGAAACCAATGACGAGAACTCCAAGACACCTTTACCATGGCTTCAAATGTAGACAGTAAAGAAAATGTAATATGGATAGAACCCTGGCTTTAGAGTTCCTAAAATGTAATAAAATTTCTCCGGAATCTTCTTTAAGGACCAACATTGAACAAGGTTTGTAGAATTCTTATAGATCTGGAAACAGTATGATTGGAGACAGAAATACCGATACATAAAATGACCTACTGTGATCGCATTTGATGGCCTGTACTTTGCAAATCCTGTACCCGTTGTGGCAAAACCCTTGTTTGGAAAGAAACCTTAGAAAAAGCTCAATATCTAAAGCAGAGGAGAGGTGGTGGGTGGGGTAGGGTGGTGACCTGGAGCCCAGCTAGGTGTCCCCATCACCCAACAGTGCCGTGGCCCTATTCCTAGTAACTCCAGGACACGGAGAGGAAAGCACTGGCCACATGGAGAGAGAGGCATTCTGGAGACTCATACCCTTGGGTTGAACCCACATATTGTCCTTTCCTTTGATTCACATGTATGTTCTAACAGGATTGCTGTAATTTTGATCTATGTCTCAAATGGTTAGGCCTACTGATGGCTTGACTATTTATTATGCCTAAATGGAGTGTATGCTCCCTGAAGGTGACTGAATGAACTCCAATTTCCTAATAGAGGCCCTTCTGTTATAATGTATACACATTGCAAAAAGCCTCATATTCTGAAAATGTGCAGAATTACATATCAGGGCTTATGGGGGAAATTTACATTTGGAGAAGACCATTCAGAATGTAACGAAACCACAACAATCCTAATACAATTAGCAGCACAAATTACAACCTGCGTTTGCACCAGTGTACCAGATTCTTTGCAGCCTAAACACTGCAGGTCCTATGGGGCATTCACATATCATAGAAATTAGTTCCATCAATATTAACAATCTGAGCCAGAGTATAGACTTCCTTGTGAAAAAATGAAAATGCATCATAAAGGAAAATGCCCTGGTAGTTTCCTCATCTGTACTCTTAGTTTCACCAGATAACAGAGTGGAAAATGCAGTGGTTCTGGAAACCACTGAATGGGCCACTATTTGTATTAAAGAAAGGTCTTTCTGTCAACGTTGAACCATTTTCTTTAGGTTTTCTCATTATGCCAAGGCTTTCTCTTTCATTGTAAGAAAGCTGGCCCTGATTGCCTCAAAACATAAATGCCCTGGGGAAACATCTGGTGAGAACCGCAAGGCTTCCACAATATACTGACATCACTCCCTCACTGACCAATCGTGTATTGAGTGAGTTTGTACTGAAGAAACAGGCACTGTCACAGAGCAGGCTATACCTCCATTACCAAAGCACTTTCAGGGAGATGACAGCCATTGGACATTTATCAAGTGTCCACTAGGCATCAACTTCTCTGCTGGGCATTTACATATTTAATATCATTCAATTTTTACAATCGTACTAAGAGATGGGTTCATATCCCCATTTTGCAGATTAGAAAACTGAGGCTCATGAAGTAACACGTTAATAGCAGAACAAGGGCTTAGCTTTTGGCGTTGTTGCCACCCAAGTTTGTACTCTTTACATTCCATTGTTTAAATTTTATATTAGGAGGCACTTGAATTAGTAACTCAAAGGAACTAGTCCCACTCATTGCTAATTACATTTAGCATGCCATATATTGTTGGAACAGATTTCCTGCCCCACCCCCCACCCCAGGATCAGGTAAAATGTTTTGCTAAGAGCTAGAATAATTTATTCTATTTCACCAGATTTTATAGTAACTTTTTATTATATTTTTATAGAACTTTAGAAGTTTATTGAAGCACTTTCAAGATAATTTCTCCTTTGATTTTTACAATAATCATGTGATATAGATCAAGTACAATATACTATTCCCATTAAACAGATAATGGAGTTTCAAAGAGGTAAAGTAACTTAACCCAAGTTAGTAACTGGCAGAGTCAGAATTCAAACCATGTTTTCGGGCTCAAAATTCAGCCTCGTCGTTATAATTGCTGAGGGAACCACCTTCGAAATTATCTACTGTGAAGTTCTGGGTATTGAATCTGTCGTTAGAGCTACTGAACCAAGTTATGCTCTATGGCTGGAAATGTGATAAAAACATTGAAAAATAAAGCAAAGAGAGAATGAGTTTAGTGTATTTGTCATTGAAGATAATGATTATTTGTAGGATAATGGGTATTAAAGGCCTATACAAATAAACAACCCCAAAAATTGAATAATGGATTTTAAATGATAGTGTCTTATTTACTTATGAAAATAATTTTCTAATACAGGGAACTATTGTGGAATGCTAATCATTATTTGGATAATAAAACCATGGCATGTGCAACAGCATAAAGCACTTTCTGAGGAAAATAAGCTCTCTTAAAGTGATAGTAAGGAATCAGACTCCATCCTACCTTCCTTCCCCCGTTTCCTGACCATACCTTTGCCCTTCTAACTTCTCAGAGTAGCAAATCCAACTGCAAAGCTATTTTCATATCATTTTATTGGTGGTGTTGGTTTAAAAGCACATGAACTCACGCTGCATGGCAATTTGGGGTGGGATCTCCCTGGATTTTCTGCCATTCCCTGTGCTCTCTGAAGTGGGCCAAATTCCTTTCCAAAGGAAAGGTTTTCAAAAATAATGGGGCCTCAAGTCAGGGTCTCATGGCTCCTCTCGGCTGAGTGTTGGGCCAGAGCCCTGGGGTATGCGCCCAAAACATACACCTCTAATAGAGAGTAAGTAAGAAGATGTGCTGGAATAAGCAGGTATTCTCATCCCATCCGGCATGGAGTAGCAAGACATGCTGCTGCTGGGTCAGCCCTGGGCACAACTGGGTTGTGGCTTCCCATTTTAATGGAAAAATTTCAGATGATTAACAAATAGAGGTCAGTCTTGCTCTTGTCACCTGGGTCATCTCACCTCCCCTCTCCCTACTGCTCAGCTCCTTGGCCACAAGAGAATAAAAGAATGAAGACCTGATGAATCACTTTGCAAAGATAGTTATTGCTGACCAAGAAAAAATAATCCTTCTCCAACAAAAGAACGAGCTGGCCGCGAGGAGAGGCGAGCAGCTTGCAACTCATCAACTGAATCCATGGCTTTGAACTTTATGCCTTTTTTCTTTTTATCAAACACCCAGATGGCATGTATTCTCTAAGTGAGCAATATTAGCAGAAGTCTACATGGATCTTTTCACTGAGATTCTCCTTTTCCTTTTTCCTACTCTCTCACTTTCTCACAAGGAAAGGGTTTACTTGAATGCTTTTGCGGGAAGATTAAAATAAAATCTTGAGCTCAAATCCTCCCCATGTATTCCCTGGTGCAGTCAGAGCATCTGCAGATTGAGCCCTCAGCAGAGTGGCCTTTGATCAGTTATCCTCCTGGTCTTTCCCTTCCTCCCTCACTCAGCTCTCTCTCCTCTCTCCCTTACACGTGGCCTCCCTCTTCCTGTAAACTGTACTGCATGAGAGTTTCTTTGCTGCCTTCAGATTTTTGAATTCAGCTCTCCCAGAGGAAGTGTAATATGCTCAGCCTTGATAGAGCTGCTTTTGAGCTTCTAGGATCTTTGTTAAATTGCTCTTGCTTCTGTATGCTCTGGGAGGGCTGGATTCAAGGGCCTGGTTTCCCTTTCTGGGATAAACACCTTGCCTTCTAGAGATTCTCTAGGCCCACAGGCCTCTTTTTGTGAGGAGGTTCTCATTCCCTCCTAGGGCTCCTAGGCCAAGCCCTCCTGGAGGCCCCATTTGGCTGGGTATATGGGACAAACACCCCCAACCCCTGTATCAACTTCCCTAACAATGCACAAGACTCCTGCAGAACTAGAGGGATATTTGCAAAGACCCCCAGTACCTCAAAGCTGGTCAGGGCTTTCAAAACCTGAGCAGTCCCTTACTGTAACCTCTGTGGTCATAGCTCTTTGAAAGCAATGCTCCTGCAAAGATGCCACCCCAGTGAACTCAACCAACAAAGTGTGGAGTTCACTGGGGTGACATCTTTGCAGGAGCATTGCTTTTGAAGTATTTGTTTTGTTTTGTTTTGTTTTAACTTTTCTTGAATTTTATGCAGTTAGGTTCCCCAGAATCCTGGGTAAATTCCAGATGCGCATCCAAGACCTTCCATATTATGTCTTCATCCTTTATTTTCTGACTGCTCACTCACTTCACATCTGCCCATTGATGGGGATGCAGCTGGTCACTTGGACTCATGGACTTGTGTGAGTTTGCTAGGGCTACTGTAGCACAGTACCATGAACTGCATGGCTTAATGCAAAAGAAGTTTATTGTCTCATAGTTCTGGAGGTTGGAAGTCTGAAATCAATGTGTCAGCAGGGCCTTACTCCCTCTGAAACTGGTAAGGGAGAATCCTTCTTTGCCTCCTCTAGTTTCTGGTGTTTTCAAGCAATCCTTGATGTTCCTTGGCTTGTAGATACATCAGTCTAATCCCTGCCTCTGTCATCACGTGGTCACCTTCTCCCTGTGTTTCTCTGTTTCACTTTCCCTTTCCTTATAAGGACACTAGTGATTGGTTTTAGGGTCCATGCTCATCTAGTATGATCTCATCTTAACTTGATTACGTCTTCGAAGACACTATTTCCAAATAAGGGTCACATTCATCACAGGTACAGGGGTTATGATGTCAACGTATCTTTTGTGGGGAAAACAATTCAGCTGATAACAGGGCTCTTCTAGGGCAAACATACCATGATTTTATTGGCCCGCACACTCCTTTCCCAGCACCAACCAAATCAGCCTGCTTCTACCCAGTGAGCACACCCAGTACTTTGTGGCTTCTTTCATTCTAACCAGACTATTACTTCTTTCTGGAAACCCTTAGCCTCTGAGCCCTCATAACCTGACACATTTACCCACCCACCCATCCATTCATCCTATTAACTCTTCCTGAGTACCTTTTATGTGCCCGGTTTTACCACTTAGTTCATATCTAACCATCTACTCTATCCCCTTCTCTCACCTCAATTGAAAGTGCTCTCTTTTTACTTTAAGCTTATGGTTTCAGACTTTTATTTATTAAGCACCCAGTCTGAAAAATAAGTCTGTATCTTAATAAATAATCTATAGATACTACTGCTAATTGACATAATAAATACAAATAATGTTTAATTTCTTACTCTAACAGAAGTCATTGCCTCTTGCACAAAACCATTGATCCTTGATTAATTGGTTCACTGACTTCTTGACCAACTCTCATTGGACCCTCAGTTGAGAAGGTAAAATTTGGCTTGCCATCCTCTGCTAGGAGGGCTTCCAACCAGGGGCTCTCACCTTTTTTCACAGGGCTCCTTCCCTAGTCCCCGAGGACTTGCATCTGGACTCTCATTTCTGGTTCTTCCTCTCCGCCTCTGCCCTGGAGTTCATAGGTTGGAGCAAAGCTACTGTGACCCCACTTGGGCTACTCACACCATCCCTGCACCTCGATGATGACTCAGCCCTACTTGTTTTGTCTCCCAACATCCCCAGGTGTTTGAGCACAAGCTCCCCCAGCACTCCCCTCACCTCCCACTCTGTCCTCTCTGAGGAAGCGGAGTCTGTGTCCAGCTCTGGAACGGTTCCCACGAGGCACTCACCATACTCATCCCCTAATTAACTCCTTGCCACCTCTGGGTTTCAGCCCAGATATTGCTTCTTCAGAGTCCTTGAAAAACGCTTCTCCATAGCACCTAATAATTGTAATTGCAAAGTTAATTGCATAATTAGTCGTTTAATGCCTACTCTTTTTTTTTTTTTTTTGGCTAGGAAGGAAATGCAAGGAGCTCCTTTGCACCTACTAGGTGCTCAATAAATGTGTTGGCTGGGAGAACAGCTAGTAGAGGCATTACATGAGCCTGCCCCGGGGTGGGGGGGGGCTGGCCCCTTCTGCATGATGCCAGGAGTGATGACAGGCACGTAGGGAGGAGGAATTTGCCCACCTGCCCCCACACGCCAGGCTCAGAGCAGAGACATGTGCTCCCTGTGAAACCTGACCCATGCTTTGCTCCAGTCTTCAGGGCATGAGTGGGCTCAGACTCTGAAATCCCATCCTGATCTCACTCATGCTAATAATACACTGGCCTTACTAATAATAATTATGCTGAGTCTTTTTCAAAAGGGCATTTCAGTCAGGGCCTGATATCCCTAACTGAGCATCTGGTGACAAAGTGACCCAGGGAGACATAGCAGAGGAAGGAGGAGGCAGAACTGCCTGAAGAATTATTTGAGTGGCAGAGCATGGGATAGGTTTGAATTATTCCATCCTCAACTTAATTAATACTACAGAAGAATTTCCAGGGGACCAGGACTCGGTTATCCTGGCTGCAATTAAAGGCTCTCCCCCTCTTTCCCTTGATTGTCTTCATTCCTCTTCACTTTCCCATCCACCCAAGAGATAGCGTATTACCCAGGCTCAATGATTGAAAGAAGAGAGAGAAATCATAATTTGAAAATGGCCTCACGAGGGAAGCCCTGGATCAGAAAGGGAAGGAAAGCACAATTTACATGTAAAAAATGTCAGCAACTGTGAGGAGACATAAAGCTGGACCTGGGGTCGCTGGGCGGGAAGCCAGCAAACCCTTCCCATTTCTGAAGGCTGGAGGTCCTAGACTGAGCTGAAACCCCTCAGGCACAGGGCTCAACCTACTCAGCAGCAACTTCTTGAAGTGGACCTGCCAGGTGCAGACTGAGTGGCCTTGTCCTGAAGCTTGCAGGAAGGATTATCCGTGAGACAGTTTCCTGCTTTCTTTGTACCTTTCAAGTACCAAGTACATTATAAGAAAAAAAAAAAGTCTACAAACAGTTCAGTAGCAGTTGAACTCACTTCTCAGTGGTGATGAAAAGAAGAAGCCCAGCCATTACCCTATACTGACTCAAGGTTTGTGCCTGCATGTGTCTGTTTCTGGGAAGCCTGTGTGTATGTATGAGTGTGGATGTATTTCTCTGTGTGCCCCTGCCTGTGCGTATGCATCTATGCGTGTGTACTGCACTGTATACATGCATATGCTGTATGTGTATCGCTGATGGCAACTACCTACTAAAGGCTTTGGAGAAACTTCACAGAGCCTTCCTGTCCACAAAAGTCCTGTGAACCAGTCTGTCTCCCACAAGGGCCGTACCTAGCATTGCTGGTGGAACAGGAAGTCCGGGCAGCGTGGACGGGAGATGGCTGTGCTCCCAGCTCTGCCCTCGGTCCCCTGCTCTTTCAGGGAACAATGGCGCAGGTCTGCTACTCCTCTACAATGGGGTCTCTGACTGTAGCACCCACTTCTTCCATGCAGGTCTGGCTCAGGAATGGACATGAGGAAGGGAAGGGGCCCCTAAGGCTGGCACTTTGACCCTCTCCACCTTTTCTCCGTGCCTCCTGTTCTTTGAAAGACTCCCAGGAAAGTTCACTGGAGAGAAAAGAACTCTGCATCCCAGACACGGGTGACCCCCTTAGGCACCCGAAAGACATTTTCTTAAGGCTTATTTACTTAGAAAACATGGGGACTAAACAAATGTGATACAAGAAATCCTCTCTGAGTTCAAACCCCAGGGTACTGGGCACCCAGTTCACTGATAACCGTGACAGTGAAAATGACTGAGGCATTCCTTTGCATGTTTATGATGCTATGGTGTAGAAAAATCTCAAGACTGAGGGTGTCCCCAGGACAGAGCCCACACTGCATCTGTCACCAGGTCTCATACCCGCCCTGCCTGCTCAGTTAGAGGTGAGGCTGGGCCAGAGGCACAGGGGCTCTGGATCGTGCAATGCATGCTGCTCATACACCCTGGGCTTGGGGAACGGAGCAGTTCTCAGATGACGGGAATTACACTTCCTTTTCCTGCTTGAAAGGATAGAGACTCAGTGTCAGACTTACTTTGACATTTGAAAAATAAGGTAATTGGCATTTTCTTGCAATGCAAGTTTGGGAAGTAGATATATGCTCCCTCGTGCAGTTTCACTGCAGCAGTTCTCCAAGTGCGGTCCAGGATTAGTCATGGCAGCATTATCATGGTGTTTGTGTGAAATGCACCTTCCTGGCTCCACCTCAGACCTACGGATCGGAACCTCTGGGGGCGGGGCTCAGAAGTCAGTGCTTTCACAAGCCCTCTAGGTCTTTCCATGCCCTGTGAAGTGTGAGAACCACGGTTTCAATGGACACAATCATCCGAGTTGCCTTTTCTCCTGCTTTCTCCAGAAAGGTTTTCTTTAAAATTCTTTCACGATGATGATGTCATGAGGGCCCTCAACTTTCCTGTGTGAATATCAGCTTTCCCTGGGCTTCTGGAGGCTTTCTGCTTTATTGTTTCCTGTTCTGGAGTGACCAGGAACAGGCAGAGAGACAGGATCTTTTTTACCAGTTAGCCTTGAAAGTGTGTAGCTGTGTGAGTCTCGCCACGGTGGGGCGTGGATTCTGAGAACCTGGAGAGCACGCATGGCAGCAGCCACAACGGTCACATGAGCCACAACCAGGGCGGGACTCACACTGGGGCTTGTTTCCACTTCATCACACGAGGCTCACAAGTTCTCACAAATCCCATTGCATGGATGAGGACACTGAGGGCCACATTTATAGAGCATAGCTTGAATCCAAGCCCTGCATTCTTCCCACCATGTTCAAAGAAGCATCTTGCCATACCAGAGAGGGAGAGAGTTCTAGAGAGGATCTTTTTACTACCTTTGCAGCCCACATGACTGAAGACAGGGCTCTGATGGGCAGCATAATATCATGGAATAAAAGTCAAATAGTTTGAGAAAGGAAAAGCCCTACAGAAGTCAGCATGGACAATCTTAGCTGCAATGGATGCTCTCTCCTGGCAATACAGTGAGGATGGAGGCTTCGGCTGAGACGACAACTCATGGGAATAATGCCTCCATGGTGAGCTGGGATGACTGAAATTCATCCTGGGGGAACAGAGCCTTTGCAGAGCACATGAGAGCCATGCCTGATTTCCCCCAACAGGTTCTGGATGAGCCATGAGGCCAGGTGCTCACAGAGATCACCCTTGGGGAGAGGTTGCCCCTTGTCCATAAGGGAGAATGGGCCACCCATGCTCAGTGCCACAGACAGCAGTGCAGAAACTGAGTCTGACTTGTATGGCATAGGTTCTAGATCCCATCCGAGCTGAGCTTTCCCTGGGCTGGTCCAAGCAGTCAATGTGGAAAGTGAGGGACTGCAACAGGCAGCTTAGCATGTGAGGGAGAGCTGGCAAAGGCACCAAGATCAAGGAAGGACAAGGGTGCAGCGGGAAAATCGCCTGAGAAGATGGCTTCTGCTGCCCACAGGAGGGGCGAGTGCCTAAGAAACAACTCTGTCTGAGGTTCACAGAGGGAGCAGAGCAAGGGAGAGAGTGTCAGCGGACATTAGAAGAGAGAAAGCAAGGAGCAGGAAGAACTGGCTGTCTTGGAAGGAAAGGAGCTTCAGAAGCAGAAGAAAACAAGGGTAAGGAGGAGCAGGGGGCAAGAGAGGAGAGGAAGGAGCAGTAGGAAGAGCAAAGGAGGTCAGAGGCACCTTGAAGATGGAGTGCAGTTCATGAAAAAACAGGGAGGCCCGCAGGGTGCAGGGCTGAGGGAAGGCGTGGAGCAAGGCTGGAGACTCCTCTGAGGTAGCCTGGGCCCTGGAGGATGGCAAAGTTGACATTACTTTAGCAGAAGGCAGCTGGCCGAATATGGAGAAGGGAAGATTTTGCTCACAGAGGGACTGGATGGGACCTCTTCCTACCGATCAGAAGCGAAGGCAAGCCATGCTGGAGCAGAGCTTTGACTTAACCAGCAGAAAACTGCCACCCAGAGATTTATGGGATCCAGTTGGGGCTCTGTCCACCAACGAGACCAGGTAAAAGGTGAATTTCAGGTTTGTAAATGTGTACGTGAGACCCTAATATGGAGTTAATCAAAGATGTGGCACGTTTCCTAGTATGTGTGTGCCTGATTTTTCCTCTTGATAACAGGAGACAGGACCAGTGATAAGCAGATGTGACCTGTGAAGTCAAAGGTTGAGAACTGGTCTGTGATACAAGCATGGTGTAATGGGCTGAATGCTCTTGTCCTCCCAAAATTTATATGCTGAATCCCTAACCCCCCACGTGATAGTATTCGGAGGTAGGATCTTTAAGATGTAATTAGGTCTAGATGAGGTCATGAGGGTAACATCTTCGTGATAGATTAGTGTCCTTATAGGAAGAAGAAGAGAGACCAGAGCTCTCTTTCTCTGCTTTGTGAGGGCACAGGGAAGAGGTGACTGTCTATAAGCCACTCAAAAGGTTCTCACTGGACACTACATCTGTCAGCACCTTGATCTTGGACTTTTCAGTCTCCATAACTGTGAGAAATAAACCTGCTGTTTGAGCCCCCCCAGTCTTTGGTGTTTTGTTTTAGCTGCCTGAGTAAACTAAGACACATGGGGATGCTAATCTGAACACCCATAACAGTATTCAGAAATAGACCTGCCGAAAATAAAGTTGTGTGCATCGTATAGCTGTCAGAGCCCATCCAGCTCATTTACCTCTCCCTCTCACAGGATGGGAATGTTAAGAGCACTTCAGACCTCCTCCCTAGTTCAGTGGGTGTATTCCAATCACGAGACAGCACAAAGGAACAACTTTGATCTGTTCGTTGTCCCAGGAGCCTGGTGGGAAGGCAATGCTCCTGGAGCTAGAGAGAGTGATTTCAAACAGAGAAAAGAAACCTGGGCAAAAGTATGGCGGAGAAGACAGAATGAGAGATGAAGCCAGAGAGCCTACTAGGAAAGAGTAGAAAACTTTCATAGCGATTAATGATGGTTTCACTTATTACGTAAAACAAGATGTGCTAGAAGGTGATGGTGCTAAAAAAAAAACTGCATGAAACAGGGGTAATAACATGGAGTAGAGCAGTCTTAAGAACTGTTTTATGGAACTGTTGATTGAGGATAAAAAGCTGAGGTTCCACTTTTGGTAGGAGCAGTGTGCTTCTAACAAATCTCCAGCAAATAACAAAATAGTGTACAAGAGAAGAGAAAAGAAGAGAAAAAAAAATGAGAGGAAAGAAAATAAAGGAAAAACTACCTGAGGATTCCAGAAACTGAACAGCAAGAGGTCAGTTTTACCTTTCGCAGTTTTCCCCAAAGGGGCCATTTCTCTAAGTCTGCCCTTTGGCTAAAACTCTAATTAAAAAACATCCTTATTCTGGCCAGAGGAACCAAGAGGAGTCCAGGATAATTAGAGCTGCTGCAGAGTTGGGGAAGAATCCCTGGAAACAAGAGAGCCAGGGAAAGGAAGTCCCATATTCTAGGTATAAACTTTTCCAAATTCTCTGTCTGATTCTTGAACCAAGCATGTATAATGCAGACTGAAAACCACAGAACCTGAAATTATGAACTGTTGCCCACTGCAGATAGGACACAGACTGCAGGTTGAGTCTAACTAACCAGGTTAACTTCCTGCTAAATCAAAAGCATCAACACTGTTGATCAGTGTTAACAGCTTACAGTGTCTACACCATGACATTTATAATGTGCATAATATAAAACTACTAGACATAAAGAACCAGGGAAATGTGATTTACTTTTATGGAGGGGGAAAGATGCCAACCCAGGATGACCCAAACTTTAAAGCAGCTATTATACTTATGCTTAATGAGATAAATGAAAATATGCTCAAGATGAATAAAAAGATAAGACAGCTCAGCTGAGAATTAGAAAGTAGAAAATAAAAATTAATAAGAAATTGTAGAGACAAAAAAAGTCACTACAGGGACTTTTTTTTTTTTGTATAACAGAATGGCAAATGAAATAATCAGTGAACTTAAAGGTAGATCTGAGAAAGAGAAAAAAACTGGGGCAAATAATAAACAGAGCCTTGGGAACCTATGGGACAATTTCACAAGTTCTATCTATAGGTAATTGTAGCCCCAGAAGAGGAAAAGGGACCAGAGATAATATTTAAAGAGTTGTGGCTAAAGACTTCTCAAGTAATCATGAGATATAAATTTATAGATTTAAGAAGATTAGCCCAGCTGGTGTAGCTCAGTGGATTCAGCGCGGGCTGGGAACCAGAGGGTCCCGGTTCGATTCCCAGTCAGGGCACATGCCTGGGTTGCACGCCAGGTCCCCAGTGAGAGGAAACCATACATTCCTCTTTCTCCCTCCCTTCTCCTTTCTCTCTGAAAATAAATAAATAAAATCTTAAAAAAAAAAAAAGAAGATTAGATAATCTTAAACAGGATAAATTTGTGGGGCTGGGGGGCAGGAAGTACGTTCAGGAGCATCATAGTCAACTTAAAAACCAAAGATAATGAGCAATCTTGAAAGATACTAAAGGAAAATCACAGTACATACACAGCAGAACAATGATTCAAACAATTGTGGGATTTCTTACTAGAAACCAAGACAACCAGAGGACAATGAAACAATGTCTTTAAAGGGCTGAAAGGCAAAAACTGATTAATCTGGAATTATATATCTAGCAAAAAATTTCTGGCAGGAATGAATGCAAAATGTAGACATTTCTCCAATAAAGGAAAACTAAAAGAATTTAATGCCAGAAGGTCTGTATTACAAGAAATGTAAAATAAGTTCCTCAGACTGAAGGAATGATACCAGAAGGAAGCTTGGATCATCAGAAATGAAGGAAGAGCAAGAGAAATGGGAACTATTTTGAGTTAATATAAAATATTTTCCTCTTAGTATCTTAAAGGTACATACGACTGTTTAAAGGAAAAATTGTAAGATTGTCTTGTGGTGCTTTTAATGTAGGTAGATGTAATGCATATGACAATTATAATGTGAAGGGCAGCAGAGATGGGGGTGGTAAATGGACCTATATGTTTTGATTATATTGTTGTTTTTACATTGTATGTAATATGGTAGGTACAATATTAACCCTAAGTAAACTGAGAAAAATTAAAAACGATATTTATATATGTAGATTCTAGATTAACCATGAAAAAATATAACAATAGAGCTGAAAACAATTCATAGACGAAAGTTAGTAACACCATCCTCTGCCTGAAAATGGGGTGGGGGAGATGCAATATTGCCTGGTCTCTGTGAGAATCACCCAAAGGCCAGCCGAGTCAGTTGGCAAAGATATCAGCTGACTTGGACTCTAAAGACAATACTTTGCTGGACCTTTGGGAGAAAAAGTGGGGGGGGGGGGGGGAAAGACAGAGAAACAGCCTTTCTGGGACCTCACAAATGACCAAAGTTGGGCAGGGGGCCCATCATGCTGTGGGGCCAGAGAGGGAGCCACAGCACCCGGGGCACTGGACTCGAAGGCTGGAGACCTGGACTGAAGGACCAAAGCTGCGCTGACAAGCAAGTGACCTCGAGTAACTCCTCATTTGACCGCTCTGGGTCTCAGATTCTTCATTTGCAAAATGAGGGGGTAGGATTTAAAGTAAATTCTCAGTAATTGCTTCTGTGGAGGAAAGGAACAATTGGACTCCCATACCCCCTACTTTTGTATTGGTGAATGTCAAGCTCCCATGCTCAGAATGAGGTCTTTGCCCACTCTACTCTCTCCCAAGTCATTACTTTTATACACACTGTTTTAATTCCTGTCTTTATGCCAATGACCCCTAAATATACATCTTCATTTGGACTTCTCCATGCTTCCAAGACATGTATTTGTCAGCTCTATCAACACATAAAAATCAAAATGTTCTAACAAGTCTTTCAAAATGACACAGGTATCAAAATTGCCTGGGAAATTTTGGTAACAATGCAAAGGCCCAGATCCCACTCTATTTCAATGAGTCTACATGCTCCTTCTCAGCTCGCCAGGTAAATCTGATACCCACCAAAGTCTGAGAAACATGTTCTAAACTAAACCTACAATCTATTCCCAATCCTTCGACTCTTCCAAGCAGTTCCTTTCCAGATTCCCACTCTCAGAGAATGGCAGCCTCATCCATGCAGAGGCACAGGTCAGACACTGGATGTCATCCTCAGACTTCTGTCACCTTTACCTCTAAGCATCATTTACTGTCAAGTCCTTTTCATGTTACTCCCCTGATCCCTCTGAGCTTTATTTACCCCCATCATCCAAGAGCCTCCTGATGCCTCTTCTTGTTTCTACTGCCACCTCTCTCTCACATCCATCCTCCAAACTGCAGCCAGGATAAATGCTTATGACACGTATAAGTTTTAAAGACAGTTTATATATACATATACATGTGTGTATACATATATAATGACAGTTTCAAATTTATAGAAACATTGCAAGAATACCACAAAGAATGTCTATACACTCTTTACCCAGATAACTCATTCCAACTCTCAACAACTGTCCCAGAAATGGCCTCCTAAGCCCCGGTTGGTTACTGAACCTCCCTATCCCCTTCATTCTGGAACAAAGGCTCAGTCTCCTTGACTTTCATGGCCTTGGAATTTTTAAAAATCATGGGCCAGGTGTTTAATAGAATGTACCTCAATTTTAGTTAATCTGATATTTCCTCTATAATTCCCCTATAATCCATATTTCCTGATGAGACCCAGGTTAGAACATTGAACAGAGTATCTCAAACGTTATGCTCTTTCCATTGCATTTGATCAAGTGCCATTCAAGTATCTACTTGTCCTGTTGCTGGAGTGAAATTTATTCACTTGATTCAGATGGTATTGCCACATTTCTTTGTAAAGTTACTTTCTCCCCTTTTGTAATAACTATTTTGGGGGTAGAACACTACATAAAATCCTGTTTGTTTTCCAAATTTCATCCTAAGTCTTAGCATCCATTGATATTTCTTAACTGAATCTGATGGTCACCAAATAACAATTTTCTGATAATACAATTTTTCCAGGATTGAGAAAGCTTTCTCTTCTATTAATTTATTTATTGATTTATATTCCTATTAGTGTGGATGACATAGTTCTTACCTTATTCAATAAGTTATAAACTGATACTATCATTATACATTTTGAGCCTCAAATGATCCCGTGTTTGGACATTAAGAGGCCCTTCAAGCTAGATATGGTTCTTTAGATATGTCCCCATCATCCTTTGAGTACTTTTTTACTTTCTGGAACAAAAAGATTTGTCAGCTTATTTTGTACTTTCTGTGCCAGTCCCTAGAAAAGGCCATTTCTCTAATGAGTCCTGGTTGCCTTTAGTGTAAAAGAATATATCGAACCCCAGACCTGAGTGCCAGGTGTACTCTGTGCTACCCGAGTGTCATTGTTTTGAGGCATTCTCACCCTATATTTATCTCTATCTCTTTTTATATGTTGAAAACCACAAATTCATGACAATACCTCCAATTCCAGTCCAGCGCCACACAATTCACTCCAGCTTTCATGCTTTCCCTATGTGTACGTTACCTCCGATGTCTTCATCAGTGTCCCTGTGTATACCTGGTTTTCCCATCTTGCTGAGCTGCCACAGGTCTCGATCCCTCCTAGGGCCTGCCTCCCTTTCTCAGAACATCTACTTTGATTGGGCCTGCCAAATCATTTTTAGGTGAAAAAAAAAGAAGAAAGCCAAGAAAGTATTTTTTGTTTTGTCTTTTAAAAAAGGAGGGGAAGAGATTGGAAGGAAAAGACAAGAGAAAAGCCAAGTTATTTTTCTAAAATGAAAATCCGTCACCTTTGTGTTGTGTGTGCACCTGAGTGTGTGTGCACACACACATTGAGCCCTTAAATGGCTTCCATTGCCCGTGGGCTGTGCATTTCAGCACAGGGGTCTAGGAGGCCCTGCAGATGAAGCTGCTGCTGACCAGCTTGGTCACTTTCCCCCTCTTTCTCCAAATGCCAAGTAAAAGGGTTTCTCTCAGCTACTCTAAAAGTCCATTTCCCTCCTGCCACAGGTTCTTTGTACATGCTGTTCATGCTTCTTAGTGTTCTACCCACTTGGGCGACTTACTGTTAGAATCTCTGCTGCAGCACCATCTTTGCCTCCAGAAGCCTTCCTTAATTACCTTAGATATAGTCTGATGACTTTATTATGTATTGTTTTATTCACACTCTCACAGAACACCCTGGTTCTTATCTCAACTGGTAATTGTGAGCTTATTTGTACACATGTCTGTTTAATATGCTCTTTCCTCACTAAATTGTGATATGAGGATAGGAACTATGTCTCCTTTTGATCGTGAGTGTGCCCCAGCCCTGGCTCAGTATCGGTATTTAGTAGATGCTCAATAAATATTTTCTCATGTATATAATTTGTATTTTTAGAAACAAAAATTGTCTAATCATCAAACATGAAAATTTTCTCTATTTTACATAAAAGGCAAACCATGGAGGAATAATATGATACCTATGGGTAGACAGGTGAACTGAGAAAGCTCTTAGATCTAGGGATTTATAAGCTTTATCATTTAGAAGAAACACAAAAATCATAACAAATGATTCAAATAATGTATATAGGAAATAATGTGGGGAGCTTTTACCTAAGAAAATTTTAATATAAGGCATATACAAATTGCATATTTGGCTCACATCATTACGTAGGTGGTTTGGGGTCATTAAAATGTTAGTTCTCCCAAAGGGAGAACAGAATTCCATTTAAAATCCCAAAGTTAGTGTAAATGTATGTGTGCATGTTTTGAAATTGGACAAAGTGATCTTAAATTGTACTAGAAACAAAATGTATTTGAGAAGAGCCAAGAAAGTTTTCTTAAAAAGAAGAATGAAGGATAACTTACTTTACCCAAATAGTAAAACTCTTGCTAAAATTATTATAATCAGAAGTAAACAGATTGTAAAACTCTTGCTGAAGTTAATAATCAGAACAACATGGTTGGGCACAAGAATCAATAAATAGATCAATGGAGAAGAATTAAAAATCAAAGCATAGTTCATATAACAAACTTGTATGACAAAGATGACATGGGATGCAATAAAAAATGGATAATGTATTTAATATGTGGTACTGGCATAATTATCTATTCATCTGGATAAAAACAGGGTAACATTTGTCCTAATACATATTTAAAAAGAAATTTGAGAATAGCACTTGCCTCTGTCAACAAGGGAATGGATAAGTGAGCAATGTAATACCACAATATATGGGAACAAATCAGTGCTACCCACAGCATGCACGGATCTCACACACAGAATGCCGAGCTGAAGCAGCCGGACACAAAGCAGCTATGCAGTGTGATTCCACTTATGTGAGGTTCCAGAACAGACAGAACAAACCTATGGTTGAAACAAAAACCAGAACAGGGGTTGCCTCTGGGTGTGAGGTGGGGGTAGGAAGTGACTGGGAAGGGACAATGAGGGAGCTTCCTGGTGTGAAACAATATTCTCTATCTTGATAGGAGTTTGCATTACTGGGCTGTAGGCATTCGTTGAAACTCTAAATGTACACTTAATATTCATGCATTTTTGTATATGAAAATTTTACCTTAAACAAAAAAGCTATAGACAAATACTTTAGTTAAAGACATGTATGGAGAAGTGTTTAGGGGTGATATGTACGGATGTCTGCAAACTTCTCTGGAAACGCACCAACAAAATAGGGCGGAGTGATGAATGGACGTAACTTTAGAATCTAGGTGGTGGACAATGGATGCCCTCCGTAAAATGCTACCACATTTTCTGCATGCCTGCAAATTTTCAAAATAAAATCTTGAGAAGAATAAATAAATTTCAGGAATATTAACTATTTAAATATAGAACAACCCTTCCCCCCCAATAATACAGAAAACTTTAAAAAGCATTTTATAAACTTAGAGTGAAAAGAACTTTTAAAACAGAGCAGAAAATCCAAAAAGACATAGAAAAAAAATAGATCTTGGCTACATGAATATTGATCACTTTTGGAAGTCAAAGGATATCATAAAAAATATTAAACAACTAACAGATGGGGAGGGGAAACTGGTTCATATGTGGCAGACAAAGGATTAACATCCCTACTATAAAAACACTTGTAAATTTCTAAAACACCAACAAATAGCCCTGGCCATGTAGCTCAGCTGGTTAGTGCATCATCCTCATATGTCAAGGTTGCAGGTTCAATCCCCGGTCAGGACACGTATAAGAATCAACCAGTGAATGCATAAACAAGTGAAACAACAAATTGACATTTCTTTCTTTCTCTCCTTTCCTCTCTCTCTCTCTCAAATCAATAATTAGAAATGAAAAAAAGCAAATAACCTGATAGAAAAATAGGTAAAAACATGTACAGATAATTAACAGAAGAAGAAACACAAGTGCTGATAACTGTGTGAAAAGGCATTGATGTCTCTAGTAGTCAGGTAAAAATGCAAATTAAAGTGAGGTATCATTTTTCATCTTTGGATTGGCAAGTTTTTAAAGACTGATCCCCTCCAGTGCTGGTACAGATGCTGGAAGACAGGCACCACACACTCCTGGTGGAGAGTGAATGTTCACGAACACAGACACAGAATAATAAGCATAGTATGATTCCGTTTTTATAGAGCCGAAATTTCCGCATTTTTGAACCAAGTGTTAAAATGGATGCTTCAGGACGGAGGTTGGTTTGGTAAACAACGTATGGCGTGAGTGACAGATCAACCTGGTTACCTGGCTCTTTACAATGTGTGAGCTAAGAATGGTGTTTCTGCCTTTTTAAAGGGTTACATTTTAAACAGTTGTGAAATTTTCTGCGTAATGGCCTCATTTTGCCTCTTGGCCAGCAAAGCTTAAAATATTTACTTTCTGGCCTTTTAGCCTACTGACCCCTGTTTCAGGGTAATGTAGATTCTTAGGTACCCTTTTCCTGTTATTTCTCTGTATTTTCATTTTTATGATAATAATAACTTGGCAATTTTAAAGAACACAGCTAGATCAGTAGGGGGATGCTGTTGGGAATGGACATAAGAAGATAAGAGGAAACCAGGGGGACTGGTTGGAAGCTACTGTGACGGTCCAGGTGAAAGAGGACGGTACTTTGGAGTGCGGTAGGAGCAGAGAGATGAAAACAAAGGGACAGATTTGACAAGAACCTGTAGGAGCTGCTGAGGGACTGAACATGAATGATGAGGCATAAGGAAAAATCAAGGCTGACTCCTAGGTTTCAGTCATTGGTTGTGGTGCAACCGCTGAGCCAGAGAGAGTGGGGAAGGGTAACTGAAGCATAAATCAAGTGCTCTTCTTTGGACCTGCGAAAAGTTAGCTGGGCAGTTAGACATAGATGACTAGAACTGCCTGGGATGTGGAGGGGGAGACAGAGCAGGCAAAACAAATTTAAGAGAACTCATCATGTGGCTGTACTTAAAGTTATCTGGAAGCAACAGAAAAGGTGAAGAGAAGGGGACCAAGTGTCTACCTGGTGACACAGTGTCAACCCAACTGGAGCCTGTTTCCTGCTGATATATGTCTCTGATGCCACTATACAACCATTTGGATTCCCCCAAATCATCTGTTCCAAACGTCCTCTTTCCACTGGCTTAGAAACACCATGGCTTCAGAGTAGATACTGACCCTTCCTCACAGCCTGTGCCCAAATGTTTGCCTGGACAGCCAGCTGCTATCATTTCTCCCAGATCGATATTTCTCCTACCACCTGGCTCCCCCGGTAGAGAGGTGAGTTCAGGTCCAGTTCCTCTGAGCATGGCCCTGCCCTGGGTCCACAGACATATTCCAGCCACCTTCTTCTCACACCATGCTTTCACCTGAGAATACCAAGAAGGACTCACCAAGGAGCTAGTGTAGGTGGGGTCTGAGGTGTCATCCTGGAGGTAGCGGGAAAGGCCAAAGTCAGACACCTTGCAGACCAGGTTACTGTTGACCAGAATGTTCCTAGCAGCCAGGTCCCGGTGCACGTAGTTCATCTCAGCCAGGTACTTCATGCCAGCAGCAATGCCCCTGAGCATCCCCACTAGCTGGATCACCGTGAACTGTCCATCATTTTGCTGTAATAAGACACAGGGGCATCAGGATCAAGATGCGCTTCAGTGGTTAAACAAAAGCCGAAGTGCCACAGCCCTGCCGCTTGTCAGCCTCTCAGCGCTGGGCGGACACTCGCTGCGCACCCCCCGCAACTTCCATCCTCATCCCTCTCCTTGAGTGTTCTGCTCTCTTCCCCTTGTCAAGCCCTGTCAATTTCATCTCCAAATTACATCGCAAACCCATCTACTCCTCTCCATCTCCACTGCCACCACACTAACCAAGTCATTGTCATCCATCACCTATAACAGCCACCGTGCACTGTGCATCCATTCTCTACCCTGGAGCTAGAGCCATCTTTGTAAGACATACATCAGGGCATGTCCCTCTCTGGTGTAAAGCTCTCTAATAGCTTCCCATTGTGTTAAGGTGAAGCTCCAAACTCCTTGGCATGACCCACGAGACCCCCAAGGGATCAGCTAGTGCCTTACCTTATGCCAGTGTGTCCCTCATGCCTGTGTTAAAGCCACAGTGGCTGCCTACCTTTCAATCTTTTTCCAAGCCAGGCTCTTCCTGCCTTAGGTCCCTTACACATACCATTCCCTCTCCTTTCCCCACACAATCGACACCTACCTGCCTTAAGTCCCTTAGAACCTTTCAGGTTTCTCCAGAGAGGGTGTCTCTGTAACTAGTCCCTTTCCTCAAATATATTTAGTACTTTCTTACTATCTTTCAGTGAATGCTTTTCTTTTCTTCTTAGCAAATTTCACAACTTTTAGTTTGTGTGTGTGTGTGTGTGTGTGTGTGTGTGTGTGTGTGTGTGTGTGTGTGTCTATCTCTGCTGCTTGACTCTAAGCAATTTGAGCATTAGAACCTTCCCTCTTGTGGTCACCACTAGAATAGAGAGCTTTAATGGAATAGGTAGACAAAGCTCAATAAACATGTGCTGAATGAATGACTGGTACACTGCTCCCTGTTTCCAGAATTAAATGTTAAGGTATCTCCCTTGGGCTCTCACCTTGACACTGGAATAACCATGCCAGCCTCATAGGGACTGCTGGGGCAGAAATGCACATACAGTGCCTAGCACGTGGACCCCTTCCTAGTGAACGAGAGCTGTTGCTGCTCCTCCTCATGCCAGCTTTCAGTGCTGTCCTCTCTCCACTCATCAGTGGGATCAGTTTCTTGGGTGGATGCCCTCCTCAATGGTTAGATGACAACTCTTCAGTGAGTGAATCTGTGCCATCCTCCTGTCTCCCCAAAGCCCCTGGGTCTTAGCTCTGCACACACTGGTTAAATAGTGAACCCTGGGCCACATTGCTAAGAATACATTTTCCCATCTAGTCCAGCCATAGCTGCTCCCCAAAGGGCTATGAGTTGTATTCTGTAAGTAGAGCATGGCTCAGGCATTGAAATGCTTGGATTGGGGGAGAGGTGGAAGGAGACAGACCCCCAGGGTCCGTCTAGTCACCTGAACACAGGCCCTGAGAAAGGCAGTCACTCCCTCTGCCTCAGTGTCCTCATGTAAAATGCAGGAAGCATAAACAGTGTGAGAAGCTTCCATTTATTGAGCATGTACCATATGTGAGGTAGTAGACAAGGCACTCACATGCACTATCTCACTTAAATATGTGTGGGACACATAATTCACACATGGGCTCCTGCAAAAGCATTTTATATGCAAAAATAAGTATGAAAAAGTAAAAGAGCTCTTATAAAACTACCCTGTTTATTAGAGGAAACCCAACAATCAAAACGTCTAACAACGCCAGAATGAACTGCAAGACGGCAAGCCTGGGTCTATGTTCACCAGGATTATGCCCCCTGATAAGTTGAAGGACTGGAGCAAACTGATGCTCCCTGCACTCTTTCCTGAGAGCCCTGTCAGAAGAGGACCCCCAAACATACTAACCTCGACATCCCCCACATTCCAGGCTGTTTCTAACTGAAATTTAACCACCATCCCAGAATGCCTCTTCTGCAGTATTTCTTCTAACCAACTCAAAAAAACTGTGCAGAGCTGCTTTTTGGAAACTCGGACTGTTTTTTTCAGCCCGTGGTGCTCATCTACAAGGGCTGGATGTGCCATGAGAGATGCAAATTCTCCTTCTTACTAACGAACTTCAGTCAACGCCTCCTCAAGAAGTCAGCCGGGCTAGCACCATTCCTCTTCACTAAGTAGCTCTCTCGGGCTCTGCCTCCTCAGAAAGCTCTCATGCCCCTTCTATTAGAAACTCTATTCTCACTCAGCCTGAACTCACAGGGTCATATGTTTTCAGTTCAGGTTGTTACTTCCTCTCCGTGCATGTAGACAACACTGCCGTTGAAACGAATGTCTCCCTAAAGAAGCCAGCTGTGTATATATGTTGGGGGAGGCCCTGGTGGTGGTGGTAAACAGTTTCAAGAAGAGCAGTGTTGAAATCATGTGCAGTAACTTGTCTATGTTTCTACATTAAGTCATTTAAGTCTTCATAGGCCTGCTTTACGATCTAATTAATTTGTTTTAAAATTTAGATCAGCCATCTTTAGAGTTTCTGGGGCCAACAAGGGCCAATTAGTAGCTAAAATTCAAGGTTTTGTAGCCAGACAGACTCAGGTTGGACCCAGGGTCTGCCACTCACTGGCTGCATGCTCTCGGTCAAGTCATTTAACCTCTGGAATAATGATTTCCACATCTGTAAAATAACATAGTGCCCACAGTGTCCATTCTCCATAGGATTTTGGTGAGGTTCAATGAGTGATTCATGTGAAAGGGCTCAGTTCAGTGCCTAGTGAACACTAGGACAGCAATGGTTGCTGGTATTATCAGCAAGGCCATAGTGTCACACAAATCAGCTGTCCCATGTACCTGGGGCGCCTGGTGAGAGAGACTGAGGACACCTGGGGCCAGAACCATGAGTTTTAGGTGTGTGTGGGAGACATCCTAGGACTATTGCCCTTTGAGAACCTAGTTCATAGGCCATTCTGAGCTCAACAGGTTGGCATGTAGTAGCCCCCCGCCCCGCAACTGTAGCAGCATATGATTGGAAACTAATGATGCAAGCCCAAAGCTTGGATCGATTAATCAATAAACACTGACTTCTTCCTTTACTTAACTTTTGAATGGCAAGTCATACTTCATAGATATGTTCTAATCCTTAAAATTGGTTCTGTGATAGGCAGGCAATAGTATATTGCTTTTATAGAGAAGGTAAATTAAGTCCAGAAAGTTTAAGTGATCAGCCTTCAATCACTACGTGTGGTTTTGGCTTATAACAAGAATCTAAGTCCAGAACAGCAAATTACGTCTCTACTGGCATTCCATCTCTGATCAATTGGTAATGGCTGTCTCAAATGCTGGGTGGAGAATAAAGCTGTGTACAAGCTTCACAGGAAAAGAAGCCACGATTGATTAATGGTGTCTGCCATGGCCATGGAAATAAAAAGTAGAGACGTTTCTACCACATCTATGCTATACTTATCTGACTCTTTTAACTCCAGTGCCTTTTCCATTGGGATATGCTGACTTTGCGAAGGCTAATGCATTTTCTTTAGGATCTGCAGGGTAATCACATATCATGACAAGACAGGGTCATGCTTGTTGAGTTCATAATCTTGGTGAAATTTAAAGATATAAGCACATTAAGATTTTCTGGCATGTTCAACTGTTTTATGTTCATTTCATTGGTAGAACTTCCCAGGAAGAACTTCCAGGGATATGAACACCAGCATATAAAAATAAACAAGATGAGAAAAAAGAGAGAGGTTTCTTAGTGACTTTGGGAAAAGATCTGCCACGCTGAGCACATGGTAAAAGCACAGCACACAGGAGAAATACAGCCTAGGTGAAGTGATTTAAACTTTCTTCCCTTCATGAAGTGCTTTCTGCTGAAATTGCTTTTCTTCAAATTCAGTGAAGCTACTTGCTGGCCCTTTTATTAGACAGGAAGGATTTAGGTATTTCAACTTTCATTGACAAATCCACTTCAGGAAATGAAACCCTTATTTGATTTGTTTGAAGAGAATGAATCATAGATTTTTTTTTTAACTGAAAGGAACCTTTCAAGATCATCCAGCTCAATGCCTTTAGTTTATAGATTGGGAAATTGAGTTAACAGATTTGTTCAAGGCCACAGGGTGACTCACAGCAGAGCCCAAAGCAGAACCCCGGTTTCAGGGCTCCCAATCTGGTGTTCTCTTCCTGACATCTGGGTTGCTGTTGTCTAGTTTCAGCCCATGAATGAGCTTCCCTGATGAGAAATGTCTCCATTTGTCACTGCTCAGTGACTTCCAAGAGTCTTTCAGTTATGACCATCTGTGAATGAACCAGCAGCAACCATAAGGCCAAATTTTAGGCACAAAGGCCTTACGGAGCATGTCAACCTTGCTGGCTCAAGCATGGGACGTTGAAGAGATTCAGGGGTTGTTCATACGGTTATGGAAGAGCCTCCAGATTCAATCCCCTGAATTTGAATGCCAAGAAGGAAACAAGTATTTAGTTATAGATTTGCATGCTATATAATCCATGGCACAGACATTTGGGAAAAAACAGAATATAATGAACACATTGAATATGTGCTTGAAGAATGATGGTGTTTCCAATCCCTCCAGAATGGGAGGGATTCTAAGTTCCACGATGGGAGAAGAGCCTGGGTGGACTGTGAGAAGTCCTGTCTGGTAGGCTCACTGTATCCCCAAGGCCCAGAGCCTCTCAGATGCTGACCCAGAGCAGTAGTTGTGGCCACTCTCCAAGGATGCCATATCCAGTGTGAAAGGACCAGTGGAGGGAGGAAACAGCTGCACATTTTTAGCATTAACTCCTTTTTTCTCTGAATGGTGATCCTAAAATTATTCCACTTCTCAGAAGATGGACCCTACAGAACTTAACTGATGACCTACTTCTAGATTTTATCAAGCAGCAGATACATCAATTAATGTTGCTATGCTCCAGGGTTTGCTAGTAAGACCGAAATTAGATTTATAGATTACCTGCCTCCATGCCGTGTGAGGAGTCAGAAACGCTTCATTTCCCCTTTCCTCCTGGCGCTGCCGGCTCTGGCCGCTCCTTTCTTGCCACCCTTTCTCTTTGGTTTTCCTGTGCTCCTCTGTTGCCCCTAGCTTTTCTCCCACCACCCAGGCCTCATCATCATGAAAAATAATGGTGTCCAACATGAGCCCAGGTCCTGGGCCCCAAATGGAAACAGCCTTGTGCAGAGCAACACTGTGTGGCTTTGATTTCCCACAGCCTCCTGAGAATGAATCTTCCCGTTCCATGCACCATCCAGAGAGAGAGAGAGAGAGAGAGAGAGAGAGAGAGAGAATCTGATCACAGTCCCAGATCATGTTGTGACTCTCTGTGAAGTACTGTCCGGTGACATGTAGGAAATAAATGACTCCTAAAAGGGTCTGGAGGCTCTTTCCAGAAAACACTTTTTCTTCTAACATTGCTTTCTATTCACTTTTATCTGACTGTTTTCATGAGAGCTCTGACCATGAACGAATGCCCGCAGGAAAGCGTGGTCCATCCATGGTCTTACATGAGAGGGCTGGGTGCATGGACAAGAGACCAGGCTCACTCAGAATAACTACAATTCTCTTGCCACTCTGGAACATTTTTGTCCCAGAAATGCTTATTTGGATTTCTCATTCAACTAGCATTTCCCAGGCACTCACTGCGCTACTTACTGAGGTGGCAAAATACAAGGCATAACCCATACCCTCAAGGAGGCTGTGCCAGGCAAAGTACATGGGGTCCACAATCTGCATCTCTTGTCCCCCCAACTCCACAAAAAAGGGGGGCAGTACTACTTAATGATTCAGACAAGGCAAAAAGTGTGTGCTTGCCCTGCAAAGTTAGTTTCAACACTGTGCAAATGCCACTTCTAGATAAGTCCCCCAGCTACCCTTCCAAAACACTGCAGCTTCTAAGCTCTGCTCCTGAGCTTTGGAGCCACCATGCAGCTGCTGACAGATTACCAATTAGGCAGTGCTGACTCTGGTCTTTGAACACACTCTTCCACTGTTTTCATCTTACCTTCCTGCTCCTCCATCTGTCTACAGATTCCTCATTCTCCAATATCAGGTAAGTTCCCCAACCTTTTTGAAGACTTCTTTGGCTTTCCCAGAAAGATTTCAGTTCTTTGCTTATGATACCTCTGTATTCCATGCATGGAAACAGACATATAATATAGGCAGGTGCTTGCTGAAAGTTTTAGACATTAAGTTCCTTGGGGACAGGGACTTCTGTGGCACGTTGCATGCTCTAAGATGGACATAACAGGACACCCCCCCCATCCCTTATGTATAAGAACATATTAAGTTGCTGTCCTTCATCAAAATATGGGACCTGTTTTCTACCCTTGCATTAGGTGGTCCCATCACTACGGTTGAAGTGATGCTGTATGACTTTTGAAGCCACATTACAAAGCAGATACAGCTTTTGCCTTCTCCTCTGGGGATGCTTATTTTTGGGTTCCAGCTTGCTGGAGGAAGCCCAAGCAGGTCACATGGTGAGATGCTAGCTGACACCAAACATCAACCACAAGACACACAAGTGACAAGACTTTGGATGATGCCAGGCCTCAGCCCTTGAGCTGCCCCATCTGACACCACATGGAATGAAGATGCCCATTCCAATTGCATTTTCACGAACAAAATAAATCGTTGTTGTGCTAAGTCACTAAAGTCTTGACATGATTTGTTACACAGTATTAGAGAAATGTCTCTCTCATCTCTGAAGGCCCAGCACCCAGCACAGCGAGTAACCAGAGCAGTCACCCCCATGGATGCTTCAATGACTGCCTACAAATGGTTCTTTGTTCTGCAGCTATAGCTACTCTTTGATAGCTTTGGTGATGGGCATAATCTGCTACTTGGTATTACCCCGAAGTCCTTGTTTAGAAGACCCTGCCCCATTCTTTGGTGCTGCCCCCTTTGCTCCCATGCTCCCTTGAAATCCCCAGCTGAACCAGGAGGCCTTGCTCCCTGGCCTTTGCTTAATCAGCTTCCACTCCCCAGGCATCAGCATCATGGCCACCCGCACTCACCCCTTCTCTGAGTAGCTCTGTGATACCTCGCAGAGATGAAAATGGTTCCAGTGTGGCTTCACACTGACAAAGGTCTTTTATAGATCTCCCAGCCATAGGACTTCAGGCACCCCCACCTGTGCTGCAGGTTGGAAGGGAATCACATTCTTCACCAACCCCAGAAAAGACTTGTGGATGCTGGTGACCTAATCTTTCCCTTTCCTGCCCAGAAGGCAGGTGGCCCAGAAAAGGGCAACCTGTTTTATCTGTGAACTGCAAATGATGAGAACTGGCTGGGAGGGGCGAGTGAGTGGCGTGCTAGGAAAAAGGCAGCCACTGGCATGTGCATGAATCACATGGGGCTTTGGAGCAGCTGAAAGTCTCTTCAATCTCCAGAATTTGTACAGATGCTGATGGCCATTCTCTGTCCCCATCTATTCATTCTTATTCATCCATCAAGCATTTATCAAGGCCTACAACATGCCATCCTCCTACTGAGGGGCCACAGCTCTTTGTTCTTTTCTTTCGGCAACAAATCTGTTAATCTCATGAACACCCCCAACACCCACCCACATTTTATGGGGCAGTTCCTGAATGGCAGGTTATCGTCACACAGACATTTCTCCCCAGCCAGGATTCCCCAGTGTCCAGCAGTGCGACCATCATCCATGCCCCTGACCTTCTCTTACCCTGAGAAAGGAATCCAAGGCGCCGTTCTCCATGAACTCTGTGATGATCATGACTGGCCGACTTTTGGTGACCACGCCCTCCAGACGAATAATGTTGGGATGGTCAAACTGTCCCATGATGCTCGCCTCGCTCAGGAAGTCCCGACGCTGCTTCTCCGAGTACCCAGCCTTCAGCGTCTTGATGGCCACGTAGATTTCCCTCTTGCCTGGAAGTTTCAAACGCCCCTTGTACACCTCTCCAAACTCTCCTGCAACAAGAATGCAATTATTATCTGCTTCCTTCTCAGTTTGTGGAACCACATAGGGAGGCAGCTTATCAAAAACAATGGTGCTCAAAGTGGAGTTGTGATTAGAGAGGTGAAAATGGAAATAGTGTTGTCTCATTGTAAAGATGTTTTTGGCTCTAATCAGTTCATGACAAAGAAAGAAGGAATACTAAAACACGTTCCTTAGCCCAGATCTTAGAAATAGTTTGGGTAACTAAAGTGGAATTTCAGAATACTGAGGCCTGTCCAGAAAGCATCTACCCAGTATTATGACAAATAGAGATATTTATTGAAGAAGATATAAGAAACATTGTACACAGGACGATGATGCCTAAGTCCCCTTCAAAGTAGGCACCTTGGGAACTCACACAGGTCTCCCAGTGTTATGACCTTGAGGAAATCTGGTTCACTGGTAGTGGTTTGAATCCAGTCATTAGCAACTACAGCACAATGCTTCTTCTGCTTGGTAGTAGAAGCCAGGGAATGAATTTTGTCCCGACATGTTTCATGTCAAGATCCCATATCAAATTCTCAGACACAGTAGTTTTTGGATTCCTCAGATCAGCTTCTAGTTCTTGCATTGTCAGAAGCTGATCTTTGTTGATTGAAGCCTGTACACATTCAACATTCTCAGGTGTTCTGCTTGTTGCCGGCCTTCCGGAACATGGATCACTTTCAACAGATTCTCAACCATATTTGAAGCATTTGTGCTACCCTTTTGTTTGTGCATTTCAGGAATGAATGCATTACATCATTCCTGAAAGCCTTCTCAATCATCCAAAATGTTTTCACCGAGGAATGTTCAAGTTTAACATAAAATTTGATATATATTTGTTGCTCTACTCACTCAGTCATTTTGAATGCAATAGCCACACAGCACACATGCTCACTCAACAGCGTCTACCACTCCCACCGACTAATACAGCGAAGTCGCCATTGTTCACACATGTGCATTCCAGTCCACCCTCCTTAACTGCCAGGTTACATCGATGTCCTGCAAATTGTACTTGTTGTATTACAATGGCTAGACTTTTTAAATATATATAAGTTTGTTTTACCCCACATTGGATTTTTCATTTGTGTCCCAGCTGAATAATTGAAGTGAAGGGTCAATTTGGCAGAGTCAACATTTATTTTTAGCAGAGAATAGCACAAGAATGCCCAGGAGCTAGGGGATGTATTCACATTTTTAGTTTTCTGATCAAGATGAATAGCATTTATGTTCCTACGTTGCCCTGAAAACATCTGTGGCTATTGGGTCCCCTAGAAAACAGACACTGAGAACTTAGGAAGGGAAGTTAGCAGACACTGTGCAGGAAAAAGGGGAAGGAGCAGAATTGGGCAGAATCCCAGATCACCGTGCAAACCTAACAGTATGAAAAGAAAGGAGGAAGTAGTTATGGACAAGGAGAACCCCAGACTGCACTGCAGATCTGACGGTCTCATCCAACCCAATGGGGAGCTCCAGAGCAAAGAGTGCCCATTCCAGAAATTTCCAGGCCCTAGCATCACCCCGTGCTCAGTCACTGGCTGGGGCAGAACCTGAAGGTGCTGCAGCTAGTGGCTGGCAGCTAACTGCACTCCTGACAACTGAACAGCATGTGGTTTCCCCAAGGAAACAGGGGTTGCAGACCTCCATGGGTGCCACAGCATTTAAACATTTCTGCAATAGAATCACCAGGGGTAAAGCAATCTGGTGACACTATTTCCTAGCTGCTTAAAAAAATCTCTTGAATCCTGTTAAATGTACTTTCAAAAGTTATTTTATGGGTTAACTTGGCTTTCTAACTTCTAGTTCTTTCACGTGAAGCAGTTTAATGTCTACTTCTAAGTGCATCACCGAAATGTGTGTCAAAGGCCTGACAGGAGAAACATGGCTTTCCACTGGGAAAACTACCCTTTTTACTTTCAGCTTCTGGAAGAAAATGATGGAACACACTGTGAGCAATCAAATAAATTACTGGCCACATTAGAAAAGTCAGTTAACATCTCTGCTGTGATTCAGTTAGGAGTTCCTTTTGTTTTCTGCTACAAAAAAGATCAGAAGGAAGCTGCATGAAAGGATTTTTCATGCAAAACTGCTCAGGAGTCAATGGAACTTGTTAGAATCTAAAACTAGAGTAGAGGTTGGCTTAAGCACCATTAGGAAGATTTCAACATGGGTGCTAAGATACATATCATGTGTAGCATTGGTCTTGACATTTAATCACACGCAACTTCGGTGAACTGCTTGAGGTCAGGCTGAGTCTCATTCACGTTTGCAGCTTATACACACCACTGTAGTACCTGCCTGATACGTGGTAGGCATGTAAATAAAAGTTGGGGCATCATATGTATTATTTTTGTTTGGCTTTTGCTTTGTCCATTCTTGGGTTCTAAACTACTGGAGGCTCTATCCCAGCTCTATCCATAAGAAGTAGAAATGCCAGTATTTACATTTTTATAAAAGGCTGTTTGCTATAGCATCTTCTATAGCCAAACACCATATGACCATCACCCAAGGGACAGACGAAAACAACTCTGCCTCCTGCGGAATACCATGAGCTAGTGAAAACTAATAGATGAGTGACATGTACTGACTTCAAAAGGCATCCACATTGTATTATTAAGCGAAGAAAAGAAGAACAAGTCGTAGAATGTGCTAGGTAGTAAGTACCCCTGTGGGATATGTGTTTGTATACAAAACGATATTTAAAAAAAATGCATCAAATTTATTTTTAGTGTCAAATTATTTTTTAAATGGTTACCCCAGAATTGTGGGAATACGTGTGGGGAAGCACAGATTAGTAAACTTAGTTTAGTTACTTTTATGTTGTATAAATTGTTACAATAAGCAAATGAGTAAAATTTAAAGGGAAGTACTAAACAGTGACCTCCTATATCTGTGTGCATATATGTATATATGTACGTGTACAGTATGTGTGAGCATGTTTGTGCATGTGTCCACACACATGTATATATGTGTATGCATATATATATATATATATATATATACACACACACATGTGGGTCTATATGCCTGTGTGTGTATATCTGAAATCCATCCCTCTTAAACCTTAACCTAGCAGATATTCAATAACTATGAGCTGAATGAATACACATTGCATATTTGATAAGTATACTAACTGAAGAATATTGGTATTTCTTCCTTATTATAAAAATGAGTTCTATTTTCTTTTAGTGAAAAGACATAGCTGAGAGTTGAGGGGAAAGTTATGATCATATTTCTTCTTGAAGGAGATAGTACACCAACATTTATTGACCACCTACTAGGTGTCAGGCACTGCGCTAGGCTCTTTGCAGGACTTATCAATCTTCACAACACCTTCATAAGTTGATTATTATTATGTCCATTTTACTAATAAGGAAACTGAGGCACAAAGAAAACATGGCCCAAACCCCAGAGGTGTGAGTCAGATCGAGGGTTGTGGTCCAGGCCCTCCCTTCTCCTGCCTCTCGGTAGGGGTGCTGGGTTAGCAGTGCCACAGGGAACAGAGCTGTGTGGATATGAAGTGACAATCCAGGGACCACCATACCCCAGCTAGACAGTTGCTGTCACAGCAATTCAGTGTCCAGGGAACAGCAGATGCAATGGAACTATCTCATAGAGAGATGGCCCTGCCCTGCTAGTGAGGTGGGATCAGAACATTTAGGAATCAATTTATCAATTTGTATATACCAGTGTGTGAAGTTTGGAAAAGTGCTCCAGGTAAATCCGATGTTCCCCACAACGCACACATTAGAACCCAGGTGAGGATTTTGGTTCTATACCAGTGGTTCCCAAAGTTGGCTGCCACGGCAGTCACCTGGGGAGCTTTACAAAGTACTGAGGCCTGGGTCCCACCAACAGTGGTGCAACCAGCGAGGTCTGGGTGCAGCCAGGTCATGCTGTATTTAAAATCTTCTTACAGAATCGGCTACATGATTTGTGAGGCCTGGTGCAAAATGAAAATGCAGGATTCCTTGTTCAAAAATTATCAAGAACTTTATGATTGTGACGGCAGAGCATTAAACTAAGTGTAAGCCCTTCTGAGCATGGGGCCCAGCATGACAGCACTGGTCACAGTCCCCTGAAGCCCGGCCTGGCCGCCCAGGTGTGTCTTCAGTGCTGCCAACGTTGAGAACCACAGATCTAACCCACCCAACAGATTCAAATAGATTAGGTAGTAAACTGCCAAAGGTCCTGGAATACGCCATTTAATTCCTTTCAGAGTAGCGCTCGCATACAGGCAACCTCTCACTGCATGGGGCCCAGTGCAGAGGGAGGACTTTATACACATGAGTAGGGAGAAAGAAGGAAGAAAGCAACGAGTGTGTGGCTTTGGAAAGTTCTCTCTACATGGAATGGTGTGGATCACATGACTTTCCTCATTGACAAATGTTATTTTATAGCGTAATCTGTGTGGCTGATGTCTCTTCAAGTGCTTCTACTACTTCAGCTTTAAATGACCTCCTGTGGGGGAGGGGGTCCTCATTACATAGTTTTTTTAAATGATAAAAAAAATGCTTTCCTGAGAGGCTTGTTAGAGCAGTGAAGCCTCTGTATGATTCTACAATGGTGGATACAAGTCATTATACATTTGTCTAAATCCATAAAACGAACAACACCAAGAGTGACCCCTACTGTAAACGAGAGACTTTGGGTGACCATGTAGGTTCGTCAGTTTTAACAGATGTACCACTCTGGTGGCGGATGTTGATAATGGGGGAGGTTGTGCACGCACAGGGGCAGGGGGCATATGGGAAATCTCTGTTCCTTCCCATCAATTTTGCTGTGAACCTAAAACTGCTCTAAAAAAATAATAAAGCCTTAAAAAAATGCTCTGCTTGGACCAGGAGAGATGGACTTTGTAGTCAGTCATGATGGTGGTGGTCATTACTTCTCTCAGAAATGTTCTCAGCAATCACTGGAAAGCAGTGGCTTAAAGAACAGTGATTCTGTAAAAATAGTTCCTTTCCTGTCTGGCAAAGAAATGACTTTATGTTCTCCAAGCCCAGAAGTTTACCAAGCACCAACTGCAAAGAAGTCACTTAATCCATTAGCCTCACTCAGAGGCTGTGCTCCACCCTATAATTAAGTGGCCCTTGAGTGCAGTTGGAAACTCTGGCCAGGAGTAGAGGAAGAAGTTAAAGTCTATGCCAAGCCCAATATCTAACTTTGGGCATATCACTTCTCCATCCTTAGCTTTCTTAGCTCTATGTAATGAAAAGAAATGATGGACTGGTGGCCCTTCCTAACAGGGCGCAGAGTCTGTGAGAAAAGTGCTTCATAAACTACACACTGTTGGAGACACATCTGGGTAGGGAGTGTGAGTGGGGACTGGAAGAGAGAGGAAGGAAAACTAGGTTCCTTCAGCCTAGTGGGACTTGAAGGAGGTTCATCCAAGACACAGCAGGGCTTTTTGTCAGGGGTAGCGGGGAAGCCCCACTGCCTGCCATATCTGGTATCTGGGCATGGGGGGTGTCTCCACGTAAGCCTAGGGTGCTAATGTCTGGGGACTCTGGCCCCCAAACATCTGCATAACCTCATCAGGAATGGGAGTCAATGGGCATATTGTCGCTATTAGTAATGAACAGAAAATCAGGGCCTTATTTGGCTTGTAGTCAAGAAACTACTGTCACCAAAGATCTTTGACTTCAGGTTTACATACTATTCTCAGGAAACTATGTTTGGTTTTTTGACACCTTTCCTATAATACTCTTTCACCTGCCACAGTCTTTTACATGATCTCCAAATTATGGTCATCCAGTTTTCCCTGTTTTTTAATAAAAATGCATCATGCTTAAAAAATGTTTTCAAAAAATTGAGCATTATCATTGTATTTAAGATAGATGCTTGTAAGAAATGATTGGGTAGTGATTGTCGTTGCTTCTTTCTATGCAGATCCTTTACAGACAGTAAGTGCAGCCAGCCTAATTTTGCTCCGGCGGGACTTTGATTGGCGTGTGTCTTTGCAGCTGACCTTGGAGCCTCTCCTACTGCAAAACTTCCCCATGGCTATGACTCAGCTCTAGCTTTGGGCCAATTTGGTGGCCAGTGGCTCTTGGTAGGGGTTCTGAAAGCATGGTTCCTGCCCAACAGCATCAGCATCACCTGGGACCTTGTTAGAAAATGCAGATTCTTGAACCCCATTTAGACCTGCTGGATCAGAAGCTCAGTAGATGAAGCCCTGTGACTTGGGTTTTAAAATGCCCCCAGGTGATTTTGGTGCTGGGCTCAAATTTGAGAACCACCACCCTCCAGGCTGTCAGCTGAGGGTCATTTAGCCAGTTCCTGTGATTGTGCTCCCAGAGAGCTGCTAAAATTACTCCCTACAAGTTGCAGCTCCTTGCCAGTTCCCCTTTCCTACCTTCCTTGACAAAATGAGGAAGAAAAAAAAAGTGGTTCGGCAGCATTAAATACCTCAACTATTAAATATAAAATCAGAAGAAAAGAATTTTCAATTTTTGAAAGTGAAATGTCCAACCTGCCAGCAGGTATTTCGAGTGGTAGCTGTTGGCTGTGTGCAGCACGAATCTACACACAATTGCACTTTTTTTTTTTTTTTGCAGCATTTTGAAGTCACAAATTGCCTTAGGGGGGAAAAGGGAAAGCAGAGCTTCTAGTTACTAATTCAGGCTTCCACCAGAAAAGTGACTTTTAAAGAATAAATTTAAACTAGGTTTGAAAGTATGATTTCCAGCAAGTTTTATCACATGAGCCTGTGCAAGATAAGTAGGTTATTGCTGAACCAGGGATAGTAAAACCATGGCAGGCATTCCGCTACCTCCTGACCCGGCACTCAGGGTGGGCATTACTAATTGATTACAACCCTATTCTCTTCTCAGCAGAGTCCCCCAGGCACCCATTACCAGGCTGCTGGAGTTGGTGAACGAGATGGAACGGCCATAGTGTCCACAATACCCAAGACCTAGATGGTGAGAGCAGACTGGTTTTCTCTTTTGTTGTAGCTTTTTGTGGTTGTTAGACACCTGCATACCTATCTTATGACTTACTTTCCTAATGTAAGTAAACACATATAATTAAAAATGCTAAGTATCTTGGGCCTTATTGTTGTCCTTCTTAGGGCAGAAAACTGATCATATTAGGAGGACGGGATCGTGGGGCCAGGGTATTCTAGGAAGAACATACTGTCCCCAGGAAATGTGGGACAGTCTTCGCAGCATACGGCATGGGCATACTGAATTCCCAGACAGGATCCTCATTCCCAGCAAAGAGGCTTGGGCCTCCAAACTGCTGGAAGAATTTACCACCAGAAGCAATGTCCCAGCGTACTTAGCTGCTCTTTTTGCAGAATAACCAAAGTGGCAGGTAGTGTGGGGATTCACCGGACCCAGATCAGCCCTGTCTCAGTTTTAATTCTTGTTCTACCATCAACTCGATTGGCAGCCCGACCTTCAGCAAGCTCTCCTTTGAATGTTGATTTCCCCGCCAGTTTAACCACACACACACACACACACACACACACACAGACAAGGCCATTATGAAGGTTGATAAAATAATTCTTATAAAGTATATAGGCCAGTGCCAGTGTTAGGCACATGATGAGTGTTCAGTACATGTCAACTATATTACTTATAATTACTGAACACATATATTTGCTTTTCTCTTTTAGAAACTTCCTTCTGTGACTCGGACCCAATGGGAGGCTACCCTCATGCTGCCTACCTTCGCTCTGAATGAGCCCAAGAAAGTCAGGCTGGCAGGAAGCCTTTCTACCAAACCATCCCCAAGAAACTCACCATCTTCTTCGAAGAGAGAGGTGGCGGGCCTTGCTGGCCCCATTCCTACCTGCACACCTCACACATTCCCTCTCTGCAACTCTCCACGCCCAGACCTCTCACCACAGCCTCCTTCTCCCGCACAATAAGCCAATCTGTGGAAATGCTGATTCGGCAGCTGCTGGAGTCAGAGGAGAATGTGTTTGTTAATTAAAATACAATTGGCATGTCTTCCTCTGGATGACCTTCTGTTGACACCTCTACCTGCATTTCCATGCACTGCACAGTCGTGCTCAGGGCTGCTATACGGTTACCTAGGCTACACACTGTACAACCCAGGAGCGCCGTCCATGCTGTAGGGACCAGTCATACATGGCGGCCCTGGTTTATGCTCTGGGCGAGTCTACTGACCGAACCGATCAGAATTAACCAGTGCATTGTAATTGACATTTGAGGTGACTCCAATTAGTCAGATTCATGGTTACAAAAAGCTGATATGCTCCAAAGACACCAGATGGACTGCTGGCCTCTCTCTACAGAGACTTCTGTTTTTCCCATTATCTTCAGGGAAAAGAGGAAGGGTTGGCCCTCCTTCATGCCACTGGGCCACTTTCAGAGCACGCACGATCTCACTCCAGCTCTCTCCTATCTCTCCCCATTCTCCTGAACTCTACCCGGTGTTTATCCCTGTAATGATTTTCCCTCAAGGATCTACTTTCATTCAACCATATGACAAATACTGAATTGGGCATGTTTGGCTAACCACAAGACTAATAAAATCACTAATGTCCCTTTGTCCCCACAGAACTTTGAGCCTGGTGATGACACATGAGGGTTAAATAACTACATAAAGACAATGAGTAATTATAATTTAGTCTTCTTGAACAGTATCACACCTGGCTCATTTGTTCAGTATCTTCCACAACTTTAGAAGAAACCTTGGTAGTTGATGCAATTCTTCATCCTCATAATTTCTAGATTTTACTCCATTGGCCTTCACTTGCCTGGACAACCACCACTCCCCACACCTTGGGGACCAGCCAGCCCCTCCTCTCCCTTCAAGATGTTTAACCTGATGCCCCTTATTTCTGGCCATAGCACTTCTCCATACCATGTTTCCCCATCAACTCTAATCACCAAGCCCAATAGTCACTACATTCACCATGATTGGATACAGTCTGGTTTAGATCAGTTTAGTTACTTCAGTGCAGCCTTCCTTACCACCTCAATCCCAGCATCCACTATCTCAAACTCTCCCCAGGCAAAACCCCATAACTGGTCTCCATGCCTCTAAGGTCATACCTACCCTTCCCCACCACCCCCTTTCAGTCCACTCCAAACACAGCATCTATCAGTTTCATCTCCCCACCTCATTTCTATCACTCACCCTGCTCAGACACCTGTAGGAGTTCACCATATTCTATAAGATAAAATCTACACTGCAATCTCTGGATCTCTAGGCCTTAGCCTGCTCCTCTAGCCTCAATGCTTGATACTTATCCTCAGCAAATCCCTCCCCAGCAGCCTTCTCTCCTCCTTGTTTTCAGGATGTGCTACATGGACTATCAGCCCATCCAAAGCCTCCACATCCTCAGCACCACCCCCCACCCCTACTCCAGGTTCCTGTTCCCTGGGTTAGTCCCTGCTATCACTCCTCTCCTTTTTTCACCTCTGTGTGTTCTCTGGGCCCCTCAACTTAGCCCTCAATTACCTATCCTCCTCTTATGGAGTGGCACTATGTGTCTATGTTAGAAAATAACCCCTGCAGGGCAGGATTATTAGGCACTCAGTGTATTTTCCAGAACCTACTACAGTCTCAGGCACAGAACCAATGTTTAATGAATAAGGATCTTGCACTCCCAACTTAATCCCTTCTGCAACAAACATGACCTCCTCTTCTGGCTCTGACTCAGCAGGTATGGGCTGCTTCCTCTGCAACCTCTTTGACATAACCTTGCACAGCCTGGAAGTGTGCTGGTAAGTGTTCAACTACCAGCTCTCCAAAAACAAAGAAACCAATACTCCTGGTTTTTTATCACTTGCCAATTCCCATGGTGTAAATACTTCTACTATGGTTGATGTCAAGCCACCAACATGATGTCACTGAATATGGGGCTGGGAAGAGATGCAAACAATTGGCTTCTGCAAGGTACTGAAGCTGGCTGCAGCACACCATTGACAGACAGTCATGCAATTTTCTTCCTTAAATCATTTAATTTTCTTCTTCTGTCTCATTATCTTATGAGTTTCACAGAAACTTATAGTTTTCTACTAGTTTTCACCTTTGAAAGCTCAGGCCAAAGGTTATCTCCTTTGTGAAATCTTCCTGATACCACTACCCATTCCCAGAATAATGCTGAACACCGCTGCGTTAGCCCAACACTTTGTACATGTGCTATTTGTCATCGAGACTGCCAGACATACGAGGGGAAGAGCGGTTTGTTCACCTCTGGAATTCCACACCCAGCATGCAGGTAGTGTTCAATAAGAGCTGGATGCAGAAACAAGTGAAGGAAGGACAAAATGACTTCTGATTCTTCTTTTGATGTTTTGTTACCATTCTGCAACCCAGTTTTTGCCCCCTGTGCCATATCTGGCTGGCTAAGAGAAATAATGCCAATTATACTGTATAAATCTTAACTTACAAAAAAATTTTCGAACTCATCCTTATACCAGCTCTTTTAGCACAAAGTGAAGCCAGTCTCAGTGAGGATGGATGTGGGAGAAGCAAGAGCAGGATAAAGGAGGAAAAGAACTGGAGACAAGAAAGATTGGTTCCAAGCGACAGTGTCTTCTGTTAAAATGGAACCGAGTCAGGCAGAGTGAATTACTATCCACAGGGATTAGCCCTGGGATTTCTTAATCATAAGGAGATGGGTGTCTGGTAGAGGGTGGTCAGCAGCAACCAAGCAGAGGTCCTTATCCCAAGCTGCTGGGCATCTTATGAACTGCTGAATGCATCAATCCTTCCCCAGTACCATATGAGCCACAAAGAGGACTGAGCTTCTCTGAGCAAAATGCACAAGCATCAGCAAAGGCTACACAAAAATGGAAGGTGAAGGGTGAAGCATGGCCATCAATTGTCCTTTTTTAGGCGTTCAGCAGTTGGTGAGCTCATCCCACATTGTAACTCCCTGGCAGGATCGTAAGTGAGAAGCCTTTTTACTCCTCCCCTGACAAAGGCGTGATGTGTGCTCTCTGGGATGAAATGCAGTCCCTGACACATTGCTCTAAGCCCATGACATAAATAACAACATTCAAACCACTAGCACCATTACCACATGACATAACAACAATTAATAATGTAGGGAAATAGGGTGCAGGACTGAAATCCCACCTCTCCAGCACTCTTTCAAGTTTACTGGAGAAATCTGAGCCCCTAAGAGTAAATAATCCAATTTATCTGGTATTCAGCCTTCTAAGGCAGGATCCTTAACTATGTCAGTGTGTAAGGAGTAAGAGAAAATTAACTGCACAGAAGTGAAAGTCGTGGTTCAGTAACATATTTAATGAAAGTCAATGGGAAATATGTATAGACTCATGTGGATCAGATTATGGCCAGCCGGCTGGAACTCCTGAGGGGTGAGTGGGAGGAGAGAGTTATGTCCAGAGAGAAAGAGCCCCAGCACCAACCACAGGGATGCCATGAGGTTGGAGCTCTTTAAGAGGAAAACCAGAGCATGAAAACGGTGGCCTAATGGGGCAAGCTTTCCAATGCAACTTCCAGTTTCACAGATGGCTTTTCGACCCCTCAGCGCATTAAGGGAGGCAGTGAATGGAAGAACGATGACTTTCCCCCTAAAGATAAAATATGGAGTGGCTGTCTGTAAGACTTTGACTAAACATATTTTATGGAGTTAAAATATTATTGGAAGAGGCAATTCCATGGCCTTCCGCATATATGCATAAAGCACTTCTAGCTATAGGAGCTAAAAAGACTTCAGTGTGTATGTGTGACAAGAGTTTGAACAATGGCTAATAAGAATTGAAGAAGACAAGACAAAGAATGTTGTGAAAGAAAATAAAAGTAGGAAAGAATACACAAAGCAAACACATCTTTTAAGGAAACAGTGGAGAAGGCAATAAAGAGATTACTTATAAAGTAAGGATATTTTGGGATATTTTACTCATTTATATTAATAAGGCTGGGTTCATTGTCTGGCTGACTCAACTACCAATCCATTAAGGAGTGATGAAAATTTTAGATCAGCCTTTCAGTAGGATTTCCTGAGAGCATCTCAGGCAGTCAGCTGTCTGCTGGGCTGAGTGCCTGTTCCAATGCAGCAGATGGGTGAGAGCACACATATCTCTTGGGAGTGGAACTTGTCTTGTGTTATCATTCATGTCATAGATCTTCTGTAGAAACTTTGGTTATGGGTGGGTTTTCTTGTGGAAACAGTGGCTCATCTTCAATTCATCATTGTCTATCCCCAAATGCACGCGTGTAGGAAAGGAGAACTGAACACATGGGAGGAAATCTTGGCCCGAAGGCATGGAGATGTCATTGTCAGTGAGTGGGGTACTAGGTTCAGCTCCTAACCATTTCTGTTTCTTTCAAAGTATTCTCAGTTGAGTATCTACATCCTTTTCCTTATCTGAATTTGTTGGTCCATTTCCAGAGTTATTTCTGAATCTTTTAATACTACAGCTGACTTCTCTGAAACACCAAACATGGCCACCATGATTAAGGCCCCCCCCAAAATACCTAGAAACACACTGTAGATGGTTAAATTCATCTTCTAGGGAGAAAGAATGTAGAGAACACCTAGAGTGGTGGGCAGAAGACGTTTGCACAGTAAGAGAACAGAAACGAGGGAAGGAGAGAGCCATACCTGCTCCGATGACCTCTTCAATTTTCACAAAAGATACATCAATCTCCTTGGCAAACTCCCGGACAGCTTCATTGGGGTCCTCGTAAGTGAAGGGGTCAATGTAGATCTTCATCCCTGGGGAACCTTATTGGAGGAGAAAAGCAGGGTTAACATCCTAAAGAGGAACAGTGGTGATTAAACACTGGCTGCTGCCCCAAGCAGTGAGAGTATGGCTGGGGGCGGGGGTGTCTCTTACCTGCATACCAGGCTGCCTCTCCCTGCCTGGGTGGTTCTCCCTATCTCCCTTTCCTCTGGGCCGTGCTCACCCTGTTCTCTGTCCTCTACTTCTCCTTATCCTCCATATTCTCTTCTGTATTTGAGCTCTTGATGAAATGTGGAGCAGATTACTTATAAGTGACAGATCAGGACCGGTTCCCTTACTGGGCACTCACAGAAGGCAAGCAAGCTGATTGATGCCAGCCAAATGCATTAGCGGGAAAGTGGTGGTAAAATGGTAGGGTAGATATCAATATTTATCAACTTGACAACTTTCCTGAGTGGAGGCCACTGTTAAGGTTATTACTGACGGCTGTGTCCAGGGCTAGAAGAGGGATGAGGATGGATTAAAAAAAAAAAAAAGAATTTGCTATTAGAAAGACCTCAAGATATAAATACCAAGACAGTGTACCAGAAGAGAAAATGTGAAAAGAAAAGCACAGAAAATATTGATAGAGAAAAGAACAATGTCTACATAGAAAAAATGAGGTGGAATAAAAGAAAAATGATAATTGAACCCCCTGCCTTCAAACACACTGAAGTATGAAAAACGAATAAAATGGTGAACAAGAAATACAGAAAGGAATATAGACTGTGTCAGTGATGTTTACAGTGGCAAGATGAATAGGCGCGCATGGGGACAAAATAGGGAATTGTCATTGCACAAAAAAAAATGGATTCAAAAAGTGGAGGAGAGGGGACAAAAGAAGGAAATGGAACCAAAGAAACAAATAGATTCATTCACAATGTAATTCTTCAACATGTTACATGTGTCGTTAGGCAAAGCACAGAAACTGTTTTCATGGTGGTGGTGTGTGTGCTGGGGTCGGGGGAGGCTTCAAAAGCTGAACAACACGGTCCAGCATCCCATCCTTGTGAAGAGGACGCATTTTCCCTGCTCGCCGCTGCTGTCTGGTTCAGCAGGCAAGTCAGGTCAGTGGGCGGGCAGGTCTGAAAATCACAGCGCTGTGTGCCCTCGACTGGGGCCCGGGGCTGAGGGTGGACAGCAGGTTCCCCAAGCTCTGCCCTTTCAATGCCACGTTCCCCATTCCAGCTTATCCTCAGGTGACTCCCAGCCCTTCACACATGGTCTAGTTTTGACATTTTTCATCCACAAAGCTTCTGACGATGGCTCTACAGCTCCCCAAATTTAGTGTTGGCTTGCTCACCAATTCGGGCAAGGATTGGACGTGCCAGAGTATAATCCAGAGGGAGAAGGATAATAGAGCAAAGAATTGAAGGGGATATTTTTTTAAAGCCAAAGAGAGCCAGGTGCCCTGCGCAGAGGAAATGCTTTTTGTGGATGATGGGTTATTCCCAGTCACTGAATAAAATCACTCCCAGCATGCTAGAAGGCCTGCTTTGGACAATCAAAACTACTCTAGCTTGCTTCTTGAAAAGCTGGGGAGGACAACATGGACTTGGAATCTGTTGACTGAAATTTGCATGCAGAAAATAGAGAGATCCTCACCTTTATCATAGAATGTTCTAAGCCCTGGCGGATGCCGGGGAGAGAGGAAGAGACACAGGGAGAGAGATTCTACTTTAATAAGAGTGGGAAAGGAGGACATAGGGAGGGAGCTCATCTCTTCCTCATTTAGTAGGGAGAACAAGTGAAGAGGAAGCAAGTTGAAAGTGTCTAGCTAAGCCAAATTAGCAGTGCCAGAAGCAACCCTTGAGACAAGGTTTTGAAAGCAAGTGGCTTATCTGGGAGTTGATCCCAGGAAGTGCCTGTAAGGGAGTGGGGAAGTAAGAGGGAAAGGAAGGAAGCCTATGAAGAGTGTGCTCTCAGGCCACTTACCACTGTGGGTAACTGAAACAGGCTTAACCTGGGGCCAGTGTAAATCATCACAGGTTTCAGAGCTGGCCCAACCTGCGGAGCAGGGAGCTGTGATATTAGCACGTGATTCCCATCAGTCATTGGCTGCGGGCAGCTTGGCCTGCTGTGCAGGTGGATGGGGAGGCTTTGTGGCCAGAGAGAGCATTTTGGTCAATTGGGTAAAGAGGGTTAAATATATGGTAACAGAAGGAAACTAAATTTGGGTGGTAAACACTCAACAGAGTATACAGAGATTGAATTATAATGTTATACACCTGAAATTTGTAAATGTTATTAGTGAATGTTACCTCCATAAATTACAAACAAACCAAAACGCACAGATGCTGCAGGTGGAAGTCAGTCAGCACGCAGTGGCGGGGCGAGGACACGAGATGAGGCAACAACAGACCCACTCGAAACGCGAAACGGACAGCAGTCAGTGCCAACAACCTGTGACTTTGATTGAGTTCTGAGCTGAGAGGAAAAAAGGTTGAGAGCCCAGATGCCAGTGCCCGGAGGTGAGGTCCGAACCCAAATCCTCTTACTAACCCATCATAATGCAACAAGTCCACGTCCACCTGCCAGTGGGGGCAATAACACCTCCTTCCTGGGCCGGTGATGAAAGTAAAGATCATACTGCAGGTGACATGCCTCGCACAGTGCCCAATGCACAGAGAGGGCTCACAAACTGATACGCCGTACTCATGATAATCAGCAATAAATCGTTCTAGGAAGTGTTCGGGGAGGTAGAAAGAGGAAGTGGGGTGGGCAGGTGAGGGAGATAACCTGCTTAGGGTTATATTAGTTGCTTTAAAAATAACTACCTTGTTATTTTAGATCAAGGGCTTTTAAATGATGCATGTTAAGCTGTCCTACAGGATCTGTTGCATAGAAACTAATTAAACAATCTAGAATGTGCTATAATGAATGGCTTGCAAGTAAAGACATATATAAGAATAAATGAGAAAGGATTCCCAGTTAATGAGCTTTACAGATATTGGCCCCAATCAGTTCTGGGAAGGAGTTACCATTCCCAGAAGGGAATGGCTCATCTCTGGATGGTGCCAGGATTCTTTTAGGCCAGTAATGGGCAACGAAGTGCACCTGAATGAGAGACAGTTCACACTTTAACGACAGGTGGAGTTTACTCACAGAGAGGTTTTCTACCTTGCTGGACTGTAGAATTAGGGTGTGCGTGCAAGTACACACACAGGCACTGCTGCAGCTGCTGTTCTGGGGCCAGTGGTTTTGATTGTTTCATGAGAAGCTGAGGAGTTTACGAGGGACTAGAAGTGGCGATGCGATGTTAATTAGAATGTCTGTCCTCTGTGCAACACTAGGGACCAGTACTTGCTTTCTCTGACATTGAGGATGCTATTGTTACACTGAAGAAAAGAAGCTGAAATCAAAAGTCTGACAAATGGCTCAGACTTGGTGCTTGTCTTCTGATAGGGTCTGATAGGGCTGACCTAGCAAATGGTCCCGGCCTACACCCCTCAGACTAGGAGCAGCAATCCACGGTCACCTCTTCTAAATCAGAAGAGTGATGTGGCTGAGCACGTGCGCTCAGTGGCCCCTCCTGCACTGTCTCGTCTCTGAATGACACATCTCGCCAGACCTTTCTCCCGCATTACGGCTAGCCTTTCTCAAGTCCCAGAAGACGAGGAGAAAAAGAGTGCCTTTCGCCGGGCAGAACAGGTCATTTGTCTTTCGGCTCATTTTGTGTTTCTGCATAAATCCTGCATCAGCCTGTTCCTGCTCCCACTTGCCAGTGAGCAGTTTTTAATTATCAGGAAAATGGTATTTAGTGCAATGAATCACCAGACAGTGAACAAGGAATTCCAGTCAGCTGCCGAGTCAGGCAGAGCCAAACATTTGGAGAACGGGCTCAGAAAATGTTCTCAGATTGTGAGTGTTGGGAAAATATTAATAGTGGCACTAATAATAATATCAAATGTAATATCGATCGATAATGTAAGGCATTTTATAATGCTCTGCACAGTGCTTCACATTATTATTGTTAATATTATATATACAATATTTACAACTTCTGGTTATTTTTTAACGTAGATTATATACCTCTGGCACAAAAATGGTAGGCATGGATCTAAACTTCTGATGGCTGGTGCCTTGAGAGAGAGAAAAAAATCTTCAGTTTTATGATCTTCTAGTTCAGTAATTTCTATTAAAGATCTGATTTGTACATGTTTGTTCTTTGACCTCAAAGCTCATTTGTGCTATGGCTGGGGTCACAGACTGGACTGCTAACGCTTTAGTTTAAAGGCTCATAATTCTAGGAGATCTGCCAAATCTTAAACATGAACCAAGGCTTTAAATACATTAAGTCTGGGGAGAAATGACTTAGCCACAATCCAGAGCCTCCTTGCATGGCATGAAGAAATCCTCGAAGCAGGAGAGACTGCTGGCCATTGTGAGAGACTCCACTTCAGTAGATCAGGGTGCTGTCAAAAGTGACGACACCCGGACAAATTCTAGGATGCTGACAGATGTGTGGGGGTGATTCTAAAAGGTCAGTTATCAAGTTTACAAGTGCCAGGTTTTCAGGGCAGAACAGAAGTGGGCTGGGAAAGGGCCAGTTCCAAATAGTAGGTGACATTTAGGATGACAATTTGAAGAAGACTGCTCCTCTTCCGCCCTCTTGTGCATTCAGAAAGTACAAAATCAATGCCATGGACATCTTTTAGGTCCATGGACAGCATGGCTGTCTAGAAGGCTTCAGGGGTGCCAGGAAGAGCTTGATGCCTTCCTGCTGGTGAAGGACTCCTAGAATCCCAGAGTGGTTCTAGAGAGGTAGTGAGTTAGGCTGTTTTCAGTCACCGATATCTTGTGTGCCAACAGTTTGGATGGAGTCATGGAAAGTGGGGAGGTGTGTTTCATTGTTCTGCACTCTGAACCCAAGGCAGACTTATTCATCTTTGTGACTCATCTAAATTTGGTCCAGATATCTAAGCACAAGAGAGAAGCAGTTTAGGGAATCGCATATAAAATTCAGTCTCTGGAAGGGACTTTACCTAATTCTCTGTCTCAGTTGACAACCCCTCATTTTTCTCAGCACTGACTGGATACCTGAACAGGATTGTTCTTGGGACTATGGGAGCTGTAGGACAAATACACCTTGTAAAATTCTTCAGGTGATTGAGACATGAAATAATTGGGGGGCAGTGCTGGAGAGTCTGGAAACAAGCTGTACATGCTGCTGAAACCAGAGAAGGCAGAAGGCTATAAATGCCAGTCTTCAAGGTCAGAATCTTAGCAGGACAAGTCACACGGTCATGCATTGGAGAGAGAGGAGCTTGGAGCGTCATGAGGCACAGCTCAGAGAAAGGACTGTGACCAGCTTGAATGTGGAGAGAAGGAGGGTTTTGAAAAGGAACAGCGCTGATGCACTAGCACAGGAGGGCCTTGATTACCAAACAAAGGCATTAGGATTGTTGCCATCGGACACACAGAGCTGACAACTGTTTCATCAGCAGGGGAGGGATGTACTGAGTGCAAGGCATCAGAGAGTACATTTTGCTGGCAGGCTGCTGCATTCACATGCATTGTTGTGGGGGAGGAGCTGGAGGCCGAGAAAACAACTCTGGGGTTGTTGCAGTCATTAAGGTGGAAGATAACAGCATTCAACTGTGAGAACAGAAGAAGAGGCAAGAGAAATTTCAAAGGAAGAATTCACAGTAGTGAAAAGAATTCAAATCAATGCCAAGACTTCTAGAATGAAACGGTAGTATGAACCAGGTAATGGACTTCGGGCAAGAAACCCTACTGTCAAAGATGTTGGCACATGTGGTTTTGGACTTTGAATGCACAGATGAAACATGCAGGTGTCTAGAAGGCAGTCAGAAAACTCCGAATGGAAACAGAGCCGGAAGACTGGGTTTAGAGTTGGAGACTTGACTGGCATGTGGGTGGTAGTTGAAGCTGTTGATGTGAAGGGCTGAAGATCTGGCAGTTTCTTGGAGTGAACCTACCAGGAAAGGTTGATGGGCACTAGAATCAGTTTGCTCCACCTGCTTGGGAGGCCAGAGACCAGGACAGTGGGTGGTTGTCTTTCTCCATGAAAGAGTAGAGTCCTGGGTGCTCAGCCAGGGCTTGAGGAAGAATACAAGAAGGGAGCCCCAGGGAGGGCAGTGAGCCTGAAAAGCAGTGGATCGAGGCTGTTCTTCCTTCCACCTTCTGTATGGGGGTTTCACCACATTTTCAAGCTTTGTTTTTAAAGCCACAGTTATTGCCTAATATGCATCCCAGGAGAAGGAAGATGGACCACAGTCTACTTGCTATTGAGGAAAAAGAGTTTAACATTGTCCTGCTTGTTTGGTATCAATGACCAAGGAAGGCAAGTCCTTCCAGGCAAAGCCCACAGTCTGGGCTATTGAAGTCCTTCCAGGAGCCTGAGGGTCACGGCCAATAAGCTCAAGATTGAAAGAGTCAACACGGTTGTTAGGAGCTCTGGCTTAGCGTTAGCAGTAGACACATGTGGATCTAGCTCATTACATTTATTTGACATTTAAGAAGCACCCACTGCAAACTCAGACACTTTTTGCACCTTGGGGCCTTCCCCTCTCCCCAAAGGCCCTCATTTACTCATACTCAATTACAAATGTTCCTGTTACCTCCAGAGGAGGCAGCCAAAATTTCCATAGTCTGTCTTCCTACTCCAGGAGGTACACCTGACTTTCACCCTGGTGCCCAAGGGGACTTCCAGTGAGCTAGATGCTATGCCCTCTATAGTTCTGAAACATCTACCACCCGGGTCAAGAAAGCTGGATGTAGAATCTTGGATCTAGGTGTTTTTCTGGGTTTAATATAGTCTGATGCCTCACCTGAATCAGGAATCTGTTCCACAACATCCTTGAACTGAGAACTATCTCTGCTTGAATTCTTCCAAGAATGAAGAGCTCACCCCTCACAAGGCAGCCCTCCTCCATTTTGGACAGCTCCAGTGTAGGGGTGGGGATGTTCTTATACTGAATCACATCTGCCTTCTCTGACCTTCCACTAGACGGTGCCATTTAACCTCATGCAGCACACAACCGCATGTCCTTTCCTTTCTCATAATGGTCTTGTGCTTGATGATGGCCCCGGGGTCCCTGCCTGCATTTCTCCTGCACCAAACCTGTATCCAAGTCTCAGAGGTAACAGATTGGGACTTGGCACCCTCCACTGGCAGACTGCTCTCCCCTGAACAGGTGCTCTGCTGGCAACGTCCTTCTTGAAATGGTCTCCAGAATGAAGAACATCACTCTAGATGTGATCGTACCGGCACGGGGGACAGCAGGTCTGTGCATCGCCTCCTCTGATCTGAACTTTAATTGGGACTACAACGCCAGACAGACCTGAGTTTAAAACCTTGTTTCATAAATTGCCAATTCTGAGGTTCTGGAGAGGTTACTTGTCCTTTCTGAGGCTCTCTCTCTTCACTTGCAAAATCTACCTCATGGGGCAGTTATGAAGATTAAATTAATCAAGACAGGTGAAGTGCTAAATCTAGTTAAGTGCTCAAAATTTGAGAACAATATTATTCTACATCAGTAACAGTGCTTGGCTTTTTAAAATCAGCTGTATATCACTCATATTAATTATGTGGTCAACTAAATACCTACACTTTCTTACACATATAGCAAGTCAGATTTCCTCCTTTTTCATACTGCTTCCTTTTTCTTTTTACCTAAACACTAGACTCTAGATTTCTCCCTCTAACATTTCTTCTTGTAGATATTGAATTAGCATTCAACACTGATGGATAGTTCTGAATTTTGATTCTGTCTTCTATGGTGTTAGTTATGCTCTCCAACTGTTATCCACAAACTTGATAAGAATCCCTATGCCTGCACCTGACTCATGAATTTAAAAAACAATCAAACAAACAAGAGATTGAATTGGACAAGGACTAGAATAAAACTGGTGGCTTCCTGCCTGGCTGACAGTGTCACTAACCCACTTTCTTTTGGTATGAAGACAAGCTCTGTACTCACTCTACAAGGTTTTCCCTTAGGAGATAATACAATATTTTTGCAAAATAAAAATTCGCTACATCTGCAGTTCCTCTTGAATTTACTAAATGTGTAACCCTAGTAAATGAGATGAGGTCCCATTATTTTTTTTTCTCAATAATCTTGTGTTGGTTCCTAACGATCACTGAATTTAGTTTTGAATGCCCAGAACCCATCTGCTTCAGTCTCTTCAAGAATTTGGAAGGGATGAAGTTCACTCTTCTGTTTTAGTGCTCTGCCCTTCTGCCCTATGTGAAAATTGCAGTGCTGCAATCTTGGCTCATCTACAATCTTTGGGCACATACCCTATTTGTCCGTGCTTTCCTCAAAGCTTAGTAATATTAGCTCCATGATTGTATCTGTGGTTTTGTATAATGTGGAGATGGTTCTGCTGGGTAGGGCTGCTTTTGGAAGGCCCCTGAACTCTTAACAAACCTTTATTTTCCTCTTTCCCAACCTTACACACTCCACCCAACTCAGAAATCAGTGAGGTGCCAACCACTATCAAGTGTGTAATTATCTAAGCCCCGTAATTACCCAGTAGTGTTTTCCAAATATAGAACCAATTGGAACTTTTCGAAGATAGATTCTGAAGCAAACCCTGGCCCACCTGGGTCATCTTGTCCAGGTGATTTTCAGTCAGCCAGCACCTCCTGAGAATTGGCCCACATAAACCATGAGGACACACTATGTGTCTGCCCCTTCCTGGACATGGGAAACCCCCACCCCCATCCACCCACCCTTGAACATGAACCACAGGCTCCCAGGCTCTACATCCAAGCATATAGCACCATATCCAGCACACTTTCTCTTCCCAATCTGCCTTCCCTGTAGTCTATTTCACCCAAATCCAAATCCCCTTCTACATGCCCATTCACTGTGCTCCAGGCTCAGAGGATGGACATAAACCAGTGTCCCAGAGGGCACTGTGTTCTTAAATTGACCAGATCTGCCACATCTCAATGGGCTAGAAAAGTATTTCATTTGCAAACATTTACATGATGTCTCCTTCAGCTTTTGCATCATCTTAAAAGGCAGGTCTGGGAGGACAGGGGCTGTCAGCCTCTCCATGGTTCCATGTGTCCTGCCTATGGGGGAGAGAGGCAGGGCCCTCCCGGGCAGTGATGAATGGGGCTGGGGCATCCCTGCAGGTTTTCTGCCATTCCCAGGGCAGGAAGCCCTCAGAGCTCCAGGTTGTTGTCTCATCCCGCAGGAAGGTGTCACATCCCACATGGGTGGCCCAGGTACAGGTAGGTGCACACATTCAGACCAGGTTTTATCAATCTTTCTGGCCCCTGCCCTGAGACCCAGAGAGGGGAGTAACAAACCACCAGACAGGACATGTAGAATTAGTCCTCACCCCACTGTCACCTGCTCCTGCCTACTAGGTGCCTTGAGCCACTATCATATGGGAAAAGGAAGGGCTCTGCAGCCAGATTTAAAGAGTGTGCAGTCCACCTCTGCCACCTATGAGCCATGTGACCTAGGTAAGTCATTTACCTCCCTAGATTGATGCCAACCTCCTAGAGTAATTGTCAGGGTTAGATGAGTTGATGTGAGCTACCAGAATAAAGGTGTAGAGTAGGCTCTCCATAATTATTCTTACCCCTTCCCTGGGTTGGGCCAGGCCCATCCGCCATCACAGCCTTGTTTTCTCTCCTGTTACATGCATGCTAAGTCTTTCCTCAGCTATACAGTCTTTGCACTGTGATTCTCCCATAGTGACAGCTTTAGTCAGAGGGACCTGTGTCCATGGGACAAAATGCACTAATGCAATTCAGTGTATGAGACTATGAGTGTAGAGAACCTGGGCGCACAGAGGAGCCAGGTTTTAGGGACTGGATAAAAAGAAAACAGTTATGAATAGAGGGAAAGGACATTTATAACAGGTGAACTGAATATAAAAGAAGACAGACTTCTAAGGCAGCTAAGGGAGTGAGCTCTGGTCCACAAAGAACTCTGGATCTGCCCTGAGTCCCAGGGATGGCAATTGTGCAGTTGGTCAACACTGTGTCTTCAGCTGTCCCCATTGGTTGAAGCAAGGCCATGGTTACAGCAGAAAGAGTTCTGATTTTTCTGTAGAACCCTGGGAACCAGTGAAGTCTCCTTCTGTCGGCCTTAGATGTGACAAAATCCCCCAGAAGAAGGCTGTGAGCACTTTGGAAGCACCTTTGTGCTTGTGAGCACCACATGGCGGCCCAGCAGAGCTGGTCCCTCCTGAGCAGGAGAATGGCCAAATCTCACAGTGAAGTGGCCAAAAAGGCATCCAGCTGCACCCTGATTTGATGACTGGGGACCCTTTACACCCCACCCAAAGGGCAATGACAAGGTGTAGCTTGGATGTCTTTAAAATAGAAACTCCCTCCTAGGGCAGCCCATTCTCACCTTTGGCCCTCTCTAGTCTTTAAAATTGTACTCCCAATTTGTGTCCCCATGGCCATCTCTAAATGCCTCATCCAGAGAGTAAGCAGGATACTGAATCTGAAATGGACTTTACAATGGTTCTCCATATGGCAAAGAGCAAAGGTGTGGTAGGGAGGCATGGCAGAATCCTGAGGCAGAGGCCAGGAGGCCAGCAGGTAATTCTAACACACTCTGGAGGGTACCTTCACTTGAGAATCTTAGATACAATCAAATTCTTTGTTTCCTAGCTGGGGAAGCTAAGGCCCCACCTTCAATGCACAGGTAAATACAAGTAAAAGCATCTACAGATTTTCAAGTGAGGCAGAGAGTCAGGATGTAGGAAAGGAGAGAGAACACAGAAGGGTTTTCCCGCTGAAACCAGCGACATCTGGTTAAAGAGGAGGCCCGAGGTGGAAAGAAAAAGGGGTAAGTGGGACCCTGAGTGTGTCAGGAACAGTGTGTGTGAATTCAGATACAGCCCCTCTCTCAAATCCCCACCCCCCTTTGTGCCACTGACTGTGGGGCTGCCCTGGAGCCCTGCGGGAGTGCTTCTGCACCAGCCAAGCCGCCTCTCTCCCAACCATGACTGTCTGAACACCATGCCAGCTGCCTGGGGCTCGGTCCTCTGCAAACCCTTGGCAGTTTCTTGGTTTTAGATTGAAAAGCCTTTGGAAAACAAGATCTTACCTACAGGCTGGCCTTTGTACAACCCGAGCCAGCACTGGCCATGTTAGAACATGAGTTCCTTCATGGGGAAGCTGTTGTGTGGATGTCTCGGAGACCCTAACCTTGGAGAAGAGATGAGTTTGATCCATGAGAACTTTCTCCTTGGAGCCCATCTGTGCTCCCAGAACTGCCCATGGAAGGCATGCTTTGTGTGTGCGTGCACGTGCGCGTGTGGACAAGATCTGTCTTCCCCGTTCACGGCTGTGTGAACAGAAGAACAGGGCTTACATAACAACAGGAGGATGTAGGTGGCATGAGGCTTATGGAAGAAGCCTGTGACAGAGCACAGCACAAAGTGTGGGGACAGACTTCCGAGGGCATCTGTGGAGTTGAAAAGGAGCGATTTAGAATCAGAACATGTCTGCCGCAAGGATTAACGGCACCATTTTGTGGAGGCAGGAAGGTGGCTCGGCTGACCCAGTGGGACATTTTCAGGCCCTGCAATGTTGTAATTACATAGATAAAAGAGTAATTCTGACATACGACTTCATGTTACACATTGCTGAGGAGCAATTTTAGTTACAAAAATATTAGATATCATTTTTTTTAAAAAGAGAGGAGTAAGATAATGAGTGAAAAAAACTTTTAAGGTAACTTTTTAAAAGAAAATAGTTGGGAGATATCTCAACACTTTGGTCTCTTGGGCTCTGCTATCTTTTTAATTCCCTACATTCATGTTCCCCGGCTTATCTGTGAATTTGGTTAACACATTCCCCAGCTGCTCAGTTGGATAAGATAAGGCAGAAGATGTTAATAGGGAACCCTCCATCCTTCTCCACTGTGTCTGATTTCAGGATTCATTGACTTGCTAAACCCAATCTTTCCTTGCACTCCCTTGTCCTATACAGGCTTATCAATGCAAAAGATAATCTCCTTGCCAGGCATCCAATGAGTGGCCACAATGGGCAGACAGCAGATGGGTGGGGGTAGCCTGTGGTCCCTGAGGCCCTGAAGAGAGAGGTGGTGCTGGGGCACTGGGGGCTGGCTGGAAAGGAGGCTGTGGTCAGGGCCAGCCAGTCTGGCTATAAGGAGCTCACTAAGCACTTGCCTGCTCCACTCTGATTCTCCAAGGATCAGACAGTGGGTGTCTGCTTTCCACTCACCTCGGCCGGTGCTGTAATGCTGGAGCTTGTCACTGTACACAGCCTCTTTGCTGTAAGCCCGTTTCCTGTGGACACAAGGAAGAGGAGCTCTCTTAACCTCTCTGCTTCAGGAACCTCCGCCCAGGGCTCCTGTCCTGAAGGGGACTCACCCAGGCATCTCCTGGGTTAGGGAACTGTGACTCTCACTTTAGGTGTAGGCTTTTGTCATGGCCGGAGGTCCTAGCTTGACCACCACTGTGGGCAGCTGGGTCTGCTTTCAAGTCAAAGTCTTTTAGAGGCCAGGCAGGGCCGTGTCAGAGCTTGGGGCAAAGGCTCTTGAGGATGCCTATTAGTGCTCCAGCTGCACTGCCGCAGTGCCTGGGAGGGGCCAACTGCAGGGCTGTGCACAGCAGAATCTGGGCTAACCACTGAAGGCAGTAACAACAGTATTAAAAATTCACAAGGCCTCCAGGGCCAGCCCTTCTGCAGAACTTGGAGTTCCTCCTTTCCTCCCTCCTCAGCTCCTCTCCGGCCTGTTGCCTTATACCCTCTGCTGAGGACTTTGGCTCTCTAACCAGAGGAAGAGCTGCATGAGGCACAGGCTATGATGCTCCAGTGGGTCAAATGCAATTTTATAACTGTCACTCCGAAAAACCGTGGTGTGTGAGGGGCGTAAGAGTCTCGTCTAAAATGAAGCTTGAGGACGGATGCTGTGGACTCATAGCCTTGCCCAGTTCCTACAGAGGATTGTATCCCAGACACAGAGGAAGTAATCTGGAGAATGCTAGGCTGCCCGCAGGTTGAGATGGAGTGATGACTGCGAGTTTGGCGGTGTGTCCATGCAGGGTCAGGCCCTGGACGGTCTGCACAGCCTGGGAGGGGTCTGAATGTGGGGCTCCCCGGGTCCAAGGAGAGCCGTCGGGGGTGGGAGCGGAGGGCCTACCTGCTGCAGACGATGGAGATGGCCACCAAGGACACGACAAACACGACTCCGGCCGCCGCCGAGCCAGCAATCAGGGGCAGCTGCTCCCTCAGCTCAGACTTGTAATCATCTAGGTAAGAGCAAGGCATTAGAACCCTCCCTGTATGCCTTTTGCATACAGCTGGCGCTCAGTGTATGATCCAAAGACACCATACAATATATAATAAGTACGGGTATGCCCCAAACATTGTTCATTGTTTATCTGAAGTTCAAATTTAACTGGCCAGCCTGTGTTTTACCCGGCAGCCCTAATGACAATACGTCTTGAACCGAGGTTCCCGCTGCCCCGCATCAGAATGTCCTAAGCCCAACTGTTAAACACGGCAGTTCTGACTCGGATCTCCTGAGTCAGAACCCCTGGGTGAAGAGCTGGGTATCTCTCTGCATATTTTCCGAACACACGCGGTGATTCTCGTGCCCCGAGTGTTTGAGAACCAGCCCTCAGCTCTGTGGGCAGAGACAGAGACGGCTCAAGACAAAGATGCTATTCTCGAAAACTCTCACTTTGTGGAAATAATTTTCAAACACTGAAGGTAGAGTTTTAGTTTCCCTCCATGGAGAGCTTTTTGTAACATGCATGCTTTTAAAAAATTAATTTGGCTCAAAAAATGCAAGGCACCACAGTGATGATCCATAGCAATGTCTTTAAACATAAAACACGTCATAAAGCAATGTGACCTCCCCACAGGTCCGCCGGCCCCAGTGACCCATCTTAGCTCAACCTTCAGACTCACCTCTGTGCTGCCTTTGGGGCCCGAAGCCTCCGTGAGCGTAATTACTACTGATGTGTGAGCCTCGGTCATTAAGATTAATACTCCCAAATTTGGCCACTTACCAGAACTCTCTTATACCTCACCCCTCTTGGGTTTACAAAATTTAACTGCCAATGTAAAAGGAATAGCCTTCTTGGGAGAAATCTGTTACTTCTTGATTTGTCTAGCAGAATTGCCAAGAGACCGGTGCTCAGCTCATTTTGAGTTTTGGGCTTTTAATCCTGTGTACCTCCTGATGCCAAAGTGCCCATAAATCTGGATGGTTAAGTGAGGTGCAAAGAGGGGGACAGAGTCCCTAAGGAAAAGAAGACATACCAGCGGCATTATTAATCTGAATGGACGGGCTCGCCTTGCCACCCCATCTCGCCATCCTTCAAATATGACTAAAAATTCACCTAAAATACACTCGAAGTGAGTCGCAAACTCCAGCCCTACAGGAGTCAGGCGGCCTGCACTGAGGCACCCAGGAACCCCTCCCTGGGAAGTGGGGGGCGTCCGTGGGGCAGCAGTGCCTTACAGAAGGCCCCCCAGCACTCGCTCCTCTCACAACTGCTCCCAAGAAAATGAGTAGTATGATTTTTATATGAGATCATTTGATTTTTAAATCTTTCTGGTGAATTTTTAAATTGTCAAAAACATAATGTGTCCTTAGAAAACCTCAAGCCCTGTCAAATGCCTAGCCAAAGAGTGCCAGCCTAAAATAAAATGTTCTATAAGGGCAGGCGGCTTTGTATATAAAATTAATGGCTTTCAATTTGGGAGGCTAGGAATGAGCTGACATTTGGAAAACTATGAGGAAACAGCTCATAAATGAATATATAAATATAGATAGATAGGTGGATAATAGGCAGTTAACTGAACACACACACTACGGTACATGGCTGGCTAAGGAAAACAGTGAGTGAACACAGGCAGGCAGACACACCTGTGCTCTTTGCTTGGGCTGCAGGGAAATCTCATTTTCCTAAGTGTTAAAGGCGGTGGTCTCCAAGGAGTGGGGGAAATTGTTGTAATAGGAAACTAATGAAGCCCAAAGGTGGAAGTATTTAAGGGGTCACATATGAAGCTCCTTCAAATACTCTGAGATGCTGCCCTGGCTGGTGTGGCTCAGTGGATTGAGCGCGGGCTGTGAACCAAGGCATCGCTGGTTCGATTCCCAATCAGGGCACATGCCTGGGTTGCAGACCAGGTCCCCAGTGGGGGCCACGTGGGAGGCAACCACACATTGATGTTTCTCTCCCTCTCTTTCTCCCTCCCTTCCCTTCTGTCTAAAAATAAATAAAATCTTTAAAAAAAAAAAAGATTCTAAGATGCTGGGTTCATGAGGCTGCCACACCACAAATTCTGTCTCTCCATTTCCTTCCTGGAGACTTCTCAGCCCCCAAGCACAGAGTGAAGTGAGTGACGGTGAAACAGTGAAACAATAGGCATCTGAGCCCTGCTTCTGGACCAGAGGGTACACTGACCCCCTGAGAGGCGTGTGGGTCCCACTGCTGTGCACACGCCGGACCCTATGCAGAGACCCTTCAAACGCAGGTCATCAGAGGTTGGACCCAAATGGTCTAGACTTCAGACAGATGTCTCCCTATACAGCCGTATCGGGAGGCAAACCATTCCAAGGAAATCCCACTGGAGTCCTGCTAGAGACTAGCCTCTTGGCTGTGAGGGCAGCTTCTTTGGTGTGGGGTTTCTCCTCCCTGAACTGCCCTCCCGGCACCCAGGTCACTAGCCCACCCCTTACCATCCGTCAGGGTCTGGAAGCACATCTTGCCGCTGAACTTGCCGTAGCCAGCCACGGTGCGGGCACGCACCTGTACCACATACACCATGCCTGGCCGCAGGCCGTCAATCCGCGCTGTGTTGGTCTGGCTCCTGGCCATGGAGGAGTTGAACTCATTGTGTTCCTGAAAAAGGGCAATGGGAGGGGTCAGTGGCCTGCTTCTGCTGCTGTGGCCCCAGACCACTCCACCTTGGAGCACCCAGGCTCCATCAGTTCTTGGTCTTGCAGATCTGCTAGAAGTTTTCACCAGCCCCAGGACATCCATCTGAATGGGGACAGACTGCCCTGGACTGAGGGAATAAAGAATTATCTCTGAACCATGGACTGGCTACAGTGTGAAGAGAGTAAACAAATACTGAGCTCTCAGGGCCTGGATGGGGGCTCATGGTCATTTTCTACTGCTCCCCTCTCCAGGCTTCCAAGGTAGGATAACAAAGCACATCCATCACTGTGAAATGCTATTCAGTCTCTGACCTCAGCAGAAGCTAACTGGACAGATTGGGCCGCCCTATGCCTACTTTTCCTTACCTTGCTTGTACTGAAATGTTTTCTTTTCTCTTCTCACTCAAAATCGCCCTCATCACTCCTCACAATGGCTGTACTAGATCACTCTATAAGTTCCCTCAAGTACTTCCATTCTGCTGAAGAGCTTAAGACCAGGCTGGAGTACCTCCTGCACCTGCTTCTGCCTTCACCTTGGCCTGTGTCTGTCTGGGTCCCCATCCTCCAGTTTCCTCTCCACCATCTTCCAGGGCAGGCATGCCCTTCTCCATGGAGAGCAGGCCCTGTGTCCTCACCCCTCCTGTGTATTAGAGGTCAGCCCCACCCTCCTGTCTGTCACTCTCTCCAGCTCCCTCTGCCCTGTCCTTCACAGTTCCTGTCGTCTGCACATGTATCCTCTGGTTTGCACAGGTGTTTCTTGTGCATCCTGACTCCCCTGCCCATTGTGAGTGCCCTGAAAGAGCTGCTCCCTCTCTTGGCTGCTGATCTTAAGTAACAATCGATTTGTGCCTGGATTTTATAGCCTCCCATCTTTTCTGCCTTTCCCTTCCCAAGAAATACAAACTTATTTCCTAAAAAAGATCTCTTACTTCTCTAAAACTATTATCAGATAAAAACAAAACTCCTAAATCTAGCTTTATAAGCCCCTCATAATGAAGTAAATTCTAATCCCTCACATGTCCCTAAATTGCCACTTTGCTGTCCCTCTAAGGATCACATTCTGGCCAGCTGGCCTTTGCCTAGTCTGTTTTCCCACACTGAAATGCCTCTGCCCAGGGCTCCCCTGTGCCCTCCTGATCCCTTAGGCCTATGCCTCCCCACCTTGCACCAAGGTCTTCTCTTCGAGGAAGGCTTCCCTCAGTACTTGAGCCCACAAACTGTCCTCATTGCTGTCCTTCATTGTTACACATCACCCTCAGCACCTTTGGACACAACAGCCTGCTCTCTCATTTTTTCCAGAAAAGCATCACAGAGATGCGGCTTAGCACCAAGTATTCAGGAACACGGGTTTAGAGTCTTGGCCTGTCCCCATCTGCACGATGAATCTTAGAGCAAAATGGGGGCATCGGTGAAATAAAGAGCTTGAGTCCCTGGGAGGGAGGCTCCCAAGTCCCATGTGCAGTCCTGGGGCACTGTGAGGAGTTCTAGGCACAGCAGTTCTGAAGGCATGGTGACAAATTAGGGGATAGCTGATGGTGAGAGGTCTGTAAGCCATGTCCTCAGTCAATGACAGACAAAACCTAGGGAATTAAGCCAGGACAAAAGAATACAGTACAATGATAAGAAATTACCATTCACTTGTACAAGTTTACTTCACAAAAGCAAAGATGGCCTGATGTGTATTTATTCATTCGTTTGGCCAGGCAGTCACAGTTATACTATCACATGCTGGGTGCTATTCATGGGCTGCAGGTACCAAGGCATGATCTCTGTCTGCTGGGAACACAGCATCTTGTGGGTGGACCAGAAAACAAATAGATGACGACAACGGTGTTGACTGAGTGCCTAGGCAGAGGGCAGCTTAGGAAGTTGTGGGGGAACAGCAAAAAGTCGCTCAGTCCAGACTGATAAAGAAGTTGGGAGGGGCTCAGAGAAAGGGTGATATGAGTCGAGTTCTGAAGGATAAAAGAAATTAGGCAGATGGATGAATGTGGGGAGTGAGTACTGAATAGAATATCCTTTGAGAACAGAATGAAACATGTAAAAGCAAGTCTTGACGGAGCTCCGGAGCCTGCCAGTGACTGGGCATATGTGGAATGTGGGTGGCATAGGGGGTGGTGATGAACAGTTCGGAAGCATTTGGAAGAGACCACAGGTTAGAGGTCAGACAGTTGAAAGTTACAAAGAGGCCCATGTACACCCTAGTGGAGGGGCCATCCACTGGTGTCTGGGAGGGACTCTTTGGAGAAGGACTACCCATCCATCATTTATTTGATCTATTTTAAAAGCAGGTGGATTCCTGGCCACCACCGCTACCCATCAGGGAGCCAGCAGAAAGAAGGTTGTTCGGTACAGAAGGAATGTCACCTCGATCTTTGGGCATTACTGTCTTGACACACTGGAGATCTGAGATCAGAAACTGTGAAAATCACGCCACCTTGCAAGTTAGGACAAAATCCCATTGCTGCAAAATCGAGGTGGCTCCCTAAATTCTAGGTTTTATTGGAAACTGTGGAAGTACACACTGCGTGAAATAAGCATTGACTGGGCAGCCCCTTTACTGTAAAATGTGTTTTGGTGTATTGGCATTTGAGTTTTGAGCACAAAACATTAACCCATAATCACTTTATAGTCCATACGTTCAAGAAGTTCAGTGATTAAATTGAGTATCACTTCTTGTTCCCTTCAAAACCATTAATCAACTTCAGGCAAATGAATTAGAGTGAAGGGCAAAGTTGTTTTTTTTCTTTTTGGTCACTTATGACTGATTGTGTAACGATGGGGGAGACAGAGGCTGTGGCTATTGGGAGCAGAGACCATGTCTCCCTATTTCTCCATCCCAACATGCAGCCCAGGGCTGGCACCTCCCGGGCACTCAACCAGTCAGTACTAAATGAATGAATAAATAGCACACCTCAGACCAGTTTCTATGAGAAAATGATCCTAAAATTTGGAGGGTAGAAATTCCCAAGGCCTAAACCAGCCTGTTTTAGCCCACACAGTTAGTAGGAAATGCAAGTAAACGCCTAAACACTTCATCATCGAGACAGCCCAGAGCAAGCGTAGATGCTCGTCCCATGGTTTGCCTACAAGCACTGCCACCAGGAATGGAAAGTGCTACAAGACAGTAAACAAGAGAGAATGATGAATGGAAATGTATTGAAATGGGGACGGAGATGAACATGGGAGAGGCTCTGGGAGTGTCATTAGCTTGATGGTGTCTGAGCTCTCTATTAATGAGCTTCTGGAAGAGGCAAAGCCTCACCAGTTCCGTTCCCAGAGCTGACACTGGAAGGTATCCCAAGCACAAACCAAGGGGGTGATGTGCGGCAGGAGAACCAGGGAGGGTTTTCAGGGGCTGGAAATGTACAGCACATGGCCAACGACCTGTTTTTGTAAATGAAGTTTTTTAAAAAATATATTTTATTGATTATGTTATTACAGTTGTCCCATCCCCCCCTTTTATTCCCCTCTGCCCTGTAAATGAAGATTTATTAGAACTCAGCCACGCCCATCTGTTAACATATTCCCTAAGGTTGCTTTCCTGCTACAAATGCCCACAAGCCTAAAATATTTACTACCTAGTCCTTTACAGAACAATTTTGTTGACTTCTGGTTTAGAAAAAGTAGCATAAGATGGTGGGTTTTGATTTTTTTGGACTGAATCCAGGACACCTGCTGAACTGAGTTCTATCTATATTTGCATCTTCTAAAGACCAGGATTCCATGGCCTTGTACAGCAGGTAGGCAAATAATTCTGGTTACAAGCATTTGCATTTAAAATTAAGACACAACCTCTTATTTCAGGGGCCACGCTAATTTTGAGATCTTCAGCATCAACATGATTGTACCCAGTTCTAAGCTGAGCTCAGAAATATATTGAAATACAATAAAACTGTCGATAGCTCTGGCTCTGTGACTCCCTAGCTGTGACCTGTGTGGCCACGAGTAAGTCATTTAACCTTTCCGTGACTTCATTCCATTATCTATAAGTTGGCTATACCTCGCTTTCAAGAATCTTTCTTTTAAGGGTCAGAGCTAATATATCTGTGAAAAATCTGACACATAATGGGCACTCAGTAAAGATGAATTATTATCATTGTGGTTATTTCAAAATATCCTCACCAGGTAATGTCTTTTCTTAAGTCATATTAGTAATGGTCAAGGCAATGTAATGATTTTATAGTCAAGCACTTTGTAAGTGAAAAGTTCTATAGTAATATACCAAGCAGTAACCACTGTTTTGGCAAAGAATCTTCTGTGTTCCCAAGGAAAGCATGCTGCGCTATGGAATGGGGACAATAATATGCTTCACTGGGGTGTGGAAGCTGCCTGAGGCATTGAACTGCTGTGACTGTGTGTCTGTTAATAATTAGTATAAATTACTGAGAAGTAGGGACGTGGCCTGAAATGGGAGAAGAAGCTTCCTTCATAACATCAGAAGTGGAGGTTAATTACTGTTTTCCAAGGGAGGAGGTTTGCGTGTAAAGGAAAAGGCGGTGCAGGAGCTTGGACGTGGGTGGGGAAGTGAGGAGCCTAGGACACATGCATGATGGTTTTGGTTCTGAGCCTGTCATTAAGCCCTGCACCCCTTTCCCAAGGGTGACTGCCCTTGGCCCAGCAGATGAGGAGGAGGGCAGGTGGTCTCCCATGCATTTGACCCCTTCCCTGCATAGCCACTTGCTTCAGGGCAAAGAACTGAAGCTATAGGCTCACTTCCCAGCTATGTGACTATGGATGAGTTTTGTTTTGTTTTTAAAAATGTCTTTATAGAATTGGTTTTAACTCATGTCAGTGACACTAATATTCACCACACTGAGTTGTGAGGGAGAAAGAAATGATGTTTACGAAGGCCCTAGCACCCAAAAAGACACACTAGGGAGATTTTTTTTTTTCTGAGATAAGCTTCAAGGCTCAAGTTCATGTGTGTGTAGGGGAAGGGGGATGCTTGGAACCTTGCTGGTGACTTTGACATCTTACCATATACTGGCCACACATGATACTCTATTGAACTGTTAGGTCAATTTTGGTGATGAAATGAGATCATGTGGTCAATTGGTCCAAAAAGATTGGTTCAAAACAGTTTGGAAAGTCAACATTTACTTTAATAACTGATAAAATATATCGAGCAAATAAGGACCCCAAATTCAAAGCTAAACAGATAAGATGGTTGCTAATGAATCCAGATGGTTTAAATTACCCCCAATTCACTTAATTTTCTGAATGAACTGTCTAGATAACCCAATATTCTCTAAAAGTGTACAATGCTGCCTGATCCTAATCTTGCTTTGAAAGCTCGCTATAATGGCTGAAAGGCATCCCTCCTTGCAGACTAGATTGGTGATCCATCTGGCTCTCCACTTTCAGGGAGGTAAATTGCCACCATTTTCCAAAAGTGTACACTGTGACCTAGATCGGTTAAGTAGTTTGACTGTAGCTGCATGGCTGGTTGGTTAGGGAAGGCACTGGGAGCTAGGGCTCCTGCTTCCCAGGGCTGCATGTCCCCTGTCCTACACTGCCGCCATGCTGGAGGGCTGCAGGTGCCCATCCTTGATCCTCCTGTTTCCATTCACCCACTGGATCATCTCGCCCAGGTTCAGGGCTTTCAAACATCTACATTCTGACAACTTCCAAGTGGACATCTCTGATCTGGTCCTCTGTCCTCAACTCCAGGCCTATACTCCAGTTGCCTCCTCCACACCTCCACTTGACTATCTCAGAGGTATTTGAAACATCAAGCCAAACTTCTGTCTTCTGTCCCTTCCCTCTCCCCAAACATGTTCTACCCACAGTGATCCCCTTCCTAATCAGTAATGGTTATTTCCTTCTGGTGGGTCAGGCTAAAACCTCCCACATCCCAAATCCAACCTACTGGAAACCCTGTTGGCTCTGTCTTTAGTTCATATATCTGGAAATAGATCATATTTCATCAGCTTTCTGCTTCCACTCTGAGTCAAGCTGCCATCATTCTTTTCTTAGATGACTGCAATCTAGCAAGCCTCTTTTCAACAGAAAGCCTAAATAATCATTAAAAACTGTAAGTCAGATTTTGATGACTTAGCAGGATCCATGGCAGGATCCCCATTCTGTTCAGTGGGAAAGCTCAAGTTCTTAAGGCCCACCATCATCACCTCCCCCGGCTACTATTTCCCCACTGCCTGCATCACTCCAGCCATGCCAGTCCCCTTCCTGCTCCTTAAATCACCGGTCATGATCTTGCCCAGGACTTTGTACAAGTTCTCCATCCCCCAGATATCTGCTTCACAATGCCCTTGCCTCCTTCGGACCTTTACTTAGAACTTACCTTCTCCCAGAGGCCTACGTTTACCATTCCATTTATTTCTGCAACTGACTCCTACCCCTAACCTGACCCTCCCGTTCCCATTCACTTTGCTTGTTCTTTTTCCTTTTGCAATACTCATTTTCTAACAAACGATATGATTTCCTTGGGTATTATGTTCATTGTTCATTGTCTTCCTTGTTTATCGGAAAGTAAGCCCCCTGAAGGAAGAAATCTTTGTTTTGATCACTAATGTCTCCTAAAATAGTACTGTCAAATAGCAGGCACTCAATAAGTATTTGAACAAATGAATGAATGAATCTGGTGTTTTTCCAAACAATGTGCTGGGTCAGTATAGAAACCACTGATTTTTCCTGGGATTTTGCAAATGCTACAATTCACCATGGTGGGAGGAAGTCCCTGCTTCTCCCACAGAGAAACCAGGGACAGCTCCGCAGGGCACCATTTCCCTTTCTCGGCAGCACAGGCCTGCTGTAGCCCCCAGCAGCTGCTGCTGAAGAGCAGTCAAGGAAGATAATATATAAGTTTCTATTTCTATCTCATTTTTATAAATTTAAATATTTTAACCTCCATAAATATTAGCACAGTAGTTTATGCATATGATTTATAAGTAAATGGTCTTATACTGGGGGCATCTGATTAAAAATTTAAAAAAACACTAGTCTACAAAACCACAAAATTTTCATGAAGTTCAAGGGACCCCTGGCAGTTTTGTACCTCTGCACATGACTGGGGAAAGGGGATCAGTCCTATCTTGCCAGGTCCAAGAGCTGTCCAGACAGTGGGGTGGTGGGATGGAAGGTTCTCTCCTGAGCTGGTACAGAGAGTGCCTGGATTTTGGAGGCTTTTGCCAGGGCAGACCTGGGAGCTTTCCCAGGGAGCCTCTGGCTTCCATCACCAGATTGCTCCCTCTCTCAGGACTTCCTCCAGCCTGCCTCCTTGTGCCCTTGGCTGGCCACCACCCATGCAGCAGTGGCTGGCCCTGGGTCCTGCAAGCCTGAAGACAGAGCTGACTCACCTTCTCATAGTATCGGATCTCATAGTCCAGGATGATGCCATTGGGTTGCTCCGGTTGTGGCCATGACAATGTGATGCTCCTCATGGTGGCACTGACTTGGTGCATGATGGGAACAGTGGACGGGGCTGTGGAGAAAGGAAGACAGGGCGAATAAACAGACCCTTGGTTACATGAGAAGTGTCATGTAAGTAGGGAGAGAAATGTCATTGGGTTTGAATCCTGCCCTTTTTTTTTGTCGGTTGAGCTAGATCTCCAGAACTTCCTGTGTGTGTTGCAGAATGAATGGAGTTTGGATAACAAAGGAGTAAAAGGTGGTAACTCAGGATAGGATGACATGTGTGATGGCAGGAGCTAGAATGGACATGGTGTCCTCCAGGTCAGAGGGAGAAAGGCTTGACCAAAACAAGAGGTGGTCAGAGGAATCATGGAAAAACAGTGTGGCCTGGGGAAGCTGAAGCCAATTAGGGAAGGCATGGCAACAGGTCAAGTCTAGGCTCCAGACAGTAGGGCAAGAGGAGCAATGGAACGCTTTTGAGAAGAAGGTGTTGAAGGAATCTCAGTCTTGCCATAACGAGCTGAGTGACTGCAAAGAAGAGAACCTGGAGGCAAGGGATGGTAGTGAGAGTGAAACTGGTCAGTGCAGAATTACTGTGCAATAAAAAGGAACATTCTAGTAAATATCTTTCTCTGAGATGACATATATGATTTTGCTGCACTTCAAAGGAAAGAGAGGAGGCATCTCTTAAAAACACATGAGCACAGACCAACAACAGAGTTCTTCCAGACTTCTGTCAGTTTTCCAAATGAGGACATTTGCAACAGAGAGCTCACACATATAAATGAGGAAATGATACACAAACTAAACATTTAGAAACAGGATAATAATTCCAAAATCTGTGAAGTGATTCTGAAATCTCTGTTTGGAAATAATGTTATTTATTTCCCAATTCAACATTTTTCACACGGTGTAAGTAAAATAAAAGCAGTCTGGAAATAATAAATGAGGGTTGTCTTTCCAGGAGGAAAGGCGGGTAATGAATGAGTCTTCAGTCTGCGCTCTGCTCAGGGGCTGTTCCGTTTAGTCCTGGCACTTCAGTAGCGATCAAGGTCGTTTCCTCAAACAAACTCTACTTTACAGGCTTTCTCTGGGGACCATGGCTGACTGACAGTTACTATCCTCAATTTAAGTTAACAGATTCCTTTCCAAGACCTGAAATTACAGAGCACAGCTACCAGGTCATGGGGGCAGGGGGAGGGGGTTGCCACATTCTCCGCCACTCACTGGACCCTCATTGAGCACCTGTATACATGATGGGCCCTGGGCAGAGGGTGGTCATGCAGAGCACTTTTCTGAGATGCTCATAGTCCAGGGAGCCATAAAGAGAGCACCGTGTGAGAGTATTGTGATAAGACCTTAAAATCAAAGTGTCTACCTGGGACTTTGCACAGTTCCCTCTATAAACCTTGAGGTGGCTGTGAAAGTGTGCCCTTTAGAGTATCTACTGCTGGGAGCATAACTGATTAATGGCCCCAGCAGCCGGGCTCTGCAATTCATCGGCACAACCACAGAGAGCCTCACTTCCCACAGGCTGCTCCCAGCCAATGACTGAGAGTGGTCGCAATGCTAAGACAGGCCCATCCCAGGCTCTTTAAAATATATATACATATGTATATATATTTTAATTTATTATTTTTTAAATTTATTTTTAGAGAGAGGGGATGGGAGGAAGAAAGAGAGGGAGAGAAACATCAATGTGTGGTTGCTTCTCACGTGCCCCCTTACCAGGGACCTGGCCCACAACACAGGCATGCGCCACAACTGGGAATCGAGCCGGTGACCCTTTGGTTCGCAGGCCGACACTAAATCCACTGATCCACACCAGCCAGGGCTATTCCTGGCTATTTGAATGGGCAACTTTCACTCAAGGACTCCCCCATGCACTTACCAATACTTCCTTGTAATAGCACTGCAGACTAAGACTCTTCCTACCCAAACTACTTCCCTCTCTCCTTCAGAAGGGTCAGACCTTCATTTCAGCCTCCTCTGGTTTCCACCCCATTTTCCCAATCTCTGGCACATCTAATTACACTTTAGTGTCGGCTTTGTGGATGACCGAAATTCAAGCAGTCCTGAAGCCCCCAATAATGTCCCTATCAAGTAGTCTCTTCCTGGCCCTGCTGTGTCCCCAGCAATGTGAGGCTCACTGCCTCTAGGAGCTGCTGCTCCATATTTGGGTAAATCTCACCAATTCTCAGTCTTCCTTATCTGAAATCTGTCTTCTTCCCGCTAGTCTCAGTTCTGCCAACTGAAGTAATATAGAATGTTCCCTGTTCCACAGAATGGCTTGTCAGATAGCTAAAGAAACTGGTTAGGCCTCCCTTGAGTCTTTCCTGCTGAGAAGAATGGCTAGATACTATAAGTATTTCTCCCATGATATGCTGCCACCTGAGGTGGCTCTTTTCCAAATGGGGCTTATGTCATCTAAATCTCTCTCCAGGCATGAGGCCCAGAAGTGAACCCAATTCTCCCACTGCTGTTTGAGCAGCAAAGATTAGAGTTAAACCAACATCTATGGTGATCTGCGTACTATACTTCTATGAATGTGACCATTAGCCTTTGGATCAAAGACACATCTCTGCTATGTAGTTCTGAAATCATGGGCAAATACCACCTGCAGGTTTTCCTATGGTATAGCCCTCATCTTTTGTCTGTAGAGTTGGCTTTTGAGTACAGAGATTTACATGTATCTCTTTACCTTTATGGTGTTAATTTTGGCCTATTAATCTAGTAAGTTGGAATAATTTTTGATCCTGATTCAACCACCAAATGCACCTTCTCTTCCTTCCAACTAAGTATCATGGCCTAGTTAATTAATTAATTAATGAAACAAATATTTATTAAGCATCAGCCATGTGCCAGTCACCATTCTAAGTTCTAGAAATTCCATAGTGAGTGAAATAAAAAGTCATGCTCTCACAGAACTTATTTTCTAGTGGAAGGATTCAGAAACTAGATATAACAATTCAATTAATAACAAGGTATATTAAAATATTAAGTACAACAGAAAAAATGGGGCAGAAGAGAAGGGACACAGAATGCCAAAGAATGCCTGGCTAAGAGAAGGCTGCAATCCTAAACCATGTGGTCAGCAAGGCCATGCCTGAGAAGTAGGTGCAGGAATACAGGGTTGGGAACGGGGAAGGAGGAGCCAGGAGAATACCTGGGAGAAGAGCATTTGAGAAGGAGTGGCCAGGGCAAAAATCTTCTGATCTAGGAGCAGCCTGGTGTTTCAGGGGAACAACAAAGAGCCAGTGGAAGTGGAACAGAAACAAGGCCACAAAGGGTAGGACCCTGAGGGACACTGAAAGGACTTTGGCTTCTACTCTAAGTGAGATGGGGAGCCATGGGAGGGAGGGTCACCAACATGGGAGTGACATAAACTGACTTGCAAGTTAACAACATCATTCTATGCTGTGTTGAGAATAGAATGCAGGGACTATGTAAAAAGCCAAAATACCTATCATAACGCTATTACCATAATCCAGCCCCAAGATCACGGTCACTTGGACCAGGCAGTGGATGTGGTGAGAGTAGAATGGTCAGATTCTAAATACATTTAGAATATCTCGATGGATGTGGGATGTAGAAGAAATGGAAGTTAAAATGAGTCCAAGGTTTTAGCCTGAGCAACTAGAAAAGTGGGGCTGCCATGAACTGAGATCAGGCAAGACATCAGTAGAAGCATTTGGGGAGGAAAGAGCAAGTGCTCCTATTAGGTGTGAGATGCCCAAGACGTCCCTGAGTAGACGCCGAGAAGGTGAATGCATGTGTACGAGGTCCAAGCTGGAGATAGAAATTTAGAGTCATCAGCATTTCAGAGATACTGAAAGCAGCAGAACTGACAGAGATCCCCCAAAGAATGAGTAAAACAGAATATATTAAAGATTCGGAAAGTGAGGAGAAAATAGCCAAGGGGCCTGAGAAAAAAAGGCCAGTGAGGCAGGATGAAACAGGAGGTGTGATCACCTAGAAACCGAATGGCAGTAAGCATTCCCAGGAGGAGAGAATGTGTGAAACACGGCTGCTAAGTCACGTAAACTGAAAATAGGAACTGAGCCTGGATTGGGCAACAGGCTGGATGGCTAACCATGAGGGTGGCTCATGATCACCTTTCCCAAGACCTCGCGTGCATCGTGCAGAGCCATGGTGAGGAGGAAGGTGAGGCAGCTTTCAGAGTCAGTAAGATCACTGAGGGATCCTGATGGGCCTACCAACATGGACAGAGGATGGCTCCTGGTAAGCCTGCTTCCCCCACCACACTCGCTGTGCAGGGCAGGCGCCCTTTCAGACCTCTGAGAAAAAACAATTTCCATGTTGTTAACTAAGTCAGTGCATACAGCTTTTCAGGATCCTTCTGCCTTGAGAGCTGAAGCACCATGTATTAAAATAGAAAGATTAATCCTAATGGCCTGAGGATTTTGATGAACTTGGTTCTTTTCTTTCCCTCTAATCCCTGTAAAGCCATCATTCAAGACAACATATTTGCCAAACATTGTGCCAGGCTCCTGATTTGATTATTGGGCAAAGAAGGACAAAGAAGAGAATCACAGCTCTGTCCTGAAGGACCGTGGAGTCCAGATGAGGTCAGATGGTAAAGAAGCAACCACAGGGCAGGGTGATCTAGAGGAAATTGATAGCCAAAATCCACCAAGAGAAATGACCCTGTTACACAGATAGCGAGGACCTTCTAGCAGCCGAGCAACAGTGCACATCCAGGAGAAGTTGCCAGAGGGCAAAGTTCACCACCACCTGCATTTCTCAGATTTATGGAGATGACATGATGCTCACAGACCCCATGGCAGGCTGTTTCTCCCCACACAGGTCACTCTAAACATCTTACATTTTAATTGAGATGCGATTTAGCACATGGGACAAAGTGAGAAAGTATTACTCTTGCTTCCTGAAAATCAGGAGCAGCTTACATCCGGTGCTCTGCCAATGATGATCAACTACAGCGATACAGTTGTTATCTTCCTTCTCCAAATGCAGTGCTGCCTTTAGATTCAATGTTTTACATGCTATGAAACCTTCAGACAAAAGAGAAAATAAAAATGAGCACAGATACTGACTCAAGCACCAACTGCTTCCATCAAAACTAAGGCAGGTTAAGGAGGGTTGGGAAGATTTGTTCAAAGAAGCAGTTCCTCTGGTCCCCGGATACACTGGTTCCAACAGTAACTTCTGGCTAGTGGTCTTTTCTCCATAAACCTGCATCCTCAGATGAAGGAACAGTTTCATCTAACACTTGAAAGAGTCTCTCCCTCACAAGCACACAGAATGCTTTTGATTAAATTAAACATTCTACTGAGAAAAGGAAATGACAATAAAGAGTTCACAGAATGATTAAAATTTAGCAAAGAAGCCAACATGGAACTTCCTTTAGAAAAAGTAAAAAATAAAGAATGTGTTCGGGCACTATTTGGAAAGAAGGTACTGAAGACTCAAGATGCACTTGGCCTACTGAGCAGATGCTCAAAAACCCCCAAACCGAATCAAAATTGCCCTATACCTCTTCTTCACCAAATAAAGAGGCCGACCCAACAGGAAGCTGGGATCCGAAGAAGAAAGTGGGGGAAACAATGAAAAGTGTCCTTTCACTGAGAAAAAAGTCAGCTAGGGTTTGGACGGAATCGGAACCAGGAGTGTTGGACAAGAGAGCCTAGAGCTGATATGAGAGGCCCTTTGATGTGCCAGAAGCAGAAAGAGACTCCAGTTTCAAACTGCTTTGGTCAAGGGGCTCGGGGACGGAGACAATGCAAAGGCAGCATGAGCGAGTGAGTCCTCGTCTCTGCTTTCCCCAGGAAATCTTTGGGGAGCTCTTACTCCCTAATTGCTTTTGAAGCAGACAGATCCAAGGTAGTATATCACATACAGTGGAGAAAGGCACAGAATGTTCTTGCCTAGACTGACAAATGAGATGTGGATAAACCGTAGGAACAGACGGTCCCAGCTACAAGTTATGGAAAAACTCACTGGTCACGTGGGACAACGGTTGGTCTAAACTGGTCACAGGTCACTCAGTGGCATCAGACATGGGGTCTGACCGACCATCAGACAGCCCCCAAATTGTAGGAAGGGCTCCATAGGAGATTGCAGGGCCTGCAAACCTGTGAGACTAAGGCTGGGTCATGAATGGTGGCGTGAATCTATCCTAGAAATCGATAACCCAAAATCTGGACCCTGGAGTCTTATTGTGCAGAAGCCTTGCTGTCGTATCTCAGGAGTACTCGGCCCATAATTTTATATTTATCATACTCCTTGACCATTTAATTTAGTTAGTGACTTGGTCATCTTCAAAGCTTTTTTCTTCATTTTCTTTTCCTTATTTGATAGAGGCATTTCCCCTTAAAAATTTAAGCATTTCAGCTTCCCAAATGTGAGAATAAGTTAATGGTTTTTAAGGTCTAATATATTACCTTTGCTTTTTAAAAATTATTTCCTAATGTCTTGATTTTTCTGTCAAAATGATTCTTTAAACAGTTTAAAATAATCCATTTGGGATATAATAAATCATACAACAGTTTATTATGTTAAAATATTTTATTTAAGACCAAAAATATTTATATTTTAAACAAAAAAATAGCAAAACAGACATACATTCAAAATCAGGTTGATCTATTGTAATAAAGTATTTGAAGAGGTTATAAAAGTATGAAACAGATTTCAGAGTTCAGCAAATCTCATCTAAAGAAAAAAATGTTGTTTCTGTGGGTGAAAATCATTCCAGGGACAGCCTTGTTATGAGGCCGCCTCTCACCTGCCACAGGAGCTGAGGTCACAGCTGAGTCCCTTCTGCCTTGGCTAATATGATAGCTCTAGCAAGTCTCCTGGAAGACAAATGGCCTTTCCAGTTAGGGGGACTTTCATATCCGCACTTTCCAAAGAAGCCCGTAGAAGGAAGCCCATCTGCTTCCCTCACAATACCTAACTGGGCAGGGTTGGGGAGCTGTCCCAGGCCCTCCCACATGGTTTGAGGGTGTATATAGGTCCTTACGGTGAGCCCTCAGAGCAACGCAGCCTGAACAGTGTGCATTTGAGGCATGGTAGCCACTTCTACCATCCTGGGCCTTATTTTTTCCTGGACAAATATCCCTCAGTTGATGGACACTGTTCCTACGTTTTGGCTATTGTGAAGAATGCTGTTAAGAACATTCATGTCCAAGTTTCTGTGTAGATCTGTGTTTGTTTTTCTCTTGGGTATATACCTAGGAATAGAATTGCTGTATCATATGGGAACGCCAACCTTTTTTCTACACTAGCATTTCTCAGCCAAATCATCCTTAGACTAACCTCCTGCCATCTACACCACAGACATAAGCCATGAGGAAAATGGTAGGGTAGGAAAAAGCAAGGAGCCTAGGACCCCAGTTCAGGGCAGCAAAAATGAACAGAAACAGACAAAGGCTATGGTCAGGGCCCTGCAGATGTTGCAGGGGGAGGTGACTTCTTACTCTGGCTCTGCCATCTGCTTACTGTGTGATCTTGGGCTAAGGCAACTTAACTTCCTTGGGCCTCAAATTCATCAACTGTAAAACAGGAATATTAATGCTTACATTATACATTTTTATATGTTCTGGACATGCCCTGTGTAGTTCATTGCACCTTCTAGCTAGATCCAACCTGCCAGGCCACGGGACTTGGTGACCACCCTGAAGTCCCCTTCTGGGAGTATATCAGTCTCTGGGCATGGTTTCCCAGGGCACATGTGAAGAGCCCAGTCAAGTGACGGCCTTGAGTATTTATTTAAAAAAAAATCTTTGAGGAGACAAATAAGCATGTCAGCCCAGCCAGAGTGGAGGCGATGGATAAGAATGGGCTTGGAGAAAGGGGGGCCAGCAGCAGGTTTCCCCGGAAGGTGGTTTCCTGTGACATCTCCAAATAGCCAGAAGTTTTTCTGGGAAGTAATCTAGGAAATAAACGATGAGGTGCCATGTCCTTGAGGACAAGGAGACCTTATGACTCTGGGAAGGGGATGAGCTACGGCCCATCCTTCCTCCTCTATGACTCAGGCCTGGGAGTCACGATGCTCTCTTGGCTTGGTTCCGTCTTGTCACCAGTACCTCTTTACACCTGATATCCTGTCCCAACTCCCTTATCTACCTCTGGGCCTCTTCACTTCAAACTGACTGCAGCCAGATTAATCTTTCTAAAGCTCAATTTACCCACATTCTTCTGATGGTTAAAAACCTTCAGCGGCTCTCCATTGGAAGAAGTCCCAACTCGCTCTCTAATTTAACACTGTGACAGCCAATGTCCAGTCCAGGCCGCCTCCCCCTGTTCCCTCTCAGGAACCTGCTGCTCTCATCTAACGCCCTGCTCACCATGTCCCAGCAGAACTCAGCTTTTGGGGTCTCTGCCTGTAGGACCACCACCCTTCTGGCCACCTCTCTGCATAACCCCACCCAGCCTTCAGAGACCCGGATCAGGCCTTTCTCTGCTCTGGCGTAGCCCTGCCAGACCAGGCTCACCAGAACACCCCTTCCCTCCTCCCAACTCAAGCCTTTCCTTTAGTAACTCATTGGTTGAAATGGCTGCCTTGGGACCCAGTGCAGGTTGGTCTGACTTTCCAGGTGCTCATCTGTGCTCTCCATCAGTGGAATAAATTCTTGAGGGCCAATGTCATGTTTTCAGCCTCTTCCCACTATGTTAGCACGGAATAGATATTCGGGAAAAGTTTACCTGTACTGGAATGATTGTGGATTCTTCTTCTCTAAAAACATCAGAGGTTAAAGGGATCAGAAAACCACAGAATTGCGCCTAACATGGACATTGGCCTCTAAAGGAAAAAGAGGTACAAGGAGGGGAGGAAGGGCTATGATTTCTCAGCGGGCACCTGGTGGGGAGGGCAAGTGGGTCTAAATCAGGCCATCCCAGGGGAGTGGGGACAGGAAGAACCCGAAAGGCTGGGGTGGGGGCCTTGCCCATCTCACTGGCATGTTTCTGCTGAAATGTTACCCGCATGTGAGTACGTTCTAACTTTTCTTCCTTTTGAGCCATGGGATCCTTTTCCCAAACAAAATTTCCCTTGAAACAGTGCAAAAACAGAGTAATTCAGAGCTGCTCTGGATGTATCAGAGCTGGGAGTCCCAGAGCCCCGAGGCCAATCCATTTCCTGTCTCCCCAACCCAGAGTTTGAAGGGTCCACAGACAGATCCAAAGATGCTGGATAGCCTCCAAAAGTCACCTGAGGCCTCAGATTAAATTATGTGAATCCCTGAAAGGTATGGGTACTGAGGTTCAGCGTGAGGGGTGAGGGGTGGTGGGTTATCTTTTTCCTTACGTGAAACATATTCTTAGAGAAAAAAATCTGTATTTAAATGTTAACTAAAACTTCAGGCCCACTAGTACCGATGTCAAAGAAAAACAGTTTACATACAAATAAATTGTGCAAATGATGAGTTGTGTTTCCTCTGACATTTCTATTTTAGGAGATAACATTGTCAAGAAGATACTTAGATAACAGGTTCTCCCTCTGTTGATGAAAACTCATTTCACTGCACAAATATGCTTGAATTTTACATTGGAAAGCCTGACTCATTAAATATTTTTGGTGTAGTAACACTTCTGGTCAAAGTAGATTAGACAAATAAGCAATTAGTTTGGAGACTGGCTATGAATACAAAAGCAGAATTAATTATTTTTCTAATTGTTTTTCCCTCATGTGGACATTGGCTTCTTGGCTTTTGCCCTGGGCTGTGCCTTGAGATGTCCCTGGCATCCCCTTCCAATCTCCCTCTTTACCTTGGAGTCACCTGGGAACAGAGAACTGCTTTGGGTGGGTGGCATCAGTTGACGCCATTGTAGAATATTGGCCAAGGCTTGTCGCAGATTCAATGATGTGGGTCCGGGAGAGAAAATGAGGGTTCAGGCCTGAGTGACTGAGTCAACCCCTCAGTCCCAGACAGGAGCCTCCTTCACGTGTTTGGTTCTAAGCCAAGGGGGCGTGACAATTGGGGGCTGGGGTTGGGGACTGCTCGAGGGATTAGATGTATAGCAAAGGCCCTCCTGTCTGATACTACTTCTGATTCAGGGCTGGGGTATATTTATTGGGACCATCCATCTGACCTTGCTAGTTCTCAAAATGTGGTCCCAGATCAGCATCACCTGGGAACTCATAAGAAATGCAGAATCTTGAGCTTCACCCCAAGTTTACTGAATCAGAAACTCTGGGACTAGGGCTCAGCAATCTGTTTTAACAATCCCTCCAGGGGATTCTGCTGTGTGCTCAAGTTTGAGAACTATTTGTCTAGAAATCTGGAAATCAGAACGTTCAACTTAGAAAGGGCACCCTAGGTCATTTAGTTTTCTGTCAACTCTTAGGATTTATGGATGAGAGCACCAAGGGTGAGAGAGAGAAAATGACTCTCCTAAAGCCCTTAGCAGTCTAGGGCAGAGCCAGAAATAGCCTGGCTTCCTGTCCTAATGCAGGTCCTCGCTCCCCTCGCCCCCACTCACACACTCTCATTTTCAGAGCCCCTTGAGGATGCTCAGCATGGCGGGGAGAAAGGAGTTGGGATCCCATCACTCATGGATGGGTGTTGCCTGATCCCTCAGACAGGTCAGGTTCCCCACAGAGGTGGAAGTGTGCAGAGCCCTGTGCCAGAAGAGGAGGCATCCTGGCTAGTGGGGTCCTCGGGTTTCTCTGCCTCCTAGATCCCCAGGGACGGACAGCAAACAAGAACACTGTGGCCTGGGGGAGGCGGGAGGCTGTGAAGAGATAGGTGAGTGTATGGGGGTAATTGTCAGACGAGGCCTGTCGTAGGCAGGAGCCACAGCATAGCTATGAGGGCGGCTGAGGACAGACCCATCGGGACTCATGTGGCAGCTGGGGCTCAGCATCCAGCTCCGCCTCCTGCAGGCCTGTCAGTCTTTCCTGGTGTGGGACCAGAGCAGAGCATCTCTGGTTTGTTGAATGTTTAATCACAGAAGGCAGTTCACCGGAAACACTGGCACTGGAGCAGCCACAGTAGAGAGCAAACAAAACCATACAGCAGGTTGTGTTCCCCTTACTCCCTGGCTCTTGTGCACGCATATTCAGTAGAACACCCATCACAGCTGGGGGACCCACCACCACCGCCCTAAGCCTGACATCACCGCCACCAATAGTGGGCAGGGCGGCAGGGCCTGTGACTGTGCTCCTGGGCCTGGAGATCTAAGTGTCTTAGCCTTAAGAAGCTGCTCCTCCTGCATGCAAGTTACTACCCTGCAGTGCCCAGCTTTGAGCCCTGCCCTGCACACTACCATCCCCACAAGGATCCTCTTGCCCCTGACTCCCTGGGATACCCCTGCTCTCCAGCCCTTTCAAGTATGAGAGTTTATGATTTTGCACTGGCAACACCTCAGGGTTAGCAAATGGGTTATGCCCTCCTGCTCCTTGTCACCTCTTCCACACCATTGCTCACTGTCTCCTATATCCTCTGCAGAAATGCCATTTAGCTAAATGGGCTGCCACTCTCCAAGCTTGAGACCACTGTGTGCTCCCTCCCGCCATCACTCCCCAACTCACAGAAGCCTTGGGCTTCCAGCTCTGTCTTTGTCTCCATTCTGAGCCTTGCCCTCCTGGGGATGACTAGAACACCCACCTGAATAGCATACACTCTGTTCCCTAACCCCCTCTACTCTTTCATATCTGCCCATTCCTGTAGCACATTTGGATTTGGCCTTATCTGAAGTTGCTCCATTTCCAAAGCCGCAAATTCAACTATTCTGCTTCCTGATGGCAACCTCTGATGAGCCCACTGTGACTCTTGTTGGCCTCATCTGGCCCTCTCAGCCTTGACTGAGAAGCACCAGCCTCTCCCTCATTAACCAGCTTAGGTTCCATCATTGCAATAACATAATTGACTATACTCCCCTTACCCTCAGGCGTGAGTGACTTTTATCTTTCCATATAATACAACCAGTGAAACTCAACACAAGAGAGATCTGCTATCAATCAACTTCCTGTAGGGCCTGCTCTCCCGCAACCATGCGCTGCTGAGAAAGCCACAAAACAGGTCACACAGGAAGATTTGTAAATATGTGATCACCAACTTCAAACGACCCTCAGCACTCAGGAAAGACTGAATTTCTCCGCTCAATTTCATCTCCCATTCTCTGCAATGACACTGCCAAACTTCTTCCATTCTCCTCAAATATTCAGCATCAATATTTTCCCTTCGCTCTCAACAACCAAACTTATCTCCTACCTCACAGAGAACGAAGAAGCGTGAATACCCAACTGCACAAATAATACCTCGACTTGGCTGCCTAAAATCTCCACAAGTCACACATGCACAGAAATAAACCGCCTTCCCTGCACACCTTCCCTGAACATTTCTGGGGGCCCCTGACATGTGTCCTGTGTATTCGCACCCCATCCTTTCATTCTCCAGCTTTGGTTTCTTTGTCCTCCCTGTCAGCTGCCTGAGTGTGGGAAGGCTGTTCGCTAAGCCAGATTTCCAGTCCCTTCCTGAGGACCTGGAAGAAGACAGTGCCCCTTACCCACTCAGCTATTGGCCCCTTCGACCCAACCCGAGAGTCCTGTCTCCCTGCCTAGCGATGGCACCTCATCACTGAGCCTCAAACTTCCTATTATGCTCAGACCTCAGTGTATTCCTCCTGCAAAGTTGCCTTCCTTGACCACCCAGTCCTCATCCTGCACACTCACCCCCTTCCAAGGCATCAGATGAGCCAAACACCAGAGGCCCTGTCTCCATCCAGCACTCTGCATACCTACATCCTCACAAGATTTCTTCTCAACATGTTAACCTGCTCCTGAAAACAAATGGCAGCCCACTAATTTATGAGGCACCACCAGACTGTGAACATTATATAAGGCCAGCCAGGACATCCTGGAACAAAGGACACTGTGCTGAGGTGCAGGGGTTACTGTAGGAGCGAGACCTGGTCTTTCCCCTTGGGAGCCCTCAGTCTATCAGAAGAAATATGGCCTATGCACATAAAAAATGAAGGCACATGCAAGAACTCACTGTGTCATCCTTTTAAGTAGTACAGTTCACAGAAGGACAATACACATGTCAAGATCTGTGTTGCAGAAAGGCTTGCAGGGGGCACAAATGAGCACCCTGAGTTGTTCTGGAGAGATAAAGTCTCTGGTCTGTTGAGAGAGAGAAAGGAAGGAGAAGGAAGGAAGAAAGGAAGGGAGAGTGAGAGAGAGGAAGGAAGGAAGGAAGGTAAGAAGGAAGGAAGGAAGGAAGGAGGGAAGGAAGGAAGGAAGGAAGGAAGGAAGGAAGGAAGGAAGGAAGGAAGGAAGGAAGGAAGGAAAGAAAGAAAGGAAGAAAGAAAAGAAAGAAAGAAAGAAAGAAAGAAAGAAAGAAAGAAAGAAAGAAAGAAAGAAAGAAAGAGAAAAAGACACATTTAAAGGGCTCAAATCTATAGCTCAGGTCTCATAAGGAAACTGAATCCAAGGCCTGGGGGCATTGGCAAAGAGTCTCCCTTGCACTGGAAAATATTTGTGGTCCAGCATTGCCTTTATTTACCCAGAACATTTAATGTGCCTTCCCCCCCATCTCTCACATCCGCTCAGAGAAGATGTTAATTTTCTGAAATTAAACACTTAGCTTGATTACTGTTTTGTTAATTGCTGCATTCAAAAACCCCTGGAGCTCCTGCCTGTTTAACATGGATGGTGCTGTGAAAATGATAGGCACAGAGTTGGCATGCAGGTGGACAGACAACAGCTTCGGAATGCCATCCCAACTACCCCCAACTGTGCTTGCTCAAGCAGCTGGGGCTCTGCATGTGCAGGAGTGGGACAGGCCAGGTCACAGAAGGTGCCTCTCACAGGACCATGTTTTAGGAGGATAGTGCACCCAGGAGGTCCCAAGTCTCACCAACATCTGGGAGAATGTAGGGGCTTAACTCCAATCAAAGTACCTGTCCAAAGATGCTTAAGGAAGGAAAGACCACAGAGAGAACTCAAGATGCACCAGCTGTTAATGCTTGAATACTTTAAGCAAGACTGTGTCATTTATTCACACATTATTTAGCAATTCATTACTTAATTAAATGATATTATTTCAGGCACCTAGCTAGACACTGGAGAATGAGCTAATATGATGGGTACAGGACCCACTCTCCTGGAGATTAGTCGGCTCATGGACTGGACACATCACCAGGACTCTTCCTTTTTCCCCATGTTGCCATGGCCACAAGTAACTACCTCCTAATCCAACTGTAGGTACCTCTGCAATGAGTGTTATAACAATCTCATTTGGCCTTTGAAGAGGGTAAGGAGCTTCTACAATCTTGCTGCCAGGAGTCCCATTTTCACTTAACAAGCTGTGTAGCTGGAGTGTCTGGTCCAGGATGAGGTGAAATAAGAAAACAGATGCCCTCTAGTCATCCCCGCAGGGATGCAGGGTGGGCATTCTCAGCTGTTCTCCAGCTGTTAGCAGCATCGCTAACCACTGTTCAAGACCTAGAGCAGTGAGAATTCCCACACCCAACTACTGCATGGCCCAGCAGGTGTATCCATCCACATGAAGTTCAAACTGGCCAGCCAGTGAACAATACAATATCCCGCCCAACCCTGTCACTATATAGCAACAATGACCACAGGCTGAAATGCTCTCTAAAAACATGTGATTACTGTCTAACTTTTGGAAAGAGAGAGCTGGCACCACTGTAGATTGGGGAACCAAGAGCTCAGCAGATTGGGGAACCAAGAGCTCAGCTGGAGTCCCTTTCCAGCTAGTCACCTGCTCAGCTATAACTTTTCTGGGTCTCTCAGTCCAGTCCCCATGAATGGTGTGAACTAGAATGTGAGCTCCACAAGGCACAAGTTATTGTGTGTTGTTTGTTACTATGTTCCCAGTGCCTGGAGCAGTGGGTGATGCACAGAAGGCCTAAAAAAAAAAGGTGAATAAATAAATGAACAGGAACAGAAACCAATGAGCCAGCATGTGGAAAGTAGTCATAAGGACTGTGTTGAATGAATGAATACAGTCCAAAGTTAAAGTGCTTAAACAAACAAACAAGCAAACTGACCCCTTTGAATGTGATTGAATCTCACAGTGTTCTTTTGAGTGGATCATTCTGGCATCGTTCTTAAATCATTCCCTCATGTTTTCCTTCTAGGAGCCACAGAGGAGGAAGATACCTGGTCACCTCACTGACCTGGCCACTGTGGGCCACCATGACATACTCTGATGGCCACATATCAGCCAAGCATTTGTACACTGACTTATGTATAGGGACTAAAGGAAAGTGGAAAATATTTATGAAGGGTCTCTGTTCCTAGTGCTGTGTGGCCCCTCTCTCATGAGGCTGGGGTAGGTGAGAGAATCTGCTTCTCTGCAGAGCTCACCATGTCGTGGAGAGCCCCAAGGCTCTCTGGGTAGAAGCCACAGCTTTGGTCACGGGCAGTGCTATGTGCCGATCTGCTCTGCTCAGCAGAAAACACACCTTCACTTTCAAATGGTCAGGGCTTTTCTGATGCCACTTGGAAGTTCCTTCTCAATGCCAGGGCTTAAGAAACAATAAAAACAACCTTTTTTAGAATTAACAATGAGAAGAAAGCAATGAAATTGGATTAAGAAGAGTGAAAATTTCATTTACTTAGGGTTTGTAAACTTTTCTTTATTAACTTCAATAAAAGTTTTCTTTGAAGTCATTCCAGTCTTTTTAAAGTTCTGCCTCAATCTTTTCTCTTTACTGGAGCAAATTTTGCCTGCTAATTTCCAATGAGACCAGCCCTTAAAAATGAACTAGTTTTAGCATATGGATCTTAACACTCTAAATTTTTGCAGGCAGCAGTGTAATATTGTTTTAATATTTAATTTTGAGATTTACATAATATCTTTCCTCCAAAGAGCTCAATATATTGCAATATCATAAAATTCCTTTCATATTCAAAGATTATTCTTTATGCATGCAAATACTATATTTAACTAAGGAATAATGCAAATTAGGTGATGTATTCAGAGAAATTGGTGATATAGATAATTCTTTTGTAGGAAAAGTAGTGTCCTTGAGTAACTTCAATTGTCTAGGAACTTCAAAAATGCCTTGGCTTCTGGTCAAGATGGTGGCATAGGTAAATGAGGTATCTGCATCCTTCCACAACCACATCAAAGTTGTAACTAGACTACAGAACAACTATCATTGAGAACTGCCTGAAATCTAGCGGAACAGACGTCCTATAACTAAGGATATAAATAAGAAGCCACATGGAGACTGGTAGGAGGGGCAGAGATGCAGAATGGGCTGGGCCCACACCCATGTGTGGTAGGTAAAAATTGGGAGGGATATCTCAGCTGTGGGGGTTCCCCCTGAAGAACAAGGGAACCCAGCCCTACACTGGGCCCCCAAGCCCAGGGTTCTAGTGCCAGAAAGAGAAGTCCTCATAAGTTCTGGCTGTAAAAACTAGCACAGATTATTGTTGAGTGAGACAAAGGACCTCTGAAGTCCCCGGCGCTCCTCTTAAAGGGACCATACATGGACTTCCTTGGACTCACTCACTCACTCTGAGTGTCAGCACTGGGGCAGCAGCTCAAAAGGCACTAGGGAGAGAAGGGGAGGAAATGAACTGTCTGGCTTTGGGGGCAAGAGCTGGAGAAGCAGGTTTCTCCCAGGCAGAAGTGTTTACAAAAATCATTGTTCCTTTTCTGAGGCCCTCCCCCATAAAGCTGACAGATAGGTACTATATCTTAGACTCCATCAACCTGGCTTACACTCTTCACCTTGCCCTAGTGATTCCCTGAGACACTGCCCCGCCCAACTTGCACACCACCCTAAGCTGTTTCCAGTAGCTTTTCCATATGAATGGTATGTCTTGGCTCATACTTCAGACTATCATAAAATTTCTTAAACAAACAGCATCTGGCCTCAGTATACCCCATACCTCTCACTAAGTGGTCCCAGGCCCAGCGCTAGAGGCAGTCAGCATTGGTTTGCAGCTTGTCCTCTTCTGGGCACCTCCAGGGCCAACACAAGTAGCCACCATCTACAGACCACTTTGTAACTCATGCCAGGTGCCCAGGCAGAACACAGGTGGTGGCTGACCTTAGCCTGTATTTCCTAGGAGGTCTCAGAGCCAGTCCACCCTGTGGACATCTTTAGACCATGTCTAAGCACCATCCAACCACCTCCACAAGGACACACTCAGGGGGCAGACTCAGTGGGCACAAGAGCCCTGCTGAAGTAAGTCCTGTTCCATAGGGTGGGCCCTTGCATAGCAGATCCTCCACCGTGGTCACAACCAGTGCTTACAGTAGATTAGCCTGGGGTGCAATACGTCCCATTGATGTGCCAACAACAATCAATGCTCAACTAAAACAGGAGGGTATACTGAGCCCACACAAAGAAGCACACCTGAAGTGCCCAGCTCAGGTGAACAGGGAGGCTGTGCCACTGGACCCAGCAGGACACCTACTATATAAGGTCACTCTACCAAGCCTAGGAGACATATCAGCTCTATCTTATATATAGGTAGGCTGCCAAAATGAGGATACAAAGAAGCTTGTTTCAAATGAAAGAACAGAACAAAGCTCCACAGAAAAAAACTAAAAAACAAAATAGAGACAAGCAATCCACTAAATGCAGAGTTCAAAACACTGGTTATAAGGATGCTCAATGAATTTAGGGGAAGAATAGAATAACCTAGTGAGAACTTCAACAAAGACATAAAAAAATAAAGACAGAACTAGAAAATATAAAAAGAGTCATAAATGAAGAATACACTAACTAAAATGAAGAATACATTACAAGGAATCAACAGTGGAGTAGATGAAGCAGAGGATCAAATCGGAAATTTGGAAGAAAGCAGAAAACACCTAATTGGAACAGGAAAAAGGAAAAAAGAATCCAAAAAATGATGATAGTATAAGTAGCCTCTGGTACAACTTCAAGCATACCAATATTGGCATGATGGGCATGCCAAAGGGAGAAGGAAGGAAGCAAGGAATTGAAAGACTGTGTAAAAAAAAAAAATATGGAAAGCTTCCTTAACCTGGTAGAGAAAATATACATAGAAGTCCGGGAAGTGCAGAGGGTCCCAAACAAGATGAACCCAAAGAGGCCCACACCAAGACACATGATAATTAAAATGCCAAAGGTTAAAGATAAAGAGAGAATCTTAAGGTCAGCAAGAGAAAAGCAGTTAGTTACCTACAAGGGAGCTCCCATGAGGCTGTCAGCTGATTTCTCAACAGAAAATTTGCTGGCCAAGAGGGAGTGGCAAGAAATATTCAAAGTGATGAAAAGCAAGGACCTACAATTAAGATTATTCTACCCAATATAGCTATCATTCAAAATAAAAGAACACACAAAGAGCTTCCCAGATAAGAAGAAGCTAAAGGAGTTCATCACCACCAAACCAGTATTACATGAAATGTTAAAGTATCTTGAAGAAGAGATGGAGGAGGAGGAGGGGGCGGAGGAAGCAGGAGGAGGGGAAGGAGGAGGAAGAGAAGGAGAAATATGAATAATAAAATGGCAACAAATACATATCTATCAACAATTGAATCTGTAAAACAAAATAACTGAACAAGCAGAACAGAAACAGACTCATAGACAGAGAACACTTTGGTGGTTGCCAGACGGGAGGGGGGCTGGAGGGGTAAGTGAAAAAGATGAAGAGATTAAGAAGTACAAATGGAAGTTACAGAATGGTCACAGGGATGTAAAGTATAGCATAGGGAATATAGTTAATAATATTCTAATAACTATATATGGTGTCAGATGGAGATGAGCTTTATTGGGATGATCACTTAGTAAGTTACATAATGTCTAATCACTGGATTGTACACCTGAAATTAATATAATATCGTATGTCAACTATAATTAAAAAATACTTAAAGTAAAAAGAAAGATTGCACTAAAAATCCAAGAGATGGATTTTATGCTGTATAAATTATACTTCAATAAAGTTGTTTAAAAAACGAGAAAAGTGCCTTAAAAAATGAACAAACTAGCCCTGGCTGGTGTGGCTCAGTGGATTGAGTGCCAGGCTGTAAACCAAAGAGTAGCCAGTTCAATTCCCAGTTAGGGTACATGGCTGGGTTGCAGGCCAGGTCCTCAGCAGGGGGCATATAAGAGGCAACCACACATTGATATTTCTCTCCCTTTCTTTTTCCCTCCCTTTCCCTCTCTCTAAAAAAAATAAAATCTTTTAAAAAATTGACAAAATATAGGGGCTTGTGATTGTTAACAGAAATAGTGTGTGCATTTTTTACACTCAGTTAAGTAATGCATTGTGTCTGTGTTGTGGGCACAGTGAATACGTTAGTATTCCACGTGCAATTGGCATAGCAGGCCCTAAATGAACTGTGTGGAACAGAAATGTCAGATTTAAAACTGCTGATGGCATCATGAAAGTAAGGAGAACAGAGTGCTTCTCCAAACGCACAATGAGAAAAGACAGGCTCCGTGCAGCAGCAGGATCAGCCTGTGCCATGCACACAGGCTCCAGCTCCATTCCTGTCCTCATCATTAACTTGTTAGGATGTGGACTTTGCTGCTCTCTTTTCTGGTGCCCACTCCTTCTTTGAAGAATGGACAAACAAATACCTGTCACTTATCTGATGTGATATTAATCCCAAACAATGAGACTGAGAAACCTTGGAAAGAAATAGCCTAGAAAGAAAAAAATCCAAATTGCTGTCTGGCTCAGGATATATTCTTAGAAATAATGCTCATCTTCTAGCCTATAGCATGGTTTACAACATGACTTTCCATCCCCTGTCTCATTTGATTGTCACAACAGCACTAGGAAGCAGGTGTCATTACTCCCATTTTACAGTTGAGAAAGGAGAGCTCATGGCAGTTCAATGAACTTGCATTGGTCACGTGAGGATCAGCGAGAGGAGCCAACCCCAGGTCTCCCTGGATGTGCCTCTGCCACCATGAGCCCAAGAAGTGAGGAAGGGGACTGCCCACGGTGGAATGAGACTGAGACAACGCAACATGCTCACCTTTTGACCCTGGGTAAATTGGATTAGCCCTCTGAATCAGCCAATAGGCTAAATCCAGAATTGGATTTGCTTGGCTCTCAAATGGTTTAAAATTTTCTAATTAGCTGTCAACATTTTAAATTTGGATTTTTCAGCTTATAATACTTGGTACCACATGCTGAGCTAAGTAGTGGCTGCCCTTCTCTTCAGTTCCCTGTAGTCCTCACCACTCCCTATTGCCTGACACTTGGCCCTGCTTTGCTCCTTCCTTTTTCTTGTCTGCCTGGCCTCATAGGTCTTTGAGTTTGTTCTCTCTGGCTTAGATGGCCCTAAATTCACTGACTTTATCTTGCTACACATTGATTTTATGGATGTGCTGGTCTGAATTGTCTTATTTTTTCCAAGATTTCCTCTGAGATCCCCTTCCCCAACACTGACACTCTGAGTCTAGCTGGCAGAAAAGAGAAGTAAAGTTTGTCATTCACTTTAATTCTCTCTGACAGCCAGATGATCCAGCCATCAGTCTGAATCTGGGGCCAGGTGCCAGAGAGTGACTGCGAGAGTTAGTGGAGATAACAACCTCTCTGTAGATCCCTTGGCCACTGAAACAGACAGAGTTCCACCTGATCTGGTCTATTTTAAACTCGAGGCAGCTGCATTGAGAGCAAGACTGCATCCCTGAAGACCTCACATAAATCCGAGCTTGCATAATTCATGACCAACCCTGGCCAAAGATGATGGACATTTTTTTTTTTTGACAGCTAAAGTGGCCCAGCTATATGGCAATAGCTTGGAGAGAGCTTACAACTTATATTCTCACCATAATGCGATTTTTGATAAGTCAAAAAGATAGAATAGCCACAAATCTGAGTTTGAAACCCAGAAACATCATTTGTGGGCTGCAAGATGCTGAGAAAATTCCAAAAGCACTCTAACTCCAATTTCTTCATCTGACCCACCTCATCTTGTAAAGAAAGAACATGCATGGTAGGGGCTTGGCACATTGGAGATGGTAAAAAATGATAGTTCTCTGCCACTGCCTATGGGCTGGGAAAGGATCCTACCTTGAAACTCTCCAAATGATACAAGATCCTGAGTAGTCTGATTATGTACATGGCTGGAGTCATCACAGAAGGAGTTAGAGACTCTGGATCTCAGGGTTCAACAGACCCTTTGGTGTTTCCCAGTCATGCTTGCCTCTGTGGGAAGAACTGTATCTACTATGTGCCCAGTGGGCCAGAAGATGGTTACAAAATATCCTGTGGTTTGTTAGATGCCAAGAAAAGCCCGTTGGTCATTTTCTCTGATGGACTGAGACCAAACATAACCCTTTTTGTTGGATACCTAAATCAGCTAACATGAGCTGCCCACCTCCATTGGTGGGGATCACAAGAGCAGCACAGTGCTCTCATGTGGCATGTCTGGGCACCCCTGAGAAAGAAGAGATGACAGTCCAGTGTCTGGTGAACAGTTAAAACTGCACGCCCAGCCACAGATATGGTCCATTGCTCCTAAACAAAGGAGGACCAGCCCAGAGCAGCAAACAGCCGCCTAGAATATAGTTGATGTTCATGAGCATCAGGCTTCAGATCGAGTGCAAAACCAATTGTCCAAACTCTACTCTTATGTGACTCTTATATCCACTGTCAGGACCCAATTCACTTTGGGAACAACTTGTGTCCCTCAGCAAATACACATCTATCTCCCATCTCAATCCAGAGGCAGGGGACAGCCTTTTATGGTTCAGTGTCCCAGACAAAACAGGGGCTATACAGTGAGGTGCCCTCCTCTCAGTAGGATAGCATTGGTTCATTCTGGAAAACCCCTCCATGCTTGAAGGCTATGAAACAGTGAGCTCGGAGGGATAGTCCACTTTAGGGCAGGAAACAGGAAAGCAGAAGCAGAGGTGGCGTCCTGCCGACTCTCCTCTAATACCTGATTCTCCAAATTCCTTTAAGCCTCTGCTTCCTTATTTGACAAATGGGGAAGATAATGACCAAGTCATAGGGTAAATATGAGATCAAATGAGTCCATGAATTCCATAATTCTTTGTCAACTCAAAAGAACCAACATGAGGTGTTAACTATAATAAGTATTACTTGCTCCTCAGCTGGGACCCACTGAGTGGTCCCCAGCTATTTTCCTTTGGGCAGTTTCCAGATGATACCGGGACTGCTCTTGGTCAAATTCTTTACCTGCCAACTACCTACTCATGACCCAAACAGTAGGATGGCGGCGGCCACAGGCAATGACAGGGGCATCACACTATACCTTGAGGTCAGGGTGGGGAGGCTGACATGGATCTCACCCAGCCTGGGAAGGGGTGAGACATGTTATGACTTACTGGTGATACCTGGGTTCATCTTCCTCATCCCTTCATGGATCTAAGTCATTAGGGTTTTTTATGGCGCCTGTTATTTAGTCTCTCTTTCATATCTTATAAAATGTGGTTTCTATTCATGTTTCTAAACTGTTCTTGCAGAGGTACAGGCTCAAGTGCTTATTTTGAAGATTCTCATTTTTAAAAAAATTGTCTGTTGGTTGCCCTGGCCAGGGAGCTCAAATGGTTAGAGCATCATCCTGATATGCCAAGGTTGTGGGTTCAATCCCTGGTCAGGGCACATACAAGAACCAACCAATGGGTGTGTGGATGGGTGGAGTGGTGGGTTGATGATTCTTCCTCCCTCTCTTTCTCTCTCATCTTTCTTCTTTCTCTCTAAAATCAATAAAAAATAAATTATCTATTGGTCAAAAATAATTTGCCTTCACAGGCGGAATCACCAATACAGTGTGACAGCACCATGTTTCTCATAGCCCTGCCATCCACAGATTAGGAACCACTGGTCAACTTGACATTTATTTTAAGAATAATGATATGCCACCAAGAAGCAGTTGCACACTTCTCTTATTGATTGTAAACTTTCTGACAGCCAAATTCCAGAATTCCCAAAGAGAAATCCTAGATTGGAAGGTGACACTGGGGCTGGGACCACAAAATCAGGGAAGGGTAAGAGTACAAAGGGCATGAGAATGGGTGAGAATAAGACTAAATGTTTTGACTGTTAGCAATGCAGGATCTCTTACAGGAGCCCTGGTCTCTCAGCTCCGCTGCAGCCTGGGAAGGTGCAGATGGCAAGACAAGCAGATGGGCAGGTTTGGGAATAGCAGGGTAAGGGAAGGGAGGGGCAGAAATCAAAGCAAACTGATATAAGTGGCAGTTTTGTTCGCACATGCTTAGAGAGAGAGAAAAGACAGCCAAGCCCAGCATAACATGACAGCCTGGCAGGATTATTATTCCCAGAAGCTGGGACACTAAAATATTTCAGCCAGTTTTCTGCCTTAGACTCTGCAAGGGAAATACAGCTAACAAAGCCTGCCCATGTTACATGCTCAACATGATGCCGAAATTACCATTCCCTTTTCTTTGGGTAAGACAGACTGTCACAACCTTTGTCTCCATGGCACTGGGGCTGTGGTCACCAGCTGGAGGCTCCCACACTCCCCCTCTCATTTTCTCACTACACATGTACGCGTGTAAACACGTGACCATATACATACATACAAACATGCACACATGAACACACACACTTCCAGCAACAACACAGCCATCTGGACAGCCATGCTCTCCTGCGACATCTTTTTTCTCTCCTCAGTTCTGACAGCTTAAATCAAAGAATCATCTGCCATCAGAGATGCCTGGTATTAGAAGAGGCAGAAGGAGCTGAGGATGAGCGGGTGCCGAGTAGAAGAGGATGGAGTAAGAAAGAAGAGGTCAAGAAGCGGGAGCTATACAGAGGGAGAGAGAAAAAGAGAGAGGCTTGGCTCCTACTAGTTCACTAACAAACATTCCTTTCAGAATTTGTTGATTGAGAAAAATCCATAACTCAAAATAAGACCATGGTCCATTGTCCATGACCTTCATCATTGCCTATACATGTGACGTTCACTTCCCCTCTTCAGCCTTGTACCATCCCCTGGGGAGAGAGGACTCATTTCTCTCAAACTCCCTTTGTATCCCTGTGTGTGTATGGCACACAGTGCTTAGAAGACACCGCCTTGGAGCTTTGTACTCCGTGTCTGTGTCCTGCAAATTCTAAAGCTAGTGAGTTTCATGGGAGGAACAATGGTGTCCCAATACCACTGTATCCCTCACAGTGTCTAATCCACAGCTTGGTGTACAGTAGATGCTAATCACTGTCTTTTATTAATGAGTGAACAAATAAATAAATGAGTGAATAAGTGTGTGAATGAACCAGTCTAATGGATGTAATAAGACATAGGTTGTTTCAGGGGGTGAAAGTAATAAAGAGAAAAAGTCAGAAGAGTAAGAGATATAGAAAAAGAAAGAGAAGAGAAGAAAGTGTGTTTTGAGCTGTGTATGCCACCGGGAGGTACTGGATATCAGGAATGATCTACTGACAATTATCTGAGGTCTCTATAACAGTGTAGCATTCATATGAGCAAGCTATAAAGGAGAATGTACTCTTGAATTAAATGGGTTTAAATGAAAAGTAATCTATGAAGGCAATACTGACGTCATCACACGATTACTGGGAAGCTTCTGTCACTGGGTTTTCTAGCAGAGTAGCACTGGTATTCTCAAGACTATTCAGGGCTTCCACCCACCCATCCATCCATATGTACATCTGTTTGTCTATTCACTACTCATCCATCTGTCTGTCCATCTATCTATCTATCCAAGGGCACTTGTTGAGCCCCAGCTGGATACAGAGGACTGGGTCCTGCTCTGGCTTGGATATACAACTTTGCTTTTGTGCCTGGCCCCCAAAACTCCCTCAGAATTCAGTTCCTTCTCACAGGCAAAACATTACTCCTATTTCCTCCATGGCCACAAATGCCCATTGCTAAACACCTTCACCCCTAGGAGGAGGCCTGGGGGCAGACTAACAGGCTGGGTGTTACTGTAGCTCTGTTTCTGCACACAGATGGACAAAGAGCCAACCACACAGAAAGAAAGAAGAGCAGAGATGCCGCCAGACTTACCAGCTTGGTTTGTGGTAATGTTGACAGAGACATGCTGTGGGGGGAAGGGGCTCTTGCTGGAGACTCCGTTGATGGCCTGGATGTCGAAGGTGTAGGGGGTGTGTGCCCACAGGCTGCTGATGGATACTCGGCACTCAGTTAGGCCCAGCTGCCTTGGCACAAACTCCACATTGTCGTCACAGCGGGAGCAGCTCCGGCGGTCTGCCCGGCACTTTTTACATATGATGTTGTAGGTCACGTCATCCCGCCCACCTGTCTCCCTTGGAGGGTGCCACTCCAGAATGATAGATGTTTCATTGACAATTGAGATGACGTTTCGGGGACCTGATGGAACACCTGTAAGGAGACAAAAAAGAAGCCCAGTGAGGCTGGGCAGAAGCTTCCTGGTCCAGCATCTCTCTATCTACCTTCAGTGTGCCCACCCTCACCACATGTACGTGTCCCCTCCACTCCTTCAACCCAATCTCCACGCTTCAATATATTCTGAGAAAAAATGGTGAACAGAAATGACAACCTGTCCCAAAGTCCCCTTTCAGTCATTCCCACTGGGGCTCTCCTTTCAATCATGTGTGTCAGGGACAGGAGGATGCAAAAGCAAGTCTTTTTGTTCTTAGGACCAAACCAGCTTTAATGTCAATGATATGGATATATATTGGACACTTATTGGATTCCTTCTACTTTCTTTATTAGTGTAGAATTCAAGGGTTGAGGGATATGAGTGTCCAATCAAAAGCCTTAACATATCCTCACATCCTGCACAAAACCTCACAATTTGAGATCTGTGTGGTGTGTGCACAGCGGTGGGAGTGTCTCTCTGTAGGGAGGCTGCCAGAACACCTGGAGAGATGACTATTCACATTGCACAAGCTTTGGTGCATGAAGACAGGAAGCAAGGTTGATGGGAGAATTCACACAGCCACTGTGGTTTATCCCAGGACACAAGAAGAGCATTTGTTCCAGACGCTCTGCTAGCTACTTTGCAAGCATTCAATCCCTGTACAAATTTTACTGGGAAGATAAAGTAAGTAACTCAATTTTATAGCAAGGAAAACTAAAGCTGAGAATGGGGACTGGCTATAGACCTTGTGGTCTACAAGAACTGAAGCCAGTATGGACACGTATACCTGCTTGATTCCAAAGCTTATGTCCTTAACTATAGCCGCATGCTGCCTGCTAGTGAAACTGGCTACCTTTTCCTACTAAGGGAAAAGCCATCTCCAACCCCAAATTTATACTGGTAGTGTACTCCAAATGTTGGTGGTCAGAATACACAAAATTTGAACAGACTCTTCTACACACCAGCCAAGCTCAATGAGATTCAAGAAGAGCAGCCTCTTCCCTCAGGACAGCTCTGTCTATAGCTGTTGTTCTTGCTCTGGCAAAGGTTGAAATGCTTTGTTGAAAACTCCAGGAAGCCTGGTACTTCACAGAGGGCAAACTGTTGCTGGATTAATGGCCACAGTGTTGAACAATCTGAGGTTAAGTTGGAGAATCTCCTGCCCCAAAACAGAAGAGATCACAGCCTCAAGTTCCCAAGCTGAGCTTCGCATCTCTCTAATGTCTAACCGACAGAAATGAATACTGCCCAGAAGCCCCCCTTCCGAATGCTAGGTCTGCTGGAACAGCCGCGCCATGTAGTAATGCATTCAGAATTCACGCACATGACTGTTGCCAGCTGAACGAAGACATGTGTAAAGTGGTTCATGCTGGAGACAGGAATCAAATGCCAACACACAAAATGAGGGAATAACAACAAGGTCGAGGGGCACCAGGGAAGGATTCTGTGTTGAATCAGTCAACAGCCAGCAGCTAGAGCAGAATATTAAAGCAAATATTAAATCGAATTCTATTAAAACATGAAAGAAAATCAGTACTGTACTATATAAAGCCCATTAGGTCTGAGCTAAAGCACAACTTTCATGCACGCTTGTGACAGGGCAAGATTCATGAAGCATTTTTACCGAAGTCTTGCGAATAGCATTTAAGAATTCCCCACCCATCTGCCCAAGGATAAACATCCATCTCTTCACGTGTCAGCACAGAGCTAGCACTGGGAGGACAGTCAGTACCGCCCTAGGTGGGCTCTTCCTGGGCTGGGCCAGTCTCTCCTCCCACTGCACTATTCATTAACACCTGTATTGGCCAGTGCCCGTCTGGGACACGTCTGTTTGTTCAGACTGATGAGACTCAGACCACAAGCTCCCAGTGCTCAGTGTCATTGCTGCCTGTCTCACTTTCACAGCAGACACCCCAGCCTCAGCCACAGGCCGCTGGTTCTCCTACCTGTAATAAACACATTCACTGAGTGCTCGCTCTTCTCTAGGCACGGGGCAAGTCCTTTAACAATGTTATCTTACTGAATCCTCAGGACATCCTGAGGCTGTCACTCAGAAAGCAGCCTTGGACAGAGGAGCAGAGGGAAGTACTGTCCGAGAGAGTGACCGCCCATCCCTCCCACCCTGTAACTACCCTTCAATTAACTCCTCACTCCCTCGACTTTCAACGTCACCCTCTTCCCAACTCCAGCTTCTTCACTTAAACTTGTATAAGTCATTGCTATTTTAAAGCTAAAATATTGTCACCTGGTATCTCTACATTGCATGTCCTCTCTTCTTTACTCTCCAGCCAAGCTTTACTTAAGTAACCATACTTGGTGGCTCTCCTCTATCCCTGCTCCACCAGCTGTGGCCTGGTTACATCCCCACTCAGCCATCATGCCTGCTTTCCCTCTTGGCCTCCCTCCTACTTGACGGGTCTAGGGAACACAATTCAATCCTTAACTCCTTTGACACTCCATGTTGTCACTAGCCAGGCCCGAGGAGTCACATCTTCTGTGTCCCACCATGCACATCTGTCAGCTCCATCTCATTTTCCTCAGATCTTTCCCTTCCTCTATACCCCCCACCACCTCGTAACAAAGGGTTTCATCAATTTTCCTGCCCTATTGCAAAATCCTCCTGATGAATTCTCCAATATCACTTTGCAGCTCTCTCATCCATTCTCATCTGCCAGAGTATGAGCTCCAAAATGCACTTGGAGTCACAGAGTTCCTCTGTTCAAACTCCAATTACTCAGAGGTTTACCCTCCTGTCCACACCTTTCAAGTCCCTGTGCAGTCTTGCCGCTCTTGATCTCCTCTCTGGCCCCTGGACACATGCTCCCCCTAGTACAGCCAGCAGGAAGATCCTTGTATTGCCTGTGCACACTAAATTCCTCCATATTCCTGAGCTTCTGCACAGTGTTCTCTCCTCTGTTTGGAATTCTTTTCCTCCTCTCTACTTGACAAACTCCTGCTCACCTTTTAATGTCCAGCACCTATTTGTCAGGAGGTTTCCCCAATGCCCACAGTCATATACCCCCCCACCCCTCTGGGCTTCCAAAGCCCATTTCTAGCTGCTTAATTCAGACCCCATTATTGCATTGTGATGGTCTCTTCTTCTGTGTCATCCTCACCATGATGTGGCCTCCTGGTGGGCTGCTGGCTTAATTGTCTCTGCAATTCCCATGCCTAATATTTTACCAGGGGAGGCCCCTTCCACCTAGTTTTTGACCTTTGCTCAGTGTGCAAGGCTTCAGGTCACATGTAAGTACCCCTTTCCAGCATGAGACAGGATGCCCTGCTGTGAGGCCCATGGAGGTGCAGCAGCGGAAGCAGTGAGGAACCATCACTTATGATCCCAGGTGGAAGAGGCTTTGGCAGAGATAAAGGTAGCAACTGAGAGGCTGCCCCTGACCCAATGGGGAGACCCAGCACTGCTCATTTGCTCCCCACTCAGAAAGAAAAGCAGTGTGTTTCCAGAAAGGACTTTCATGTTTATTTAGGAAAAGCCTTCATACAAAACAAACACTTCTCATCCATGGCTGCATTCCAGAGCAAATGTGTCTATGGAGCATGCATGGGGGTGTATGAGAACTGTGGTTGTTCCCAGGACTGCATAAATCTGAGTCTTTTCTTTCAAGAAGCAGGACTAGAGATGGATGGTCTTCCTTGGCAAGTAGACTCAGAGAGCTAGGGGAACCTGAACACGCCCTGCTGTATATCCTTGCCACTCAACTCCTCCCAGGGGTATGTCTTGTTACCTCAAAGCCCAGCACAAGCCTGGCCTCACAGTACATATGTGTGGAGGTGACCTGAGTCTGGGCCACAAATAATGACTGGAACCCCATTCATCATTCATTCATCCACTCATTCATTTCTTTAACAAATACTCCTTGCACTGTTCTAGGCACCTGGGAGATAGGAAAAAGCTAGATAGGCAGGCTTCTTCTTCCACAGAACTTAACATTCTGGTGAGAAAACCTGACAAGAAAGAAGGAAACAAGGCGATAAATGAGGTGATTTCAGATAAGAATAAGTGTTAAGAAATAAAAAAGCCCCCAGACTCAGACTGCTTCCCAACAAGGCGTATAGCTCCTGCCTCTTTACCCATGAGGCCTGTTTGAGGCCCAGCAAGCAGGTGCCCAGTATCTGGGTGGCTACAGTGATGGTGGTCCCAGGCCTACGCTCCATGGTCCCAGTGATAGGAGCACATTCCTACAAGTAGGCTGATCGGCTTCTCCCATGCCTGAATGAGAGTCTGACCAGAGCAGGTTTGGCCTCTGAATCAGTCTCCCTAAAGGAAGGTACTAGGGCCACTTCCCACCCATCCAGGCTGCACTCCCTGGGCTTGGGGCCCTACCCCTGCAAGAAGTCTTTTCTAGAATGAGGTCCACCAGCAACATCTTCAGGAAGAAAGTCAATTGAGACCAAACAAAAATGTTTAACATTAAGGGAGTAAAGAGGGAGGCCAGATGAAGAAGAAAATCTGCCATCTTCTTCTGCAAAAGTCCTCAGAAAGTGCAGTGGTAGGGCTCAGAGCCTGGGTCGCCTTGTCTAAGCACCCTGTCTTGCATCCACATCCAGGTTTTCCTTAATCACATACAGCCAGGCTTTGTGAAGCCCCTCTGATCTGTTGCTACGGTTACTACTGATGGAAGCTTCCTGCAAACAAGGTTAGGAAAACTCAATGCTTTAAAAGGATGGGAAAACTACTGAGCTATGATTCTCTGGGTGGAAGAAACATGGTGGGTCCTAGCTATGGAGATGTGGCTCTGTGTCTTCCAGGATGTTCTTGAGAGGTTGGCTCAACCTGCATGGAGCGTGGTTGGCACTGGGACCTCAAAAAGTTAAAGAGAAAAGATCCTTCTAGAGCCACTGGGTTAGAACAAGTGGTGCTATATAGAGATAGGATCTCCTGCTCCTTAATGTGATTTGAGGTGGGTGATTTTTTTTTTAATGGAGTGTCAGAGTGGGTGGGGAGAGTTGGTGAGTTTGTTTATTGGCATTAAGCTAGAAGTAAGACTACTCCTGAGTAATGAATGAGAAGATCTGCTGAAGGCAGGTAAGCCCCAAAGCCAATTCCTTCACCAGGAATCTTAGTAAGGCCAACCTCCTAGTCTCAGAATTTAGATGTGAATTTCAGGTCTGTCCAAGGGGTGGAGCAGGCAGTGTCCAGCTAACTGTGCATCTACAGCCAGGGTCTGTGTCCTTGGACCCTTCCCTAGGGGGAGCTAGTGAGGGTGGCATCCATGGTGAGGCAATGTCCTTCTGGGAGACCCCTTGTGCGGACTGAAACTATGCTGCCTTGGAGAGAGGGTCCTCCCCATTGTGTGCATGACTCCTTGGAGAATCTGACGAAAGCAACTAAGCTTTTTCCGAGAGAAATGGACATGCACTTGAAGACATGCATCATTTTTCAGAGACCACAGTGGGTCTCTGAAATCTACCAATGAACCCCCTAAATGTTCACAGCAACCACGTTTAAAAATACTCTCTTGTTGGCAAACCTCAAGGTTTGTTTATTTAGGAGCCTTAATTTTCTCATCTGAAAAGTGGTACTTTTGAGGATTTAATGAAATAATATGCCCAAGGAGTTTATTGTGTGACTGGTACACAGAGGAACTCAGTCACTGTCAGGTGTTATTATTAGCAGGAGTAGTTTCACTATGGAGGATCTGGAATCCTGAAAATTCATCTAATTAAGGCTGATCTAATTCTGTCATTCATTCCTAAAGCAGAGGCCCCATACTCAGAACTGTGAGCACTGTGAAAGCTGTGAATATGTAGGTTATAACCAATGAGATCAGAGAACCCAGATACTAGGAATTGAGAACACATATGATTAAGGATGAAATTAAGTGATATAGACACAAAGAATTAAAGCTATTTCAGAAAAGGTAAAATCAATGCAGAACAAAATATTCGGAGATGGTGTTTGAGGGTCCTGTCTACAAGGTTAAAGCTATAGTTGGGAAGAAGTACCTTGGAAGCTGTCTGCCCTAATCTGGATCCTCTAGGCCATCTTCCCCCTGCAAGCAGACTCAGGAAGAGGTAGAACCATAGTCTTGGGCATGGAGTTGTATATTCAAAATGAGTCCAGGTCTTTTGGGTTCACGGCCTCTGTGTGCACCCGCACAGGCATACCTCGGAGATATTATATGCTCAGTTCCAGACAACTGCATTAAAGTGAATACTGCAATAAAGTGAGTCATGCAATTTTATTTTGGTTTTATAGTACATATGAAATTTATGTTCTCAGCATACTGTAGTGTACTAAATATGCAATAGCATTAATGTCTAAAAACAATGTACATACTTTAATTAATAAATACATTACTGCTAAAAAATGGTAACTATCATCTGAGTCTTCAGAGAAGTCGTAATTTTTTTACTGGTGTAGGGTTTGGACTCGATGTGGATAGCTGCTGACTGATCAGGGCGGTGGTTGCTGAGGTTGGGGTGGCTGTGGCAGTTTCTTAAAAGAGGACAACAATCAAGTTTGCCACATCTATTGACTCTTCCTTTTATGGACAATTTCTTTTCAGTATATGATGCTGTTTGATAGCATTTTACCTACAGTAAAACCTCTTTCAAAATTGGAGTCAGTCTTCTCAAACTCTGCCGCTGCTTTATCAACTAAGTTTACATATAATATTCTAAATCCTTTGTTGTCATTTCAACGACCTTCAGAGCATCTTCATCGAGAGTAGACTTCATCTCATGAAACCACTTTCTTTGCTCATCCATAAGAAGCATTTCCTTATCCGTTCAAGTTTTATCATGATATTGCAAGCAATTTAGTCACATCTCCAGGCTCCACTTCTAATTCTAGTTCTCTTGTTAGTTCCACCACATCTGCAGTTACTTCCTCCACTGAAGTCTTGAACCCCTCGAAATTATCCATGAGGCTTAGCATCAGTTTCCCCCAAAGTCCTGTTAATGTTGATGTTTTGACCTCTTCTCATGAATCACGAATGTTCTTAATGAAATCTAGAATGGTGAATCCTTTCCAGAAGGTTTTTAATTTACTTTGTCCAGATCCATCAGAGGAATCACTCTCTATGACAGCTATAGTCTTACAAAATATATTTCTTAAATATTAAGATTTGAAAGCCAAATTACTCCTTGATCCATGGGCTGCAGGATGGGTGTTGTGTTAGCAGACACGAAAATGACATTAATCTCATGTACATCTCCATCAGAGCCCCTAGGTGACCAGGTACATTATCAATGAGCAGTAATCTTTTGAAAGAAATCTTTCTTTTCTGAGCAGTAGGTCTCAACAGTGGGCTTAAAATATTCAGTAAACCGTGTTGTAAACAGATGTACTGTCATCCAGACTTTGTTATTCCATGTAAAAAGTAAAGGCAGAGTAGATTTGGCACAATTCTTAAGGACCCTAGGATTTTCAGAATGGCAAATGAGCATTGGTTTCCCCTTTAAGTTACCAGCTACATTAGCAACTAACAAGAAAGTCAGCATGTCCTTTGCAACATTGAAGTCTGGCATTGACTTCTATTCTCTAGCTTTGAAAGTCCTGGACTGCATCTTCTAATACAAGGCTGTTTTTGTCCACATTGAAAATCTGTTGTTTAGTGTTTCCACCTTCATTAATTATCTTAGCTAGACCTTCTGGATAACTTTCTGCAGATTCTACATCAGCACTTGTTGCTTTATCTTGCACTTTTATGTTAGGAAAATGGCTTCTTTTCTTAAACCCCATGAACTAACCTGCTAACTTCAAGCATTTCCTCTGCAGCTTTCTCAGCTCTCTCAGCCTTTATAAAGTTAAAGACCATTAGGGCCTTGGTATGTGTTAGGCTTTCACTGAAAGGAAAGTTGTAGCTGGTTTGGTCTTCTATCCACATCACTAAAACTTTTTCCATATCAGCAATAAGGCTGTTTTGCTTTCTTAGCATTTGGGAGTTCACTGGAATAGCACTTTTAATTTCCTTCATGAACTTTCCTTTTCATTCACAACTTGGCTAACTGCTTGGTGCAAGAGGCTTAGCTCTTCATCTAGCTCACTTCTGACATGCCTTCTTCACTAAGTGTAAACACTTCTAGCTTTTGATTTAAAGTGAGAGATGTGCAACTCTTCCTTTCACTTGAATACTTATTGGCCATTGTAGGGTTTTTAACTGGCTTAATTTCAACATTGTTGTGTTTCAGGGAGTAGGGAGGCCTGAGGAGAGGGAAAGAGATGAAAGAACAGCTGATTGGTAGACCAATCAGAACACTACAATTTATGGATTAAGTTCACATTCATATATGGGTATTGTTCATGGCACCCCAAAACAATTATAACAGAAGCATCAAATATCACTGATCACAGATAACAAATTAATGAAAAAGTTTGAAATGAGAATTACCAAAATGTGACACAGAGATGAGAAGTGAGCTAATGTTGTTAGAAAAAAAATGGCACCAATAGACTTGCCCAAGGCAGGATATTAATAAACCTTCAATTTGTAAAAAAATAAAAAAGTGACATTTTCAAAGTGCAATAAAGTGAAATACAATAAAACAAGGTATGCCTATACATATGCTTCCTGGCCTCCTGAGAAGCAGTCTGGCTTTGACATGGTATTTGGCCTTGTTTGTTCTTCCTCTACTTCTGCTCAACAAAACACCTTCTTTGCTCCTACAATAAACTATGTCCCATACTCAATCTCCCTTTGGACAAAAGATGTGAGCTATGGACTGGGAATGAGCTAGGAAGGGCATTTGATATTCAAGACTCCTGAATATTCTAAGTCAAGAATGCAGAGAGGTAATGTTGTCATGGCTGTAAAGAGTCAACATTGTATCAGCAGTTTGGAAAATTGACTGCATTCTTCATTGTGGGCTGAGCTAAGAGGGCATAGAGAAGGAGATTAGAAAAAGACATCAGGGGTAGGAATGGTGAAATAAGTGTGGTACAAGGGGCCAGGAAGACATGGAAAGAGGTGGTCCAGGATTAGTCATCAAAAGTTATCGTTCCAGTCCTGACCAGTGTGGGTCAATTGGTTGGCGTCTTCCTGTAAAGTGAAAGCCACCAGTTGGATCCCTGGTCAGGGCACAAGTGTGGGTTGCAGATTCTGCCCCCAGTCAGGCCGCATAAGAGAGGCAACTAGTCTATGATTCTTTCTCACATTGATGTTTCTCTCCTTCTCTTTCTCCTTCCCTTGCCATCTCTCTAAAACTAAATAAATAAAATCGTGAAAAAATTTATAGTTCCAACTCTCTACCCATTGCTCACTGTGAAATAGCTACTTAAAGATACCATGTTTGAGTGATTGCAAGGCTTCCTGAAGAAGGGAGAAAGGTCGTTAAGATTTTACAGAGAGATGAGTTAAGGAGTAGAGACAGACAAGAAATAGGGGCTATAGAGGTTTGAAGAGGTCTTCCATGGAGGCAAAATATGCAGAAAATCTAGTCAGGGTGGTTGTTATGTCTTTGCCCTCAACGCAGCATATAGAGCTGAAAGCGAATGGATTCAGAAATGTGATAGAGTCATAAAATAAACATGAAGTCAGCTTCATGTTCAGTTGCATTTGTTCTTTGGGTAACTGGTTATTTGAAAATTATGTCCAAAAAAAAGAACAAGCCCCTCTTTATTCTTTCAAGCTGCCTTATGTAGCAATGACACTCCCCCAGACTATATTCAGCTGTCTCTCTTTCCCTTTCACCTTACCTCTGGATACACTAATTCCACTTCCATTATCCCCTCACTAGGTACAGAATTCCTGAGAGAGACTGGACAAGATGACCATTGACCCAGAGGGAGAGGGTTGGGACATGGTGTACCATGATGATTCAGCACCTTGGAGAGGGGCAAAAGCTCATATGCTCCCCGCCCCTTTCAATGAGATTTCTTTGATGGCAATGGGGGAGCTACAAAAGATTCTGTGTCAGGCGCCAATAACATCACAACTAACTACAGGAATCCATGGCAGCAGGGGTTGTCAGTTCTTATCAGTGAGGGATGGGGGCAGGGGGTGGCTATTTAAGGCCATATCAGGAAAGCAGGAGTAAGGTATCAGGGACCTGTAGAAAGTAGAGGCATCAACAGAAACAGATTGTGGAGGCATTCCCCCCTCCATAGCAGAACCTTAGGGAGGCTTGGGATTTGGTGGAGAAACAGACCAAGAACTTTCTACAAGTTGTGAATAATGAGCACCAGACATTTGGAGGACTGTTTTGCTTAATGTGAAGGTGATGGTGTCTGAAGTTCTGAGGTGTCCCTTCCAAAAAGGGACTTGTGCTGGGGGTGTCTGAGGCAGCAAGGCTGGAAGGCTGAGTAGTACCTGTTCCACTGCAAGCTCAGGCACCTTGGTTCCTCTTCTCAAAATGTAGGAGGTTGCCCTTGGGCAAGGAAGAAAGGATGTTGAAACCTGGGAAAATCATGTTGCTTTACTTTTCCTAACAGCTCTGGAATCCCAACATTCCAATTTTATGTCAAACCTTGGAATCAATTTAAAATGAGCCCCAGGGACACAGGTTTCCTGTGGACAGACACCAGTGCCATCTGCCTGGATGTCAGGGGGACAAGGCTTTGATTTATTGAAACCTGTTCATTTCATGCCATTGAGTGAGTGATTAATGTCAGTAGTTTGCCTGGAGTAGATTTCTACAAGAAATATCTGAAAAAGAAACCCAGAGAGATGACTTGGGTTTCCATATCAATGGAGTTCTTTATGGAATTTAGAATTTTGTGTTGATAATATGCCCTCCATCCAAAGTGCTGTCTTAGCCATCTTGGTACATTACTTAATAAAATCTAATCTTCCCAACACACCATGAGGTAGGAACTATTATAGCCATATTACATTCAAGGAAATTATAGCTCAGAGATATTAAGTAACTTGTCCATGTCACATGGCTGGTGGGTGGTGAAATCAAGACTTGTGTGCAGCCCTGGCCCTTCCCAGAGCTCATCCTAACAATTCTTCCACCCAGAGTGGAAGCACTAAGTGTGTGAGGTGCAGGTGTGGTGCAAATGCAGCTGGGTGCTGGGGGAGGGGGGTAGGTCTCTCACGGAAGCAGGAAGCTCTTATTCCTGAACCATTTCCATAGGTTCCCTGTCGAAACAGAGCGGCTGTGGTTCCAGAATCGTGCTGAGCATGTCTGCACGTGTTGCTCATTAGGGTCTTGGAACCACTGGGCCTGCACTCAGGCAATTCTCCTAATCATAATAGTTTGTAAGAAGAAGTGATTAATCAAAACAAGGAGGGACCCTGTGGAGAGGGATTTGGGGAACATCAAAGAACCCAGTGTTACACATTTCACCAAACAGTAATATTTGTAGAAAGTACTTCTTGTTTTACTGCTTCAGTGGAGTTAATTGTCTGGGAGAAAGGGGGTGGGTTTTACTTTCTGGAAAAAGAGATAGCCCTGTATCTGGCCTGAGCTGAAACCTGAGCATCTAGGTTTCCATGGGGCTGCAGAAGCCCTTGGAGGACCGCTGAGGGCCCTGCACCCAGAGCATCTTTCAGCAGGAATGTGTTTACAGCCAATCTCACATCACTGCCTGTGTGGGGGAGGGATTGAAGGTTGAATCTTTTATGTGACCCAAGGCAAAGCCAGAGAGGAAAACTTTGACATTCCTCCCTGCAGACTCCCTGGAAACAGTTCACATCAGAGAAACAGGTCATGTCATCTTAAAGAGATGGCCTTCAAGACCTCTGTCCTAATCCTGAAATGAGGCCTCAGAGGCTTCTAGAACAGTGAAAGACACACAGGACTCACAAAGAGTAAACCGGGGCTGAGTGCCAGCTTTGTTACAGTGCGACCTCAAACACGTCACACATTATTCACTGATTCTTGACCCATCAATCCCTATGTATTCCCTGAGACCCTACTGTGTGCTATGCCCTGCATATGAGGTTATGGTATGAAAAGTTTATAGACACCTACCCTGAGGAGCTCAAAGTCTGCAGCAAAAGTGGGTCCCTGCACCACAACCAAAAAAACCACTGACTGAGGAAGCCAGTGGAGACACAGAGCCTGGGCCTGGACAGGGACTCAGAGGGGACACTGCCCTCTGCACACTTATGGGAGAATCAAATGGCAGAATATATATTGAAACACTCAGTGTGTCTTAGTGCTCTCTACATGCATCAAAGGATGTCTTGGATAAAAACTCAGAAATCTCTGGCCATCTCTTCAGGTTCTAGAAGAGAAAGCAATGACCAGAGCACACCTGTACAATGAATAAAAGGCACTGTCCAGAATATTTGACCCGAAGGCCCTCGGAAGTAGGAAGAACATCTTCCTGCCTCGGGCCCTCGAGGCTTCATGCAGACCCCCTGTGAATATTCCACAGCTGTACATAGGACGCCTACCCTGGACCAGGACCGGTTGTACATTCCCAGATCCTGTTCGTGGCACCTCTGACCCAGGTAATGTCTCAGAAAAGGATCGCCACAGATCTTCCAACTGAAAGATTCACACACTAGGCCACGACCTCTCAGAGCAGGTTCGAAGGTGTTTGCTTTCATCAGAGGTGACAGTCGAAGCCAGTCAGTCTTCTTGAAGTCAAATGACCTCAGAACACACTTCTGTCACTGGCACAACAGGACTGCTCCTACACAGGCAGGGCCTCCTACAGAGCAACTTGTCCTGGTGTGTCATTTCTGACTGCTGCAGACGCAGACCCTGAACCATCCAAACGCCTTGCAGGCATGAGCATGGCTAACTTCATGAGAGCAGCATGTAGGCCCTTTCCCTGGGCATGGGCACAAAGGCTGCCCTTTGCTCACAGGGACAGTGAACCATTACCTCCCATGCGAGCTCCCCTTTGCTGGCCAGCAGATAGCATCCTCTCTTGGGAAACTGAATGGCTTTCTGTCTCTACTCCCTGAGTACTGGCAAGGCTTGGTGGTGAACATGGCTGCCCACTGCCACCAGCTGCACCCTCCCCCCAACCACCCACCTTCTGTGCTTGTCTGGCCCAGCAAAACCAGTCTTTACCAAGCTTTATCTCCCTCCACAGCTGCCATGCAGGCCTCATTCCACATTGTTGAACATTTTTATTGCCATTTCCAAGGTGAGCAGAGCCCAGAGGGTTACCCAGAGGAGCTGCTCAAAAGGCCCCTTGAAAGTCGAAGCCCACAGCCACAGGTTGGGGTGGAGAGGGGCAGCACACCGTTACTATCATTGCCCTGACCTGTCTATTCTCTCTACAGAATGAGGACACAGGGACCTTTGTGTCCAAGTGGCCAATGGCCCTTTATCCCTCAGCCTCTGTGAGACAAACCACTCTTCTTGATGTGGCTTCAGAGTCAGTGCACTCTTGACTGAGTGGGGCAGAGGCAGTCTCTGGAACAGGCTGGGGGGGATCCTGGCCGTTCCAGTGGTTGACTTCAGTGCCACAGCTGCTCTTTCTTTGCAAAGTCATGCATGATCAGTTACCCACTGCGGAGTACGTTAAGCCCACAGCCAACCCCTTATCAGGTGTCTGGCTCTGACTGGGCACTTTACAGCCAATTGTGTGGAAAGTTTCTCAGAAGAGCAGACACACAGCTTCAAAATAAATCACTATAAAATTCTGGCATCCTGGTCCTATGCCACACATAATTCAGACAGCACAGGCATGCCCAAATTATGATACCCATTTCTGTCCACTTTACCCAAATTCCCACACAATTCAAAAGCACTCTTAGCAGGCGTCTCCACCACCTCTTTGCACACTTTCAGTTGGGATTTCACCGATGACTCAGGTAGCCTTTGCTCTCTCAAACAGTATTCAGAATCTACATTTACACTAAGTTGAAAGTAGCTGCCTTCTAAATCTGTGATAAGAGTCAGACACCTGTACACCCGGCTGGTGTAGCTCAGTGGATTGAGCGCGGGCTGGGAACCAGAGGGTCTCGGTTCGATTCCCAGTCGGGGCACATGCCTGGGTTGCGGGCCAGGTCCCCAATGAGGGCCATGTGGGAGGCAACCATACATTGCTCTTTCTCCCTCCCTTCTCTTCTCTCTGAAAATAAATAAATAAAATCTTAAAAAAAAAAAAAAGAGTCAGACATCTGAGACCCTTAGTCTTTGTCCACCCAAGTGAAACCATAAGGGATACACGTAGGTCTCTGTATCCACATCATTACAGTCACATGTGCTAACAAACCCAGAAACCTGGGAGATGATAGTCCTGGTTTGGAAAAGGGTTGGCTGGTACCATGTTTTTTTCCAATATAGCAGCTGGAGGGTCAGGGAATGAAAAAGAAGGTGGGGTACTTTGGGACCCCAGTCAGTCGAGAGTAGATTCTAAACCTAGTTCCTGGACAGGATCAATGATCAGTAACAGGGAGGTGCAGTGGGCCAGTATAAGTTCCAGGACTGACTGGCAGCAGTGACCTTGAAAGGTGACTATAAAGAGGACACTGGTCAGAGGTCTAGAGTGAGATATATCCCAGACCCCACTATAGGCTTGGGTTTGGCCTCTGGTATCAGAATGGGATCGAGGTATTTTGTTGAGTTATAGGGATGAAAAGGGGGAGGCATAGGGTGCCAGGACCATAGTCACACCTGGGGATCAACTGCGTGGAGCTGGGGCACAAGACGGTCTGTAGGTAATACACGGGTTTGTGATCCCATTGTGATGGGGAGAAGACAGGGGGGTGATGGTGTCAGATTTTAGCCAATCTAGTATGGTTCTCCAGGAGCATTTGCTTTAAAAGGACCATTTCCTCTTTTCTTCTGGTTTTATTTTGGACTGTACTATTTAGATATGACCTCATCTCTTAAAAATTATTCATAACAACCAAAAAACAAGACAACAATTTATTGAGCACTTACCGTATGCCTGACACTGAGTTATGTATTTTACATACATCATCATAACTGGTGCAATAATAATCAATATCTTCATTTTATGAAAAAGCAATAGAGGTTCATAGAGATGAAGAAACCTACCTAAGGCCTCACTGCAAGTGAGGAGTGAAGCCAAGAGTCAGCCTTGGTCTACCTAACCCCAACAGCAGGGCTCTTACCACTTGACTACGTTGGGCACCTATTGTACAAGGTCACAGAGGCAGTAAAAACAATCAGACCAGCATGTCAACAGCTACCAGTCCAGTGGAGCCTTATGCTGGAATAACTCTCACCAGTATAGAATATTCACAGTGCAACTGGGGCCTCTTGCTTCCTGGGGATGAGGCAAAATTCTGGCAGTGGACAGAGGATGCAGAACACTCACTTCTGTTTGTCTTTGCCTTTAAAGAGGAGAACTGGATCAGGGAAGGTGTAAGAACCCTGAGCTACAGATGCCATCAAGTTCCAGCATCCATCCCAGACCAGCCCTTCCCGGGACTAGAGCCTGCAAATCTGCCATCCGAGCCACTGCCTGAAGACCACTAAGAAGCAGTCGTGGCAGTAGAGGGTTTGAAAACCACGTGATAAACAGCTTTGTTCTGATCTTCAAAATAGGGAGAAGATTAAGTCAATTTTACCTCAATTCCCTCCTACTTCTGAAACTTCACAGTGAAATCAGTGCTTTGGGAGCCTCAAGGAACAACTGACAAGAACCAGCAGGTGTCTCTAAGTACAAATCAGGCCAAATGACATTGCTTCTTTTTCTAAAAGTTTATGAGCCTGCAGAGAAAAAGGGTATATAGATAGCATCCCTAGATTTCAACAATGGAAACGGAAAAAAACTACATAGATAAATGTGTACCAAGCAATGTTTGCAAAATGATAATGCCAGTGTTTGGATTTTAGCAGCTTTGAAAATAACATTAAAGTAGGGTAGCCTATTCCAACAATAGTAATCAAATAACATAGCTTACTTTCACTGAATGCTTCACTGTTCTAAACAGTATTACTACATTTAATATCCTTGACAATATAGTGAGACAGACACATATACTCTACCCATTTTATAGATGAGAAAGTGGAGACACAGAGGAGCCATGTCAGTTGTCCCACGTCACACACCTGGCAAGTGGCAGAGCAGTACTTGAACTTGAACCCAGCCATGGCCACCAGAGCCCACACTCCCCTAACAATTGTGCTAATACTTGTGATTTGAAAGGTGGTAAAAACTGGTATTCAAATGATCTACACTTGAATGAACACTGGGCCTAAATTTACAATGCAATATTAAAGTGCAGAAAAGGAGAGAGCCAAATGGGCAGCATTGTCTAAAGGGACAAACAAAAATATTGTGTGTTTAATGTCCCGAAAGTCCGGTAGGAGCCATGGTTGAGGGCTGCAACTGAAGTGAACAATGAACACTATTCCATTTATGGGAGAAAATCCATCATGTCTCCACTGAACCCTACTCTAGGATGAGGGCCATGTTTCGCTCTGGCTGCTGTGCTTTGAGGGTTATACTGATCAATGTGGGAGATTCCGAAACTGCAGGTCGGGACAGTGGGTTTCAGGAAATCACGTGCTTTGGGGAATAGATAACACAAGACATGTTTAGCTTAAAGTAGGTGATCAAGGAAGGATATGAAAGTCATCCTTACTAAGCATTAGAACTGCTGACCTCCAGAACACTCGTCCTCAACGGTGGGCCAAAGGTGAGCGGGGGAGGAAAGCAGTGCCCAATCCAAGGTCCGGAAGATCTCTCCTACATTGATGGGCGATGGCTGCCTAGCAATGGACTAGAGCTGCCCTGCTAAATATATCAGCTGTCTGTCATCACAAATATTCAGAAAAATCAAAGTGGCATGACTACCTGTCAGGGCTGTTGGAGAGAGGAGGCTGCCACTGGGGAAGACTTTGGGTGGCAGGACCTGGAAGGCTGCTCTGAATGCTAACAGTCTGTTATTGCCAATGCTCTTACTATAAAATGTGGAAACAGAAATGTCAGCACGTGTGCCCGGCTATTAGCTTAAAACTTAGAGTTATAGGATGCCTCCTATGGGTTATACCCACTTGGGTCAAACAACGGTGAAAAGAAATTGTAGATTATGGAAGTGTGAAAGCGTGTGTACACAGGCAACAATGACCTTTCTTGAAACAGCAGTGACAGTTACAAATAGCTTTCAGCCTGCAGTCACACTCCCTCAATTCTGCATCCAGGTATATAAACCATCCAAATCCAGGCATTCCAAGAAACAGCTTGCCCTCTGATTCATTTGTCTATGACCATGGCTGAATTTCACCTCAAGGAAAACACAGATTACTTCCCCCTCAGAGGCACAAATGCCATAGTTTTTTTTGTTTTGGTTTTGTTTTTATCCTCACCTGAGGATATGTGTATTGCTTTTGGAGCAGAGGAAGAGGGAGAGGAAGGGAGAGAGAGAAACATCAATGCGAGAGAGAAGCATCAACTGGTTGCCTCCCTCGTGCACCTAGACCAGGGCATGTACCTGCCACCCAGGCATGTACCCAGACCAGGAATTGAACCCACAACTACAGTGACCACACCAGCCAGAGCTGAATGACAATATTATGTGTAACATGGATCACATATCAGGATAAAATCAAGCAGCTCTTTTATTTATAGACTGGGGTACATGGTGTATCTTTTTCCAAAGCTAACTGTGAGCAGAGCTGCCCTCTCAAGATGTTGCAACTCCTAGATTAATAGAGGCAAATGCTTTTGAAAAGGTCTAACTTTGAAAAGTTTTAAAACCATCCCTAAAGTGTAGTGTAGTCGCCAATTTGGAGTGTTTTTCTGGGGGACCTTCCTAACCTTTTGGCTTGAAAAGCCCTTCCCTGTACTGGCAACCTCAGAGTTTCCTCATGGCCTCTTTACTGTCAGGTGGAGTAGAGGACCATCTGAAAGGGGAGGCCCATCACCCATTTATAGTCCCTTCCCACCTGACCCTCCATCTGAGCTCAGGTGAATGATTCCCACCAGTCAGTGTGCCTCTCCCTCAGCCCTCCCTGAGCCCATTCCAGCCAGGTCGTGCTACCTGACTCTCTGCTCTCTCTCCCCCACCACTGCTTCCAGCTCTAGCTGATGCTGAACACTGGGGGTCTCCACACTGCCCCAACCACCCAAAAAATGAGGGTGAACTGGAAAGCAAGCCAGATCTGCTGGGTGTTGTTCTGAGACCTAGTGAGACCCTCCCTTGAAACACTCGAATGCATAGGCACACCCACACATAGACTCACATCACACCCACACCTCCTCCAATCTCTCTCCCTTCCTTTCTCTCCCTCCATCCCTCCTTTTGTCCCTTCCTCCCTCCATCCCACCAAGCCCGGCACAAAAGACATTGATAGAGAGGGGAAGGCCCTGTGGCTCCAGTCTGCAGGAATTCACTCAACGGCCTCTCTCCCCAGGAGTCATAAAGCAGAGGACAGAGAAATATGACCTAATTCTGAAGCAATGTTCTCAAACTTGAGCGTGCTTCAGAGTCACCTGGAGGGCCTGTTAAAACTCAGACTGCTGGCCCCCACCCGCCATCCCCAGAGCTCCTCATTCAGTAGGCCTAGGGAGAGGCTGAGAATTGGTATTTTCAAGTTCCCAGTGGTTTGAGGTTGCTTGTAAAAACAGGGGACTTCACTTAAAAACCGCTGCTGTAAATTAAAAAAAAAAAAAATCCCTGATGCTCTTGGTGAGTGTGACGCAGCAGAACCAAGACTAGTGAGAGAAGGGTTATGAGCTAATGTCATCACAGGCTTTTCACAACGCCCGAAGGCCATCAGGCCTGGCCACAGGGGACTTCATTCTTTTCCCATCATCCTGAGACCCTTTCCATCCTCCGGGCCTTGGGGCCCTCTTTTCCATTCTGGGCAATGCCACCACCCTCCTGAGAAGTCCATGCAAGGAGCCTGATCCTGTGACACAGGGGCCACCCTGGTGCCCTGGGATAGTTGTGATGAAAGAGATCAGCTGCCAGCCCTTAAAAGGATGAAACATGAGCTTAAAGGAGAATAAACTAGAGCTTCCAGCGATGGGAGAGGGAAGAATAGGCTCACATCCTTCTCTGTGGGAGGCCGATTCAAGAGGGATACTACAGCAAATCAGCATCAGTGACATGACCATCTGCACCATCTGCCTAACAGGTACCAAAGTTCAGCTCCCACCACGTGTGAGGCTGAGGCATCCTGGAGCCTCACTGACATGCTGCCGTTTAATTCTCACAACCTCCCAATTTGAATTCCTCCGTTCCTAGTTCTGCTGATGAGAAGCTCCTGCTCACAGAGGCCGTAACACACCCAGATCACCCCACTGGGATCCACACCCAAAGTCCCCGCCTTGTGGCTCAGCTTCCTGGCCTTCTTTCTGCGTTAGTCAGAAGGAAGGTCAGGGGTGGCATCTGGAGGATCCCAGGGGGCTGGCCAGCATTGTGCCCCCTCATTTGAGGGGAAAGCAGGAAGGCCCAAGGGACAGGACAATGACCTCCAGAGCCCCTTTTTTTATCCCATTTCTATAATCAAAACTGCAGAGGGAAACCCATTGCATCTGAAGCAGAAATGAAGAAATAAGACAAGCACTAGCTTGTCTCTGTGATCCATCAAAGTTTCTCTCATGTGGGTGACAGAAAAGGGGCTTTTTGTGGTCAGAAATGTAACAAGGTAATTATTTTTACACCAGTCCTTCTGCATAGTTTTTCACAGACAGCAATTTTATAAGGCATAATTATCTATTTTCACCTGCTTCATAAATTCCTCCTTTCCATTTCATCTCCCAGTAAACTAGAAATTATTTAAAACTGAAGACGTGTATTCGGATGCTTGGTTTTACATAGCTGTGCACTTCCTTGTGCACTCCTGGCTGTGGCCTCTCTCCGCTGACCCCGTCATGCTTCCTGTGCCATAAGACCCTCCTATGGAAAAAAGTGTGTCTGACCCTGAGGTCATGGAGTCCCTGTTTCCTGAGAATCAAAAGCCAGTCTTGTCTGTCACAGGGGCTGCCTAGCTTTCCAGTCCTCTCAGTCCCGGGGACAGGGATCAGCAGCAGCTGGAGTCCTCAGGTGCTGGGGCTGTGCCTCCTCCTTTCTCCCACAGCACATCTAGTCGTGTGGCCATCACCTTTACATTGTTTTCTCCAGGATCTGCAGGCCAATATGACTGTGTAGTCTGGGGCTACATGAAGGATTCTGCTGTGATGCTCAGGGACAGCCACAACCTGGACTCTCCCTGAGCATGTCACTTTTATTTTTAGATCTCCAACATCTAGTCATGCTGCAAGTTTCCGTATCTGCTGCAGTCTTCACACTTTCCAAGGATGTAACCAAAGCAAGTTCTAACACGGACTGAGAGTTTGCTATGAACCAGGCACTGTGCCAAAGACTCTATAATACTATTTTGCTTATTCCTCATAACAACCCAGAAAGGCATACATTTGTATAATAATAAAAATGACAGAGTAGAGGAAAGTTAAGAAATTAGCCCAAGGTCACAAAGAAGGTAAGGTAAAGAGCCAAGATTCAAACCTTTCCATGTGAGGTCCCAAAGCCCACCTTCTAACCCCTATATACAATTAATGACTCAATAAGCTTTCCCAGAACACACTCAAGATTGGGGAAGTGAGATGCTATGACTCCCCAGGGAGCCCCATGGCCCAGGGAGGCAGCAGAGGAGGAAGGTGGCAACTTCCTCAGCTGAAGCTCAGTAAGCCCGAAGCTCAGAGGTGGAGCCTTAGCCCACAACCTTCATATCCCCTCCCAGTTGGTGAGCTGCCCCTTCCCCTTGAGCTCGTCCCCTGAGCCCTGCACTGTCACAGAGTCTGGCTTCAGTCAGAGGGTTTCATTAGCATGGAGTGGTGAGGATCACCTACGACCTGCCTCTAGCTATCCCTCAAGCCCTCACCTCACTCCAGCCATGGCTTAGGCCATCCGTCTTTCCCTGAGATGCTCTGACAGTGTGCATCCTAAACCCTTACACCAGCCATCTCCATCTCCTCTTCCCTCCTTTCGGATCCTGTGGGGAACAAGGCTTCCTCTAGGATGTGAACAGGTATTGGGCTGGGCAAGGGGCAGTCAGCCAGGTATCCATGCAGCAGATCACCAGGCGCAGGTGCCAGGAGCATGAAGAAGAAGGAAGGAGGGGACTGGGTGACTACAGACCGGAAACAATGACATCATCACACTCAGATGCAGAGCTCACCATGCCCCCTCCTCTGCCTGCACTTGGCGCCCACACCAGCCCCTCTGACACTGCCTGGGGGAGCGCGCAAGTCCTGCTGAGTCTGCAAACTTTGTCAAGGACAAGATGGGACACACAAGGCTTCCAGGGCTGCTCAGAGGTCAAGGGGATCCCAGGTTCTCCCAGAAGATTAAAAAGAAAATGAAGAAATGCTTACACAGGGCTACAAAAGTTATCATGCATTCTAAATGTTTAATTTAGAATAATCAAGCACATTTCACACTATAAAAATATAACATACATGTGCTGGTCTCAGAGATTAATGGAATTCATTAAAAATATTAATTTTCAGTGCACTATAAGTAGTTTAGCTTTATAACATTTTAAATTGTAAGATTTGTTATATGTTCAGTGTTGTCGGTGAAAAAGTGTGACTGTTGATACAAATCATCTTATTTAGAGATGACGACAACAGGCCAAACCTGAGGCCCTTCCAGCCTTCGAGTCCAGGGCTCTCAGACACCCCTGACACTGTCCCCTTCCACCCATACCCACAGGACCTGGACACTGTAGGTGCCCACTGTCCTGCACATTTCAGAAAGATAGAGCTCCCCTTTATCTGGGTCCACGCACTGCCTTGTTGGGCCATAACTGTTCCCTGGTTGGATGGATGGAGCATGACACTTGCAAAGTGAACAAGCACTTGTCCCCGCCCCGCCCCAACCAGCCTCTCTCAGGCTGGGCTGGGCTTGTGTTCGGCTCTCTCGTTCCACCTGCATAATCAGCTGGGCCCCCCGAGGCCATGGTGCAGACCTCTGACTGGCCTCAACAGCTCTGATACGCTCCTGGTATCTGAGAAATTATTTACTGTGGTGATGTGTGATGTCTCTTTAAGAGAACAGATGGTACCTCCAATTAGAATGCTTTGAAAGGAAACTCTAATGAGATATAAAAGCTAACAAATTGACTTTTTCATACAGTACTTCACTGGCACACAATAAATCAAATATACAATGAGGCTCAATAAAATAATAGATTTATTTACACTTGTTTTGCCTAGCACTGTGCAGCAGCCCAGCCCGTCCTCTGGGACCCCCAGAGCTTGCCCCTGCAGGCCAGGGTTGGACAATGCATCACTGAGCTGCTCTCAGCCCTGACCACCAGAGACAAGTGTGGCTTTGATTGGGTGATTTCTAGTCTGACCCTTGCACTCGATATGTGGGGGCATAAGAGCACAGGTCTATATAAAGCATGTAGTGACACACACAGGGAAGTCTAGCACTCACCCCTCCCCTAGGCAAGGTTTGGAGACTGTGGGGAGGGGGCACGGGGATGAGAAAGCAGTGTCTGACCCCAGAGATAGCTGGGACAGAAATGCGGAGAAAAGCCAGTGAGGTCTGATTTCAATGAGGTGGACTCAAGATACAGGTAGACAAAGTGGAATGAGAGTCTAAATGTGCAGGCTGGAGGCTGTGGGGCATTCCTATTTATCCCAAGCACATCAGGTTAGATGGTTGGAAGATAAGCCTAGAAAAGTAGACAGGAGGTGCTACCTGGCAAGGAGGACAGCTCCACATCTATGTGTCACATAGATGGCTACATCGGTGTCCTGGGCATTTGGTCGTTGGCCTACCTTCCCTCTGGGTCACGTATTCAAGGGCTGGGTGGAGTCACAGGGTGTGTGTCCTGAAGTGGGAAGCTAGGAGGCCCACTTTCCTACATGTATGAGTTACTCTTCAGAGAGAGCCTAACCAGTGAGAGAGGGCTCGTGAGCAGAAATGGAAGGGAATGTTTTCAGAAGGAAAGCTGAGACCCTGGGCATGTGCTTTGGCAATCATGGAGACTGGTCCTTAGTCTGGACATCCAAGCAGTGGTGATTCAGCATCTTTAAGTGGCTTCTAAAGAAGTACATTAAGCAGTGGGTGTCAGGATCACAGAGACCCACAGCAGAACCTCAGAAGTCAGTAGAGAAGATACTGCAAAAGAAAGACAGGGACTCTAGGCAGCAGTAATGGAATCATTTCTGTTCATATCAACCCTCCAGAGAGGGAAGGCTCGGAAAAATCCGTTTACAAGAAGATGAGGTTGTTTTTTGGTTTTTGTTTTTTCAGTTCAAATCTATAAACATTGATCGACCTCAGGACCTTGATCTAGAAGACACTTTCATCCCCCTTCTGCACCCAGCAAAGGTTACATATACTGCAAAGCCAGATTAGGAAATTCTTCTACTAGGAGCTCAGTCATTTTTTTGCCCATCAAACTACAAGTATGTGTGAAACATTCCCTCTGTGTACTTCTGTGCTGGAGGTGGGTGGAAGGTTTTTGGTCCAAGGAGGTGAAGAGAAACTCTCTGCTCACAGGGAACCAGGCAGCAGCATCCAATGCAGAAGAAAGCTCTAGCTTCATTAGAGGCTAAGCTGGAACGCTGACTTCTGCATGCAATGGGAATACCGAAAAAAATTATCTGTGTTTTGAAGCTGCAACACTTAGGGGAGTAGGAACACGTTCTCTAAAGTGCCGTGCAGGGAGAGTAGTGCTTCCTGTCTCCCCACAATCACGGGGGACAAGATTATGAGGAAATTCTCCCCTTCCCCATCTTTACCCAGGAATGGGGTCACCCCCAACACACACACACACACACACTTTTGTCAGGATGGCTGTCCTCCTCTCTAGAGCAAAGAATGGGAGAGTGGTGGAGCTGATGCATTCACCCTACCCTCTAGAATATCTGTCACATAGATGGCTACTGTGGCCAGGCCTCTGTCTTGTCATTGGGTGAGAGTACAGATTCTGTACCATTCTAGGCTCTGCAAGGGGCACAGGGAGATGAATATGTGGTATTAGCACACAAGGACCTTCACTTAATAACTAAGAACGTAAGTACAGAATAATTAGGCAGCCAATTAAATTATGAGAGTCTGAGGAGAACTGGTCACAGAAATACAGGGAGCCCATGAAGACAGAGGATAGTCTCAGCTGTCAGGGCCAAGGGGGCTTCTTGGAGGAGGTGACAGGAAGAGTTACTAGGAATTGTTATAACCTCCCAGCGAATCTTGATTTTGCACTCAAAGAACTCTCCAGGTTGGCATTTTTAAGATCTGGTGAACAGAAGTTGATGGAAGACCCTCCCATCTGGGAGGAGGAGGTAAGAAAGAACATGATCTTGACTCTGCTACTAAGCAGAGGGGGCCTGGATGCACAACACAGGAGCTGTCCATTTCAGCACCACAGCCAGCATTTCAGCGCAGCAACCAGTGCTGCCCTTGGAGAATGTTGTCTTAGTCTCCCCTACCCCAGGCCCACCACGTGCACTGACTGTCAGGGAACCAAACTCCCCAGCCCAGAGCCCTAGACACTTACTAGTGCATGCCACTTCCGGGGGGTCAAAATCCGCTCGGTAATAGCCAGTCCGGCAGGTGCAGATGGGAGAAGCCTCTGAAGGGGATCTGCTGTTGGAGGGGCAGTGTGAGCAGCCCTCAGCTTCCTGGCTGGCCTTGAACATCCCTGCAGGGCAGGCTGGAACACAAAGAGACCATCTGAGAATTAATGGAAGAATGGCAGTGGGAGGCCTTTCCCTGGAGCTGAGAAACGAAAGCTTCTACCCTTGTCCTTAAAAAGGACATGGAGATAGATACCCTCTGCACAAAATAAGCATTTCAGACTTAGAAAACCCCTATTTAACACTCACAATTTTTTAAACATCTTTAGTGAAAAATACCTTCCTGGTACCAACAGCCCCTCTTACCTGAACAATCTGAATAATGATCCTTCCCTTTCACGTGTGTCAAGAGATTTAATTGAGAAAATGAATCTAACGTGCAGCTCAGCGTCTGGGACCTAAGTGCTCTATAAATGGTTATCGCCTCCCTGTTCTACCTGGTTAACAGCCAGGGCCTTCCGCTGAGCCACGCACTGAAGGAAACTTGCCTAGAGTCCTTGGATTGAAAGGGGTCCTGGTTGGCCAATGAACCGGCCCCATGGCTCTTCAACGCCATGTTGCAACATAGGTGAGGGGCCCTGTGTGCTTGTGAACAAGCACGTGCTAGCAATGATAGTAAAGGACGAGATTTCATGAGCGACTCTTCACAAAGAAATTAAAGTGGTTTCAAGGTCACTGGCTTAACAACATCATTTCCTCTTAATTGCATTTTAAAATGCTTTGGAAGGAGAAGCAAAGAAAGGATGGCTCTGCAGGCAGTGAACCAGGGCACGTGTCATGCATTTGGGTGTCATCTGCCATGTACATGGCTGTGGGGAACATTGGGAGAACCTGGCACAGCCTGATGCCCACTGGAGAGGCCCTACGGTATGAGGCACTTTTCTCAATTCCCTTTGTGACCACCTTTGAAGAGACACGCTCCCACAAGTTTGATTCCATCCAGCCCTTCCCTTGGGCTTTTACCGTGTCTCCCCTGTGTCCCTCCACTCCAGACAGCTCCTCCTCCCTGATCAAGTCTCCTCCTTGCTGGCTCATCAAAATATTCCTCCTGACTGCTTAACTTCTCTGAGACCCTTTCTCACCATCTCAGCTCCTCACTCGTCCTATCCCCTGGAAATGTACTCTGGCTCATCCTCCTTTGGGACCAGGTGAAACTTACTCTATGGTCAACTCACTAGGCTTTCTTACGCACCTCACTAATTCATTCCAAAAATATTTACTGTAACCCTTCTGAAGACATAATCCAGGGAATTTAGAGAACGTAGCCTGCCTTCAAGGAGCTCCTGATCCAGTGTCCTCATACAATTATAATACAATGTGATCTTCGCTGGAACAGAAGATCAGCCATTATAATGGCTTCTACCGATACAAAGCTCATCTTCCCAAATATATGGTTCCCTCCTGGCAAGTGCAGAGTATTCCTTAATAACAGTAGTAGCCACCATCTGTTAACATTCTTGCTAAGTGCTTTACATGTATTACTCTACGGGGTAGCTATTATTATCTCCATCTTGCTAATGAGGAAATTGGGACATAAAGCAGTTCAAAAAGTTGCCCAGGATCACACTGTGGGGACTATGATAGTGATAATACACACATAAACTCTTTGGAAAATATCCACAGCTTTTCTACTAAGATAAGAAGGAAGGACTGATTCCTACATGTTGGGAAAGCTCTCTCACTCCTTTGCTCACTTGAAGTGAGGTATGGTGTTTCAGTTACCCTGATGTGGGATCTCATCTTGGGTGGGAGGCAATTTCTGAACTGGAATGCTCTGGAATGGCATACCCCAAGAATGTTCCATGGAGTCCACCTTCTTTGGGATGTTAGCACCTCTCACAAAAGGGTTCTGAGGCCTGATATTTTGAACATGTGGATTCAGAAAGCTAATCTCATTCTTTATTACAGAATTTCTTAGAAATTCCAAAAGTGGGATATGTTTTCTCACCAAGAAGCCCTATTTTGTAGAGCATCCCCTGGGATTCAAGTCCTGTGGGACACACTGTGGTAAATGGTGTCCAGATGATCCAACAAGGTCTCTGTTGTGACCCATGTGAAAATGGGCCACTGGCTGACCCATCTTACCACATTCAAAACAAACGGCTTTGGTTTCTTAGAAAGAAAAGAATTAAAGCTTTACTAAAGACTAAACAAATAAAACACTAAAGGGAACACCTTGAATGACATACCAAGTATCTTAGAATTTGAATTATTGATTTATCTGTTCAAGCCCACTCAGGAGAGTCTCTCCCTCTGTCTCCTCCTCTCTCTCGTTCTTCTTTCCAGTCATTTTCTGTGGCTCCTGTGAGAAGCACTTGGTCCTTTCCAGTGTAAATCACCCAACATTGCTGGGCCTCCTTCAGTTTTAGAGCTGAAGAACACATAGAAACCCCAGGCCTGTGCTGTCCAAACACAGCAGAAGCTCTTTCCCTGGAAAGTAGGGGAGGGAAAAGTGGTGCGTTTCATGCGTTCATCTGGTCCTGTCCACACTGATTTTCTAAATGCTTCAGTCCAAGAGGAACAAGGTATTTTCACTTTCTTTCCAGCACTTAAAATCCTCTTTACTTTACATTTAATAAGTTAACAGCATAAACAATCATCTTGATATCTACAAATGGTGAAGGGATTTGGAAAGTGCCTTTCCGAGATTTCTTATGAAGAAAAGCAGAAGTGGATAACCCAAAGTCTCTGGATTTGAAGGTGGCCACAAAAGGAAGTAATGGAGGAGAGCAGGTCCAGGCTGGACTTAGAGAAAGAAGCTCCAAGAAAGGTTGGGGAGAGAGGTCCTGAGGAGGGGTGTGATTCCATCCTCCTCGGGGCAGGGAGCACCAGGCAGTGCTCAGGCAACCCTGGTTCTGAGTCCTGGCTCTGCTGGTTCCTAGATGGGTGATCACCGGCACGTTGTGTGATCCCTTGGCACCTCAACTTGCTCATCTGTATAAATGACTGATCAAAAATAATTCACCTCTTACAGCAACTCCCACAGATCATTAGAATTTAGTAAACTCAAATATTAAAATGTGCTAAATATTTGCTAAACAATGCTAATTTCTCTCCACCCCAACTTACCCGTTCTCTTTTGAAAAACAAGTTTTCTTTGCAAGAAGTTCTAGAGTTCAGGGTCCAAATATAAGTTTTGAGTCCCAAAGCAGGCACGTAAGTTCTGGTACCAAATGGAAGAATGTGTTTCTTCACAGATTATTTGTCTTGTATAATAGAAGAATCACTATACCCATAAAATATATTTTACCTATAATTACACAATGGATGGTCTCCTTAATATTCAGATTTCATAAGTTAATATTTTAATAAAGTCTGTGTCTACACATTCCCAAACTATAAAGAAGTAGCATTCCTGGGTTCATTTCTTAAACTTTTAGACTGTAACTTTTAAACACACTTGTGCTACCTTTTTTCTCATAGAATTAATGCCTTAAGGAATGGTTAAAGTGCCAGACTAGGCGACAAAGCCTTTTTAACTAATTTTGTATCAGACGCCACAAATAAGAAGTAGAAGTTAACTATATAGTTATTTAACTAGAAATTTAACACAGAAAAATAAATAAGAAAACTATGTTGCCCCTGGAGAAAAAAAGCAACTGGGTCACACATGGAGCTTCTGGGTAGATTCTGACAACAATATTTAGTCCATGGAAAGAAAAGCAAATGTCCCAGGCAAGTCACCTGAGCATGTGAGCAGCTGGGAGCAACACAGTAGGGCTTGGCTGGGACTCTCGCAGCCTGGAGCCCACACACCTGCCTAATGGCTCTATCTACAGTTTCAGAAACTTACTATTATAAACTGTGATAGCCTGGCTAAACACATATGCATACTCAAAAGCATTTTAATAACAAAATTCTTTGCTTTAATATCACTTTTAAACTCAGGGGTTGCCTTTCTCTTGATACAGAATTAATGGTCAGCACCATCCCTACAGTCATGAGCCCCTCATTCACCAAATGCTCGTTGATCTACCATGAGCCAGACACCATGCTCGTAAAATAGACCAGAGTGCAGGTAGGGGGCAGACTTTAGAAAGTGCCCTTCCTGGTGAAGGAGGCAAGTAATGGAAGGCTGATTCCTGTGTAGTGTGATCTGTGCTGTGCTTGTGTGTGTACGGCGAGACTAGTCAGGAAAGACGTGTGTCATTTTGGGGCTACACTGTTATGAGATGAAGACCCTAAGAAACATTTTCTTGTAGTGACTAGGAGGTGAGAGTCGGAAGGAGAGGCAGAGACAAAGCAAGAAGGGAAGAGGTAGAACAGGAGAGGTAGGAAGGGAATTAGGTCAGAGAGCGCCCAGCCCAGGATCTCAGCGGAAAGGATTTCATTATTATTCAAGCAGGTGCGTGGACAGAGAAGAGGTTCCTGTACCTTGCTGTGTATTTGCAGAAGACCTTTGTCAGTGGGACACCTGTACCTTGGAGGGCTGTATGTTTCTGACGTCAGTGCAGCCCATGATTGCTTTGTTTCCTTAAGAAAAGGGGGTCTACTTCCCTTCATTGCAAATGGTCACAGTTCAGACAGGTGATAAATGGAGCTCTGAGGTGGCACACCTTCCATACACACAACTTCCTCTGCCCCTGACTTTGACGGAGAGAAAAAGACCTGAGTTTCCCATCCCTAAGCATGTGTGCATTTTCTGTTCCCCAGGCAAAATACACAGCATTTCCCTCCTGCTTTAAGTGACAAGGGACTGTACATGTGACCTCTAGCTGATATCCAGAAGGTTGCCTCCGAACACCCACCCAACTTCTCAGAGCCTCAATGAGGTAACAAATTACTTGGTGCTTATAATGTCTTGAGAACCGCCCCCTCTCGTCCCTGCACACAGACTTCTAGTGACACTAAATCCATCACCTACAGTACTATTACTTTATAAAGAAACAGATTAAGTGTCTCATAAACAGTGCAGTGATTGAGATAATGGAAAGCGTCTCTCGTCCCCATCTGCAGCATCAGGTTATGAAGCATTTCCAAGCAGCCAGGAAGAGGAAATTAATAGAAGTGAGAGGGAGTAACCACTTTTATGCAATTTCCTCAGGAGATAGTGGACCATCTAATCTATATTGGAGCCCTTTAACCTGTCACTCAGCACTCACCAGAGCCTCTTTAGCTCTCACAATTTTTCTTGATATCGAAGGAAGATAAAATGAAAACCTCAAAACATTATTGTAGAATTTTTATAGGTGGAGGGTGCACAATGCCTCTTACCCTCCCCCATCAACCAAGGCTTCAGAAACAAACATTTTTATGCAGCAGAAATGTGGGAGAGCTTAACTATTCACAGCACATGGTTCAGGGGGTCACAGCTACTCTACAGGAAGGAAATCTCTCCTTGCATTTTAAATGTGATTCTTCCCTCCACTGCCACCTTCTGTCCTCGCTCTTTCTTTTTAATAATGTGATTACTTCTCCTGATCTAATTTTTCTCCCCCAAAAGAGTTTGCAAAGGTTCATGCCAATGAATATTCATCCCCTGCTTAAGAATCGGGAGCCTTTTTCTCAAGGCAGGTGCAGCTCAGCAGCTGGCTCAGAGGTCTGCCTGCCTCGCCCCAGTGACAGTGAGAGGGGCAAGGCACCTGCTCCGGGCCAGGAAGAAACAGGTTCCCAGCCCTGAGCCCCTTGCTCCTAGAACCTCCCCTTTCTCTCCATAAGTTGCTCCATCTTTATAAAAGGCAGACGAGCTTGGGCATCTCAGCTGGGATGGGTGTGGTGGTGGCCGACTGGGGAGGCAAGACTTCCTGCAATATATGCACACAGCTCTGCACAGCTCTTCCCTTAGGTCTTGTGGCCTTGTGTTGGGCCCAATATTTACACTCTCTCCTGTGGTCCAATGTCTCCATCACCTTCACGTCATGGATGGCTGACACCATCAGTACTTGACTCTGGAATACCAGGCTCCCTGGAAGGAGGTGGCACTGGGGCACCTGTGCTGGAATTCTCTTGTCTATTCTCACTAGCAATTTTTGCTCTTCCCACAAATGGGTCCCCCTTGAACAATCCTGGGGTCCTATGTCCTTGTGATACTCCCGCTTCCCCTTATATTCATGGCAACTGGTTGAAAAAGCCAATAGCAGAGAAGTAGCTCCCAGGCATGCAGGCATCCACTCATGCAACTACTGTACTAGTTCGAAAATTCTCTGAAGGCTGATGCTAGGTCTTGTCATCTCTGCGTTCCCCTCTCCCCAGAGCTGAGCATGAGTGTACTGAATGCTCACTGGAAGCTTGTTGTGGTAAGACCCAAAGATAAAAGCTATGATAAAAATAATAACAAAACAATGAAATGATCTTCATATTACAGGGTATGAGATGATGGACACTCCTATGCAAAGAGTGGATTCATAAAGCTTTTCTGTATTAAGACCTTCAAAATATTCAGAGCTTCGAGCAGCAGTTCTACTTCCTTTCCCAAGCAGATGTGGGAAAAGGTTTATGTTAATGGATGTTTATCTCAGCGTTATTTAAAATATAGAAGGAAGAGAGGAAGGAAGGAAATAGAAAGGAAGGAGGAAAAGAAAGAACTAAAAAGTCAAATAATCAGGTATTGACTAGATGAATCATGGAACACCCATATAATGGAATACTACACAGTCATTAAAAGTATGACATGGAAAAATATTTTAAAAGTTGGTTTAAAATTAGATAGAGAGTATAAACTTCATCATACACATACACACATGCGCATACATACATATACATCCACATGCATGCATATATATAAGCCATACTCACTACAATGAAAGGTGGGAGGGGCAGTATTACTGATGATTATTTTGTGCTCATCCGTAATTTCCTAGTGTTTTACATTCTATATATAAGACTTGAGTAATCAAAGAAAATCTCAATCACTACATTTTTAAATTTGGAGGACACAAAAGCATGGACGGCATTTTCCAATCCCAAGGGGCTGAGATGAGCTGAGCAAGACAGGTCAGATTGGGCTGTTTACCAAGAACAGCTCTACCCCAGAGGTGGAGATGCCTGTGCCAGAGGTCTTTGGAGGAAGCAAAGAGTAAAGGACAGCTGGGAAGGCTGCCTGGAGAAGGTGGCACATGCACAAACATTGAAGAATGGGTAAAAATTGACACAGAAACGACAGGGTGGGGCAATGGGAAAAGAGTGCCCACTTCTCAGAGAGAGCAGGCCTCTGACTTGCCTGGGGAAACTTTGGGTAGTTGCAGAAGTTACCAGGAACACAAAGCATTTATGAGGGACATGGCAGGAGGTAGGCTGGGGCACTATCACTTCTATGTGGACCTGTGCACATGAAACCAAATGGATCTCCAGTTCCTGCCTCCCTGGGCCTGGTGCCAGCTGTAATGGCTGTGCAGAGGGGATACTTAGCTGTGTCATACATCTGTATCACTCTTGGTGACACCTGCTGATTGATGAATGCTGCCAGCACCATGACACAGATGGGACTATAACGTCCAGTTCTATTAAGCTGCTCAGATAGCAGGAGCTACAGGGAGCCTAGAATGCATCAATCAGCAAAGACATTGTTAAAGAGGTGGGGTCAGATAGGGGCACTTTGCCTTGGTGGAATGGGAAGATCACTAGTGGGTCAGAACTGAAGGAGGACAAACAGAAGAGCAATGTGCCAAGGGGGAAGGGCAGACACTTAAGTTCTTGTCACCAATGGTTCCCTGTCCTCAAAGAATAGCCAGGCACAGCACAGCCAAGGCCATATCCAGGCATGGGAGGTGAGGTTTGTCTGGGTGGCAGAACCTCAAGGTAGGGAGTTGAGTGCTGGATCCTGCCCTCCTGGCCCAAGCCCAGTATGGTTGTAGAGTTGGGTAGCCATAAAGCAAGTTCAAGTGTTTTCTAGTGACCTAGGCCAGTGATTCTCAAACTGTGGTCTCCAGACCAGCAGCAGCATGACCATAGAACTGGGAGAAATGTAGAATCTCAGGTCCCTCTAGAAACCTAGTGAACCAGAAACCCTGTGTGGAGCCAGCAATCAGTGTTAGCAAGCCCCCCAAGAGATCCTGATGCAGCTTCCAACTGAAAGCCACTGCCTTAGACCACCTGGGAGAGTGGAAACATCACAGCCGTGGGGTCTGAGAAAACTGCCACTTACTGGTCGTGTGACCTGAAGCAAGTTACTGGGCTTTTCCCTGAGGACCATGGAAGTCACTGATGGGATGAAAGTTGGGAAGAAACACACTGGATTTTTGTTTCTAAAAGATCACACTGGCTTCTGGGAAGAGAATGCACTGAAGGAGTGAAGACAATTGGAGGAGACCCCGTAGGCCCAAAAGAGCAATAACGGACCAGGGTAGTGGGAACAGAGAAATGTAGATGGACTCAAGAGTCATTAGAAAAGGAGGACTTGGTGGGTGATTAGGAGTCACTGCCATTGAACAGGTATGCACTGAGCTCCAACCAGGTGCCCAGCACTCGGCTGAGAGCTGGGAGTCAAAGAGGAGAACCCATTGTCTGGCTCGTGTCCCTGCTCATCCTCCACATTCCATCCACTTAGGTAAGGCATTTTCCTCTTTCTGGAGTTCTCTTTTAAAAACCCAGCACACTGGCAGTGGGTTCACTGTCCCTATGACTTTGAGGGTTTGGGGAATGACAGTAGCAAAAGGCCCAGAGTGGGGAAGTAGGGTGGGGCTCACTAAGAAAACAGAACTAGTCTGGCTCCTCTGGCTGTGCCTGCTCCCCAAGTCTGTCCCTTACCAGCCAGCCTGCATACGGGGCTAGAGGAGCCCCTGAACCAAGGAGGGGTGTACAGTCTTTAGATTCAGGAATCCTCAGAGCAGCCAAAGCCTTCAGGACTTTGGAATGGGACCCCCAAGAGGGATCCTTTAGCTGAAGACCCAGCCACAACATCTACTTTGATTTACGGGCCTCTGAAGGTGTGGCATTCATTATCTGAGCCCTCCCAAAGGTCAACTGGCTAGCCGGTAGCTGCTGAGAGCCCAATGCTTTAGCCCAACAGGACCCTTCCCTTTGACATGCATATCTCCTTCATTCAACATGAATTTGGGAATCACTTCTATGTGCTCTGAGTTAGGTATAAGAGAGTCATTTTCTTACCATTGGAAAGAAGAGGGCTATTGTTGAGGAGTGAAGGTAGATGGATGGGGAATCAGAAATAAAAGGGGGTCATGGGGGAGAGCCTCCAATCCAGAGGCAGCAAATGGCCAGAAGGGGGTGAAATTTTCAAGGTGCTGGGCTTCAGGAACAGGGCAAGGCTTCCTGGAGAAGAGCTGAGAGTTGCAGTCATGTGGTGAAGAAGGTGGGTGAGCCTGTACTGGGGCAGAGAATTTGTCTTTCAGAAGAGGGAAAAAGCACCCTGCCAGCAGCCAGGGCAGGCTCATTTAAGGGAGCCCTTCCCATTTCCCTCCATCACCAAGGACATGGAGATGCTTCTTGGGGCAGAGGAAGGTAAGGGCCAGATCACTTTGGCCACTCCTAGGGGCCCCAAGGTCTTCTATCCTGTCTGGACCCATTGGGCCCCTAGCTGCCAGGCCTAGGCTGCCACTGCTCTGCCAGGATGCAGAATGGGTAGGGAATCCCCAGACGTCTCCTCTCAGGGCCCTGTCTCCACCTGGGTCAGAGCTTGGCTGCCAAGGTTCTAAAAACACCATCAATCTGGTAGCTCTAGGCAGCGGGCAACGGGGACGTACGCCGGCAGTCAGGCTGCTTGCCATATTTTTAAACTGAAGTGTTTACCCTTTGAGAAAAATCTTATTTGTAAGTTGTTCCCCTGACACAGACCTTGATGAATTCCCTTTAAAAATAATTTATAAGCAAGTTCTTAAGATAAACGAAGGTGACTTCTCACTGTGTTTCTTATGCTGCACAATGGTGAGAAGTCAGCAGGGCTCCTGCTCTTTCCCATGGGCCAGGGGCCTGGGCTGGCCACCCGCACGCGGAGACAGCCAGGTCTTGTGGGTCATCACACCCAGAACCCACACTTCCCTTGCTCTCTCTCTGCTTTTCACAGAGCCAATATGAAAATCACACAAAAACCAAAGGAGAAACAGAAACAAAACACCAACCACAAATCTCATTTCCCCTCCAAAACCTGACAAGGCAAATGGTACTCGTCTCTTAGAAAAGGTTTTTTGTTTCTCCCTTTCCAAACCTCCTCACCCCAGGGCTTTGGTGAGTCCACAGATCATAAGTAGCCAGGGCAGGAAAAGACCTTAGAAGTACCCTAGAACAAGGTTAGCAAGTACCCAGCACAGCTACTATTATTACTTCCCTATGCCAGCCAAAGCAGGCATCACTAATCAATCACTGCACCTATTGCCAGACCAGAGCTCAGAATCTTTAACTCAATGACCCAGGTAGCTGCTACCCATGGATCAAAGTGGCACACCGCAGAGCTATGATGGGGAAACTGAGACCCAGAGAAGGCAATGAGTAACTTGGCAGAGGTGCGCAGTCAGCAGGGGAACTGGAACAAGCCATGGTGTCTGCTTCACCTTCCTGTATGGCCCCATCATCAGGATGGGCCTGCTGCAGCTCTGCGGACTCACCCCTGCCCTGCCCCCGGCTGTTTCAACTCTCTCTCCTCATCTCTGAGGTCAGCCCCACAGCACAACCTCCTCTCTAGCCAGGAGGCCAGGGCACCTAATTATTCTCTCTGTGTGCATTCAGGAAAGAGCTGCGTTATGTTTAAGTAAGTGTGGCTAAGAGGTGCCCCATCTCAAGAGAAGGTCAAGTGCTGCATATGTATAATATAAGATTAAGATTTTCCCCTTCTGTGGTGGTGTACTTGATAAAATAATTTTACTGTGACCTTTCCAGAAATCCAGGAGTAGAAATGGGCACAGTGGAATTTCCAGCTTCTCCCCAGGTCACAAAGCCATAAACATATAAATCTATAATGATATTACACACCATTCGAGGGGGACAAGAGACAAAAAAAAAAGATTTTTATTTTTTGGTAATTATGGAGCAAAAGCTTTGAGGCTTAAACTGTCAAGCTATATTACCTGAGATGTCTTGACAGATGAGGGACAGGAAGCCTTCCCTTGCACTGCGCTGGCCTGGTCTTTGGGCCCAAAACGTGTGGCATGCCCCACCCCCCTGAGTGTCAGAGAAAAGTGGCCTGGTCAAGGTCACATAGGCGTCAAAGTCAGGTCCAACTGGCTCTGCCACACCTTTGCCAGGGCGTCTATTGGGCCTGTCTCAGTTCCTGAAATGCAATGATAGTGGATATAGCACTTCACCAGTCTCAGAGTCAACTCTGAAAAAGTGAAATAACCATGAGCAATAATCAATATTGAAATAATAAGCTATACTCATCCCCCAAATTCTCCAAGCGGGAATGAACGTGGCAAGGGCGAACATTTGCATGACCTTTATCCAAAAGGCTGAAGGCAGACAAAGTTGGCAGAATCCATTGTGTATGACCTACAACTTTTGCTCAGGAAGTCGCCAACTCTGAAGGAGCCTCTGAACAGAGAAATGGGGCTCATGGGTTCTGGAATAGGGGGATGCCCTCCTTCTGAGCAGCTAGGCAGGGCTAACCCTAAACACTGAGCCCCTGGTGGCCACATGAGTGGACCAGTGGGTGTTGTAACTCAGAGCAGCGGGAAGAGGGCTCTGCCTTGGGGAGGTGGAAAAGGGATGAATCATGTTCTCTCCAGGAACCATGTATTCCAGTGCTGAGAGGCAATTTCCAGAGTGCTCCGTGTCCTCCCCATTTTTAGTTCCTGGATAAATATTAGCATCACCAACTGCCTTCAGGTTTGTCAGTTAAACATGATTAAGGGAGAAGCTTGCAGAAAAGATCAGAGGTGTTAAGGGTGTGCTTAGCACTTAGATCTCAAAGTGCACTTAGAGGAAGTGATTCAACTGAAGGCACCACCAAGAAGTGCCTAGGGAATGAGCAGAGAACGCAGACCCAAGTGGGGGGCAGCAGGAGGATTGGGGGAAGTGAGGCAGGCCCTACTGAGTAGCTTGGCAAAGGACTTCCCCAAAGGAAACAAATCCAGGGCTGAAGAGGTGACAGGCATCTAGGACAGTAGACCATTGTGCTTAGTCCCTCTGTTGCATGGAAGGGACCGGCTCCTCCTGGCCCACCCTCTCCCCCCAGGCCTCAGGGTCAGGCCAGTAAAGGACTCTCATTAAATGAGAGACTAGCACACCCTACAGAGCATAGGATGGGGTGGGGTGTTGAGCAAGCCCCCCTCACCCTCAGCACCCCTTTAAGGCAGGGTCTGGGGGTTGCCAAGCTGACCACCACCAGATAGAATTGGTTATAAAGTTGTGTTGATATTAATAAGAGTAACATTATTAATTATAACAATGACTAGTATTTAAATAAGTATTATCATGAGCCAGGTACTTGGGTACTCAGCATAATCTCATTTCATCCTCATAAAACCCCTAAGTGACATGTGCTACAATTATTCCCATTTTGCACATTAGGAAACTGAGGCTCAGATAAGGTGAGCAGCTTGTCTGAGGCCCTAAAGCCAGTGGTGGAGCCAGGAACTAAACATGAGCTGCCTGAATCCTGAGACTCACAGGTTGGGGTGTTTTAAAATCAAGTTAATTTCCTTGGAACCAACAAATACTCGTGCATATCATGTTAAATATAAACTATGCCAATATAACTTCTTGGGGAAAAGAGTATCTATTTCTGAGCTTTAATCTCCACTATTTATAGCCATAGAAATTGAGTTCTATAATCTTTTTGAGACTCAGTTTTCTCATCTGTAAAAATGAAATTACAATAGTCCCCATTTCACAGAGTTGCTTTGATGATTAAATGAGATAATGAATATCCAATGTTTGGTGCACTACCTAGCATGTAATAACTGCTCTATAATTATTCTACTATAAAATTGTAATGTGTTCATCATAGAGAATGTGCCATCACCTTGCTATTGTGTTACATTTTTAAAAGTCAACATTTGTTCCACCACATGGGACATTCCCTTAAAGTGTGATAATACATGGACATTGGCTTGAATCAGTAAGATCTACGGATATAAGCAAAAGTATATGTGACTTCTCAGCAGTGACCATCCAGAGAGAAAGCCAGCTCTTTTACCCCCTTTCTTCATTCTTGCTGGAAAGTAGACATGATGGCTGGAACTCAAGCAGCCGTCTTGGACTATGAGGTGGGAACTGTGTGCTAAGGATGTCAGAGTAACAAGTTATGATATACTTCAGACTCTGGCACCATACCAAGGAGTATCCTAACAGCCTGTATTTATTTTACATATTTTTAAAAATCTCTGTATTTTTAAAACTAAATTATCTTAACATTTTTCTATTTCTCATAGACAAATGTAATCTAACATACCATTTCTTGTCAATGAAACTATGTAAGGAATATAATATCATTCCCATTTCTCTGGCAATGACATTGAGGCTCAAAAAATAATATTTCTCGGCTAGTCTGTGGCAGAGGCAGAATTCAGAACCAGGTTGACCTGACTTCAAAGTTATTTACTAAGTTATTTCCAGTTCTCTACTAAGGTAAATTACTCACAGGGGGTCAGGGCATTCTGTATCTATGGGTATGTGCACTGAGGCTTGAGAACACACATGTTCAAGTGCACATGAGGTCAGATGAGAGGCTTGGGAGAGGGATAGGATGTGTTTCTTTTCTGCTCACTGAAGACATCTTGCCCTACTTTCCCTGACTCCAAAGGGTGGGGGTCGGGGGAGACCAACAACTATGGTCTAAGTCATCGGCTGGCTCTGAGCCCCCTGAGTCCCTGCCTGCCTGAACTCCTGACCAGATGTAAGAAGGTGATGTATGGATGTGGTCTCTGGGTACTCTGCAGAGCCTTCTCTGAAAGGCAAATCCATCTTCCCAGTGGCTTCTAGTGGGCAGAGGGAAATAAAGAGAATGCAAATAGTGGGACTGGCTGCATTTTTCAGAGGACCAGAGGGCACCCGGGCAGCTCAGCAGCAGGGGGAGGGGGTGGGGTGAGAGTTCACTGGCACTAACTGTTCCTACCTCTAGTGGATGCCATCCTCCTAGCATGCATTCTGAGATGGTTGCTATTTACACGGCATATGGTCACCTATAATTGTTATTGTTTACTCACACCCCAGGCCAAATATATTAAAGGCTTTATGCCCACTTCCCAGATAACTTCAGGATGGGGTATAGGGACAGAAATAGCCAGCCTGCTGTCCGTCAGCATTAGTGAGCACAGAACAGTGAATGCCAAGGAAATCGTGAGTATTGTGGTCTGGATTTCATCATCATCAGGCTAATAATCGTTATAATCTTATGAAACTTCATTACTGAATTCCCCTTTTACCATTTCTACACGTAACGCTCATTTGTTAATAACCAAGATAAAGGTCCATAAAACAATATTGCTCCCCTGTAACATGTCTTTCTCCTCGCTCACAATAAGAAGCCAGAATTTCATCAGAAGAATGTAAGTGCTTCACCAAGATATGTCAATTATTTTGAGATGACAGCTATTCGATTCCCAAATTCATCAGTGGGGAGCGAAAATGTATTGGCTCATCAAGCAAAGCACATTCCTGGAAGTGCCCTCACCATTTGGGAATCAAATAATAATTGCAATACCAACACCTTGACTTTCTAATGGAATTTTTCAAGGAGCTACAGCACAGGTAGCAAACATAAGGGCCAAATCTGGCCCTCCTCCTTGTTTTATCCAGCCCGGCACCTTGTTTCTACCCAGCGGCATCGCCGAGCTCTCGCTTAACTGTTAAGGAGTAGTTACATTTACACAGTCCTGAAATTACATTCGGCCCTTTGAAGGCAACTGCGAGGCTGATGTGGCCCCGGTGAAAATGAGTTTGACACCCCGGAGCTACAGGGTTTTGACGCATTCCCCTACAAACCGACTATCAGATTCATCTTCTTTGTGGGATTCTGAAATAGTGAAGGCACTGGTTTTACTTGTCCCATTTTGCAGAGGAAGGATATCAGACTCTCAACTCAGAATCTGAGTGACTTACATGAGCAAAGCATGTTGGAGGCAAAGGAAAGCTGTGCAGCTGCTCTTTCCCTCTGGGCTCCAGCCACCTGACTACAGAGCTTCAGAAACAACACTCCTTGGGTCCAGGCCTTGACCTGGCTGCTGGAGATACAGAGCAGAGTAAGCTGGAGTCCCCAGTGAGTAAGGAACACAGGCCTAATGGAAGGACCGAATGCTAACAGTAATTATAAGATAGCACGATTAGTGTAAAAAGAGCAGCATGTATAGGAGTGGGGAGAAAAGAGGCAGTCTTCTCTTTACGTTAGTTGGAAGAGAGGGAAAGTCCCTTGGAGCACATGAGAACCAATCTGGGTTTGGAAGCATGAATAGCAGTTCACTAAGTAGATAAAATGAAGGAAAGCATTCCAGGCAAAGGAAATGTCATGTGCAAAAAGCACAATGGTTGAAAGAAGCAGGGATGCTTACAATCTAGCTGGTGTCCTTGCTGAGTGCCCATCACTAATTTAAGGAAGCACAAAATTTTGTCTTCATGAGGACAGGTATCAGTGTTCCAAGTAGGTGGGAATTGATCTTGGAGTGGGGCAGAATGTTAAAATGAGATTTAACATAAGTAGGAATCATAGATATCTTTCAGAATCACCCCTAACCCTCAATACTGAGTCTCTCTTGATGAGTACTACCACTTCCTTATCCTCCCAGGTGATCAAAGAACCTCATCTGCCCTCCTCCTTCTGACCTCTCAGAGGTCATCAAAGAACCTCTTAGGCCTGCCTGATTCTGGATAGTGGGGTGTGGGTGGTTCAGCCCTACATGGGACTGCCCAGACTTCCTAACCCAGAGGTAGCACCTTCCTTATGCCCCGAATCCACCTGACTGCACTGTCTAGGACCTCTTTTGTCCAGAGCAGAACAACAGAAGTGCAAAGGGGCTTTTCTCAGGAAGGGGAGTTAGTAGAAGCAACGGAATGAATGTTTGTGCCCCCCCATCATATGTTGAAATCATACCCCCCAGTGTGATGGTGTTTGGAGGTGGTGACCTTGGAAGGTAATTAGTTAGACAAGGTCATGAGAGTAGGTTCTCTATAATGGCACTAATGCCCTTATAAAAAGAAAAAGGGACATGAGATTCTCTCTCCCTTTCTCTCTCTCTCCCCCTCTCTCTCTCTTTCTCTCTTGCATGTGCTTCTTTGCAAGCACCAAAGAAAGGGCATGTGAGGACATAATGAGAAGTCTTCCTGCAAACCAGAACACAGGTCCTCACCAGACACTGAATCTGCTGGCACCTTGATCTTGGACTTCCCAGCTTCCAGAAACATGAGGAATAAATATGTTGTTTAAACCACTTAATCCATGGTATTTTGTTATAGCAGCCAGAGCTCAGACAGTAGGGATGTGTCTTCCTTCTCTCCAAAGTTCTGGCCTTATGCTGACTCCCTTCTCATTGTTGGGGCTGGGGGGGCACTCCTCTCTGCTCCGAATCAGGGCTGTACTTCAGGCCTTCCCAGACAGGGCCCAGTGTGGATTTATGATTTAATTTGTGTGTGTGGCACTAAGAAATGATTTCTGGGCTGGTCACTTAAGAAATGATTAAAGACCGTCATTTCAAACCCACAGCACTCCCTGGGGGAAGGGAAGCAGTTTAAGACAGAGGAGGTGTTGGTAATATGTTGAGATGGACGTGTGGCAGGGGACACCAGTCACCAGAGGAAGACAGAGGCAGAGAGGGCAAGGCCCTCCTCACCACTGCTGCTGGGAGGGGTGAGTCTGCTGGGAGCAACGGATGATGCCCACAGGACAGGATGAGCCACCTGCATCAGACGTTTATGATACTATCTTTGTCCACACAAGCAGATGCCCTCTGAGGCAGGCACAGGAAAAACCAGTCCCATCTCCCTTCCTTGGCATCTTTATGGTCTCAGAGCAATAAAGCTGAGCCAAAAGGTGGCTGAGCATGAAGGAAGAAAACAACTCCCAGAGGCCTTCGTCCTCCACAATCTTCCCATGTCTGATGCAGACCGGAAACGTGCACGCTGCAGCTCTAAATCACTCCTGACGTCTCTGCCAAGCCAACAGCCAAATGTCACACTGTACCAATTTATGAGGTGTGGTTATAAAGTTCTGAGACCAGGTAATGAGCTTGGGGACACATACTCAGCTCCCCTCGAGGAATTCCTCAAAGTCAGGGCTGTTCTCAGGACTTCGTGTGATAATCAGCTAACTTGGTCACCAGAAAACACCGTGAGCCCTGGACTGGCCTGCATATGAATGCCAGGAGACGGCAGTGGGGCAGCAAAATTTACCCTGAGTGTTGACTTCCAAAACCTGGGTGGGTTCCAGAATCAGTTCCTAAACCCTTGCTCCCTGTGAGGTCATGGGTAAGTTCTCCTGTAGCCTCTCTGAGACACTGTGGACTCATCTGTGAAACGGGGACACAGAGGGGGGGTAAGAACAGCTCCTCACCTTTGCCCTTAATTAGTGAACGCAAATGAGGCTTGATGTGAAGTGAATCGCAGCTCCCAAGCCTGCTAACCTGAGCCTCTCCAACATCCATCATGATGAATAATACTTTGATTTTGGTAAACTCATTCTATTCTGAATAACAAACATAACTGCTAGAGCACAATCTCATCTATGTTTTACAACATCTCTCAGCAGAAGGAACAGGGAAAGAGAGGTCCCTGGGAAGGAAGGAGATGAACCACAGGCTGGCTCTTGGGTGTGAGTCGCTCTCTCTAAACTTCACTGATCCCTTCGGTGAAATGAATGGTTAAATGGGATTCATTGATCCGCCTATCCCTTTAACGCGTGCTCACTCTCACGGTCATTCATCCATCATTTGGCCCCTCAGCACACACCTTCATGAAGCAAGGGCCCTGTTTGACACAAAGGCAAGCAAGAAGCAATCTGTGCCCCAGGGAGCTCACGACCTGATCTGGAAGATCTCTCCCAGCTCTGTGAGCCCAAGCCAGCCACAGGCACTGTCGTTTCTGGGCTGTACCAATGAGTCACCTGGACACCCAGAAGGGAAAGGCCATGCTCACCCAGCATGTGGAAGGCAAGGTGGGAGATTCAGCTCATCTGGATGCAGGCTTCCTATAGAGATTTTCCCATTAGTCTGCAAGGATTCTCCATCAATAATAATACCAACCATAATGAAGATAAATATTTTGCAATGAACTGTTGCTTTTTCACACAGAAGAAAGCTATTCAAACTAGACACTTCCCTCCTCCCCCATCCCCCGTCTCTCCTTTACTTTTGTTTTATTTTCTTGGCATATCTCTGAGCTTAAAAAAAAAGATAGAGATATTTATTTCTGAAAAGGGAGAGAAAGGACCATATCCAGCAAAGATTCTACCCACTCTCTATTCTGCCACCACAAACACTCCCCTATGCGGGGGCTTGTTGAGCTGCCATCATCACCTGCTCCTGGGACGTGATGGGGCCCCAGATGGGACTGAAGACCCATGCACAACAGGGCCTCGAGGGCTGTGCCAAGCTTCCTGGGAAGCTAGGGGAGGGAGCAAGAGGGACAGACATGCAATGGACAAACTTGGCCTTTATCCTCATTGTTATTTTTAATGTGTAGGCTTTAATTAACTTGACCCACGTAGCACTAACTCCTGTCTACTACACAACAATTAAAAGATCCGGTTAGAGAAATAGGAGAAGAGCAGATGGGAGCTTCACTACCTCCCACCTGCCCACCCTCCCTCCTCCAAGCTGGAGAGAAGGTTTTCCTGGCGAGAGAAATCAACTCCACCCCACCCCTCTCACTCTCAGCCCCATTTCTTGCCATTCCTGTTGGAATCAGAGCCTTGACCTCATGGTTTCATCCTCTCTTCTGTATTCCCACCTCTGTCTATAGGCTCTCTCTTGTAGGCGGCCTACAGGCAAATGGCCCACAACCTGTTGCTTCCCTAACTCTCCCTCCCTTCCCTTTCCTCCTTCACATCCAATTGTCACTGCATTCTATCTTCTCTGCATTCTGACCTATTGTCAAATCTCCTGATTTCTGTCTCCACCTTGTCTTATTGCCAGCTCCCTGATTTCTCTGACCTCCACTTGTGTCCTCTGCACACCTGCCAGACAGGTCTTCCCATAACACAAATCTGATGGTGCCACTTTCCTGCCTAAAACCTCCCAAGTGCTCCCCTGCCATAGCAAGGAAGCCTGGTGCCTGGACTTGGCTTTCCCATAACTCCTTGGAATCAATGGCCCTGCCACCCTTCCAGCCTCTCCATCAGCCTCTCCTTGCCCGTGTCCACGCATGTGTCAGAACTGCTCAGGGCCCTCCTCCTGGCAGCAGTGCGTCCTCTGCACCAGTTCTAGACTCCTGTGTCCTATACATCAAACTTCCCACACTGGGTACGGCTGGCTGTTCACCTGCCTGCCTCCCCCGCCAAGCTGCTCCCAGTACCCTGCGTATCTCTGCCTGCCAGGACCAAAACAGCGCTCATATACTTGCATTGAATGAGCAAAAATGTGGGTCTAGGCAAGACAAACTTTTAAGAGCTTAGACTTTTTTTTTACTTTCCTCCACTATATGACTGTTATGACCTTTCACCATGTGGCAGCACAGATCCATCCCACCATCTGGGTGCCCTTCTTACCCATCTCTGAATGTGAAATGTGCCCGTTCCTTCCACTTAGCTCACACTCCACCTTATCCACGACAGTGTCCCTCATTTCCCAGGTGGTACAAACGTCTCCTCTCAGACTGCCCCCTTAGCACTGTCCATGTGCTTGCACCCTGTCACCACCAACACTGCCTGTCACATTACAGTGTGAGACACGGAGTGTGGGGGTAGGGCAGAGATAGATCTCGGCCCCACCTTCTACCTTCTGTCCCTAACCTCCCTGACCTCAGGCTCCCCACCTGTAAACTAGGAATAATAACAGTTCCTACCTGTTATAATAATAACAGTACACAATAATAATAGCATATGATGATAGTGCATAATAATAATAACACATAATGATAGTGCATAATAATAATAGTACCTTCCTGTACTGAGGGAGATTAAACATGATAATCCATATAAATGATTTGTATAACTTATTTTAAATCAAAATAGTTAGTTCACCATCATCATCATCATTTTGTCTCTCTCACTATTTGTTTCAGAAAGCACAGGCTGTATCCAGGTTATCTTAGTACACTTCTGTGCCCAAGGTCCTGCCCAACTCAGGTGGCAGCTTTAGGTTCTTGTTGAATTGAATGCATGATAAGCCCATCCTTATATTCACATCAGCTCTTTGGTTCTCATGTCTATCCTGGTGATGCCACAATCCTCCCACTGACCTTGTGGCTTCCAAGGTTCTGCTTCTGACCTTGACCCAGTTTTAGGGTCCTTTGGGCAATACAGGTTTTCCTGAAACTCTGGGTCCCTACCCTGCCAATCACCCATGCCAGGGAGAGCCTGCACTGAATGCCTCCCAGCCTGGGCCTTTGCTCGGATCTCTCCACTCCTGCTGCTATTCCATCTGACTCACATGGAAGCCCCTAGACCTCCTCTTCTCCTATCCCTTCCTCCCCCAGGAGCTGTGCAGCTCTGGCTTCTCTGCCACAGCAAAAGAGTGGTGCCTTCTGAGCCCTCCTGCTGTCCTGATGTTGGCCCTGCCTTTGCATTCATGACTGTTGTTTCTTCTATCTTCAAGGGGTCAGATCCCCACCTCAATGGAGCCTCAGACTCACAGGGGCTGGAAGCATGGAAACTACATTTCCCAGAATGCTGGCTGGAGGGGTTAGAACCCACTAATGAGAGGCCCTCCCACAGATATGGAAGGCAGAAAAGAGGTAGGAGCTTTGATGTGGCTCTTGGGCAGGGGTCCTGAGCAGCACAGGAGACTGGGCAGATATGAAGTTGTCAGTGACTTCTAACTGTCTTCTATGTACCAGTCTCTGTGCTAAAGGCACCTGTGACCATGGTCAACAGGGTCTTCTGACTACTGACACCCTGAGAGTTGGTGATGACAGTAATCAGTGGCCCAGCCTGACCTTTGTCTCCCCACTCCTTTCAAGAGTTTTATAAGCACCTAAATTCCTATGTCAAATCTGATTCCACTTGAAATAACCTCGGATATACCTATATCAACTCCCTTCCTCCTCCCCCATACAGCATTTAAAAAAATAGGTTAAAATACTTCTTCCCAAAGATCTCCTTTTATTCCACATATTCTAAGAACTTGAGAGGAACATATTCAAAGGTGCCAAGAATATTAAATTCCTCAAAGACTTCATGTGCTTTGCTGATGATGGAGCAGAGGCTAAGGTAGAATCCTAGTCACTCCTCCTCCCCATCCTCTCTCCCTTCCCTCCTCCACCTGATTCTTCTCCTCTCTTCTCTAGACAGAGATGGGATGAAGATTTGTAATAGAAGATGCCTGTCTGAAGTGGAAGATGTTGGACGTAAAACCAACAGTTGACACTAAATACACAGCGGTTATATGCCAGGTGATATGCTAGATACTGTATAGAAATTATATGATTATAATACTTAATTCTCAAAACAACACATAACCATTCACAATAATAACAGCAAATGGCCATCCAGTCTAAGGACTCACTCTAGGTGAGTACTGTATTAAGGGCTTAGCTCTATTGTCATGTTCAATTCTTCTACCAATAGGTGCTGGATTTACACCGTGTATTGATGGGGAATCCAAGATACAGAGGTTGAATAGTTCATCCCAGGTTCCACAGGTATAAGAGAAACAATCAAAATTCAACCCAGGTCTGTGTTACCCCTGAGCCTGATCAAAGTTTGGGGAAGGTGAGGTTTGAAGCCTCAGACCATGACCTACAGCCATTTTCACTGGCACTCAAATTTTAGAGATGCCAAGTAGCCCCGCTGCCAGCACCTACCTCTCTGAGTCCTTCTCACACCTGTCCTCTTTCCACCCCCCAATACCACACTCCTTGCACTGTCCAAACACGGATTTCTGAAGGTGCTGCTTTTGGTCTGCCCCAAGCACCTCCAGGAGTAATTTGATTAAAGCAATTTACCTCTCCCTGCAAGAAATTTTAGCTCCCCGCCCCCCAGAAAAATTCCCTTTAGAAAGAATCTGATTAACCTTGCACTTGGCAACAGGATTGGGGGGATGGTTCTGCTGATCTCTCCTCCCAGCCTCTCTGCTTTTGTCCTGGCCTCAGCTTCCCCTTCTGACATCTGGCTCAGGGTCACTCTGCATCCTCCATGAAGCCACCCTGTGTGCCCAAGGTTTTGTCCTGCTCAGGGTATCACATCTAGACCAGGATTTGCAGTAACTCTTCATGAGCCTCTTTTCTCCCCATCCCTCCCTTTCCCAATTTTGCAAGTAACTCCCCAACTCAGGAGGACAGTGCCAACCAGGGAGTCAGGGTTGCCACAGTGACAGTGCGAAGAGGCAGTTTGCCTCATTCATTCCAACAGCCCCCTGAAGCCATTCCAAATAAACAGGATGTCTGTTACAAAACTGCATGTTTCATAAATTATAGATCCATACCCCCTCTTCCAGCCAGGGCACACTGCTAAGTCCCTTTTGTGCCATGGGCCCCTCTGAACACAGGCAGATGGGCTTGGGAGTGACTATTTCTAATCAGATGGTCCATTTCATCCCCACATCTTAAAGAAGGGAGATACTGGGGTGATGGGAGGAGAGGGAAGCAAAGCTGCAGTGAAGAGTGAGCCACATCTCGGATTCCACCGAATTGCCTCTGAGAGAGGGTACATGGGGACCCAGGGACCCGTAATTAGCATACACACAGTCTCACATGCACAAATTGCAGAACCATTATTTTGTAAGTTCCATAATGAGGCCTTTGAAATAGCAATCAAGCTGAAGGGAAAGGGAAGGAGGACAGCCCTGAGAGATCTCAGAGCTGCTCTGCAAGGGTCTCCCTGCCCAGTTTTCCACCATCACTGTCTACATAAATGGCTGGTCTCCAGGGCCAGGAAGCAGACCGAGGTCTCCTTTCACAGGGGGTTTTGTGGCAGAGCCTTTCACAGTACTCGATCTAATTGGGTCGGGGTATTTGTGGCAGCAGCAGCAGGCAGAAGTCTCCTCACACAGCACCAATTGGATGGAGGGATGGGACCCATTTGAATGGAAACCTGGACCCATTAGGATAGAAGTGGATCCATTTGGGTGGAGGCCTGGGCTCACTGGCAGGTTAACATTGTTCTGCCAGTTCGGTGCTCTACGGTCAACTCATTCTGAGCCGTCACTGCCCAAGCCCAAGACAACCATCAATCCTCTAAGAAGATATTATGGTGGGTAACTCTTTAGTGGTTGGTTGGTTTATTTTTAAACGTACGTCCGCAACTTCCCACCCACTCTTAACCCAGGCACTATTTGGGACTCAGTTGTGGTATTGGATGCTGGAGATATGTAGTGCCTGCTCACAATTACTCTTATCCCAAGTACCTTATCTGGAGGAGGCTGGGTTTGCAGAAATCATAGGGGGAAAAAAACAAAGCCCAGGACCCAGAGAGGGAGTAAGCCTGCCCAGTACTATGAGAAGTCTTCTGTCCTGGAAGCCAAGTGCATATGAACTCAAAAAGTGCAGGTTGAATCTGAAGCCACAATAGGAGGAGGTGAAAATTCTCCTGAATTTCAAGACTTGTCACTGGATTCTTTCAGGGTTAGTCCCCTTGCTTCTGTAAGCCCCTATCTTCCACAAGAAAGATGCACAATTACATTTCTTTGGGGACAACCTTCTTTTGCTTCCTTCTGCCTTCCTTTTATATAGGCGGTACCTCCTCTGTCCATTTGTCGATCAGCATACTAGCCTTACAGACTTCTCTTTCAGAAGACCCCACCCAGCTGGCTGTGGCCAAAGAAGGTGCTGGCTTTGCAGTGCCCAAACCCCAAGGGGCAAGAGTATAGACAGCCGTTGGCCCAGGTTTCTACCTGTGTACACATTGCAGATGCAGGAGCTCAGCATGAGGCTGGGGAGCTGGATTTGGGGTGCCGGGCCCAACAAGCTCCTATCTCTCCAGAAGACAGTCAATCTTGGGGCCCTGGGTCTCCCAGGGCACCTCTCTTCTCTCTATTCTCTCCTTTGTTTCAAAGCATGTCAGCTTCTCCTACTCCTTTCCTTCTTTCTCCCCTACTTCTTCCCCTTAGATGAGCTTGTCTTGAAGGCCTTCTGTCTTCTCATACTGAGGCTGGCTTCCTACCCCATCACACCCACTGTTGGCAGGACCTGGGGGATGCAGGACTAGAGACTGACTGTTTGGGCTCCAATCCAGACTCTGCTGCTGGTTGCTTTTCAAACTTTGTCTAACTTGCTTTACCTTCTGGACCTTGGTTCCATCATCTGCAAAATGGAGTGATAATAATAGGCCTGCTTCAAAGAGTTTTATAAGGATAAAATGAATTGATGCCTGTTACGTGTTTCCTGTATTCTACTATGTAATAAGGGCTGCACAATTGCGCTCAGAGTTCTATGGGGCTGGTTCATACTCAGAAGTAAATGACTAAACCAATGGCAAATGTCAACCTTCCAGGAAGTGTCAATTCTTAAAATTCAGTACAGTCAACCCCAGAAGGCCTCAGCTGCTCCTGGGCATCCTGCTTCCTGTTGCTGGGTTGTCACCAGGATGGGACTCCATGAGCCACCTTGGCCCCTCCTGTGCCAGGGAAGTGCCATGTGCCTGAGAGTCTTTTTGTTTCCCTATGTCCCATGTCCCACCCACTGTTCCTTTAGGTCTCCCACAACCACTCTCTCAATCCAGTCCTTCCTTCTACCATGTGTCCCCCCTCCTTAGGCTTGAGAGCATTTCCCAACAAGTCAACTCCCAGCCATGTCATGGCCAAGTGATATGCACCAGAAAGCAGTGCATGCCTGTCAGAGGAACCAGGTTCCGGGACAATGTAGAGGGTAGGAGGGATGGCTGACACTGCAGCTGGGACATTGAGCAGTGCTGTGATTGCAAGTTAGAGGCACAGTGGCTGGGGAGGTGCAGAGAGCAAAGAACACCCATGCTATGTGAGGGAGAGAGAGGACAAGTATGGGAGAAGGTCATGGTGAGCTGAGGCTTCAGAGTGGAACTGCAGAGTTGCCAAGGGCTCCTGCTCCTACAGAGGGAAGTGGATGGTCCCTGGGATGCAGCGCAGTGGAGGGGTGTTGGGGTGTTGCCTCCTCCCTGGAAGCTGAGACTTGCTCCAAGAGGTTCTACACCACTCTTTCTGTCCATCTCTTAAGTGGTCCCATTGGCAAAAGCACATTCCAGAATCTACCTCTCCCTTCTTTCTTTTTTTTTCCCTTAAACAACTTTATGGAGGCATAATTAACATACCATAAAATTCACTGTAAGTGTATTTTAGTAAATTCACGGAGTTGTGCAACCACAGTCCAATTTTAGATCACTTCCATCACCCCCAAACATTTCCTCATGCCCATTTACAGTCAATAACTACTCCCACCCCCAATCCAGGCAATCGCTAATCTATTTTCTGTTTCTATAGATTTGCTTTTCTTAGATATTTCATGGACTCATTCCATATTTTCTTTGCATCTGGCTTCTTTCACTTAGCATAATGTTTTTTGAGGCTCATCCATATTGTAGCATATATCAGTACTTTACTCTTTTTTTATTGATGAATAATGTTGCATTGTAGGAATATACCACATTTTGTTTATTCATCCACCAGTTAATAGACATTTGTATAATTTTCACTTCTGGGCTATTATGAATAATGCTGCTGTGAACATTTGCATGCAAGTCATTTTGTGGACATATGTTTTCATTCTTTCGGATAGAAATCTAGAAGTTGAATTGTTGGGTCATATGGTAAATTTATGCTTAACTTAAGAAACTGCCAAATTGTTTTCCAAAGTGGCTGTGTAATTTTACATTCCCACCTGTAATTTACAAGGGTTCCACTCTTTAAATTTAGGATTTAGAATTATAGCCATGTTAGTGGGTGTGAAGTGGTATCTCATTGTGTTTTTGATTTTCATTTCCCTGCTGACTAATGTTGAGCATTTTTTCATGTACATATCAGTCATTCGTATATCACCTGTGTTAAAATGTCTATTCAAATCTTCCACTCACTTTTTCAACTATCTGAATTCTTACTATTTTATTGAGTCTTAAGAGTTCTGTTTATTCTGAATATAATTCCCTTACCATACATATGATACGCAAATTTTTCTCCCATTCTGTGTCATGTCTTCTAATTTTCTAAATGGCATTTCTGAGGAACAAAAATTTTAACTTTAATGAAATCCAATTTATCAATATTTTTGTCTTATGGATTGTGCTTTTGGAGTCATAGCTGAGAAATCTTTGCCGTAAGGTCACAAATTTTTTTTTCCTAGAAGTTTTATAGTTTTGGTTTTTCCATTTAAGTCTATGATCCATTTTTGAGTTAATGTTTGTGTACGGTGTGAGGTAAGGGTCTAGTTTTGTTTCTCTTGCATATGTATGTCCAATTAGCCCACCACTGACTGTCCCTTCTTTCTAAATGAATACCAGGAACCTACCTCTTGGGGTTGTTTACAATTACCAACGTGACTCTGCCCATCCACTCATCCCCAGATGTCTCAGAAGAAAGAAAGGTCTAACACTGCCTACAAGGTGCTAAGGAGGAAGGCCTCAAGGTCTGGGACTCCTCACCATGCAAGTCCCTTGCAGGGTACACAGCATACTTCCTCCCTCTTAGAGTGAACTGGCCACTGTCTACACTGGGGAAGATGGCAATGATAGAGGAGAACTGTGAGGGTGACAGGGATGGAGTCTGCAGAGTGGCCTCCTGACAGCTGCCTGTCCCTTCCCACCACCGCGAGGGTGAAAGAAGCTACAGATGATGCCATATAACCACCACACCCCATTATTGGCCAACTGCCTGTCCTTGGCTAATAAAAAGTCCTACAGCCCCTAGCTATTGGCAACTAGTGCCAGGAAGCCAAAGAAAGAGACATTCCATCATCTCTAGATACCTCATCAGGTTTATGTGAGCCTCTGATAAACTGATTTGTTCTCTGGAGGCTTTAGTCACATGCTGACAGAGATGGGGAGATGTGGGCCCTGTGACTGGAGAGCAGGAACACAGACAACAGCTCAGCAGCAGGCCTGCTCATCAGAAATCTCACAGAATGACGACTATTGATTCCAGTGCAATCTAACCCCACGGCAGACAAAGGAAAATGCCAGTCGACTCTCTGGCACTCTAAATGTCTGAATTCCCAGACGGGCAATGCTGCCAGGGTAGTTGGCAAGGCTGCCTCTGCCTCCAGGGAAGATGGATGGCAGGGCCAGGTGGGAGGTGCACTGCAGGTATGGGAGCAACCCTGACGGGAAGTGCAGGGTCACTGGGCGATGGCCCAGGAATAGATCTCCATGCTCCAAAAACATCTTCTTGAAGTCAACACCTTGTCTTTCTTCCTTTAGAGACCACCAAACACTCCCAGAAATCTTTCCTGACCTTGTAGGCACCTGTTGCTTGCACCTACTATTCCCATCTGACTCCAGAAAGCTTTTTAACAACACAGCACACAGACAGAAGAATGTGTTCCAGCCCTGGCTTCTTTTGAGCAGCTGGCCGAAATATGTGTGGAGGGCTCTCCCTCCTGGCCTGTGGGTCCAACTCCTCCCTCTCCACCCCATTCCCCTTCTGCCTTTGTCACCGGCTCTGACATTGTTTACATGGCCTTTACCAAGAGATCACATCCTCAGGGAGGAGGAAGGGCTCCACAAAATGTAAAGATTGGAAAGAGCTTTGGAGGTAACTTGGTGCCATCCCTATATGCCTAGTTGGGGAAACTGAGGCCCAGAGGGGAGGTGAGTGGCCAAAGACCACAGCATAGGAGCTTGTACAAGGCCTGTGTCAGTGCCACAGTCTCTGGGCCAGTGACTGGTACCCTTCCAGGTGAGAAACACATTGCGGGTTTTGATAATGAAGTGATTCAAGATCTAACTGAAAGTGTTTTGTTCAGTAGCAGATGGATGAAAGTATCTCTAAAAGCAGGGCCTCTGTTGTACTTATTCAATTAAACCATAAAGTCCTAAGTAAATAAGAAATGGGATTAACCCTAAAAGAAGATCATCCAATGGTTCTGTATATCTGGGATTATAAAGTCTGGAAAGAAAACCTGAAAACCTAGACAAAGTTCTAAACTTGCATTTGCTCAATTATTCATTCATTCAACAAATATCTGTTGACTGAAATTCATTATGTATGTATAAATCTATGAGCTCATGATGACACCTAAAATAAAAATCCCCACTGGTCAACTTTGGGGGATGTAAGGACCAACTCGTTATTCTGAAAACTGATACAGAGAATCAAGCATTCATCTGCCTTTCCTACACAAACTATACTGCAGGGTAACCAAATAATTAATGAGAGTAAGTTTCTCCTTATAAAAGTATTCCAGCTAATATATGCAGAAGGAATGATAGAACTAGAATCCTCATATTTTGTACGTTCTAATGAAATGCTGGATCTTGGCAATGATAATCAGCTCCTCTAACATCACAGAGATAACAAAAAATGAGGTATGTCCCAATGGAAGAACATGAGACAGGCATATTCTTTCCAAAGAAACAAACCTTAATCATAATCCAGCCTCTTATGTCCAATGTACATGAAATGCTGGGGACAGGAAAACAAGTTCAACACCACCACTGGGATTCAATTAGCAAACCTAGAATTTGGGACGCTCCACAGTACAAAGTACCTGGTATCTCTAACAAGTGGATTTCAAGAACAAAGCAAGAGGGCTGGAGTGAGAACTATACATTTAAAGAGACTAATAAGACGAAATAAACAATTGCAATTTAAAAACCTCCTTTGGAGCCTGATTCGAACAACAACAACAAGATATTGTAAAAAAGCGAGACATTCAGGGAACTTTGAAAACTCACTGGATATTTGATGCTATTAAGGGATTATTATAAATTTTTTGGATATGATAATGGTATTATGGTTATTTTTTCTAAAGAACCCTTGTCCTTTAGAGATGCACACTGAAATATTTACAGATGAAATGATATGATGTCTTATATTAGGGGGTAGATGAAAACAGATTAACCTTCTGTTGGTAATTGTTGAAGCTTTCTACTTTTGTTCATCTTTGAAATTATCCATCAAAAATAAGTTAAAAGTACTTTTTGAGCTCCTACTAGATAACAGGTACAGAGGATGCAAGAATGAACCAGATAGAATAAAACTACTCTCATGGGACTTCCATTTTCATGACAGAGTCAGGGAGGAAGAGACAGAGAGTAAGTTAACAAATGCATAAGAAAATGTCATGCATCTATAAATGCCCTGAAGACTACAGAACAGGGGAAGTGAGGGTGACAGGGATGGGGAGCACAGGGTGCTTTAGTCTATAAGATTAGGGATGGTCAGCGCCAGTCACACAAAAGCTCAGGGGACATAACTTTCCAGGCAGCCCTGGCAAGAGCAAAGGCCTCAGGCAGGAAGGACCATGAACAGCAGGAGAGCTGGTGCGGCTGCAGCTCAGTGGGCCTGGACAAAGCAGAGAGAGACACGTCAGAGAGTGGAGTGTGGTCAGGTCACGGAAGGCTGGAAAGGAATTTGGTTTTATTAAGACGGGGAGAGACGATGGTCAACTGGGCTGAGTTCTACCATGGGGATGGAGCAAAGCAGAGACAAGAATCTATTCTCAAGGTAGAGCTGATAGAACTTGCTGGTGGGTTGGAAGAAAGGTTGAGGAAGATGTTGAGGAAAGGAATGACCTAACTTTCTTGATTCAACAACTGGATATTTGGTGGGGCCATTACTGAGGTGGTAAAAGTGGGCAGCAGTCGATGTGAAGGAGAAAATTAAGAGTTCCATGTGGGTAGCATTGAGTTTGAAATGCTTATTAGCCACCCAGAGGGAGATGTCAAGTCAGCAGGTAAATATATGACTTTTGAGCTCAGGTCTTGGCTAGAGAAGTACATTTTGGAGTCATTAACATACATATGGTATTTAGAGCTGTGAGCTTTTTCACTAGATACCAAAATAAAATGCTAAGGGGAGCGCCCCTCCCCATCTTTCTGAAGCCATTGCCCAAACCTCAAGTAAAATGGTGTTGGAACAGAAAGAGGTATCCAACTGCTTTAAATTTCTAACCCCCAGATCCCAGCACTCCGTGCATTCTGGTCTATCACATTATCTTTTCAGGTGACTGTAGCTCCCCTTCATGAAGTCTGGGAAGAGGCCATGTCGATCTTTCCCCCAATTCAGCATACTCAAGTCTTACTTTCTTTAAGGATTCTATTAAGAGTCCTGTTATTCTCATGAAGAATGTCTTATCCCCCAGACTAGCTGGAAATGATTTTTCCCTCCTCTGAGCTCCCATTGATCTGTGCCTACCTTTCTCTGAGATCTTACTGCTCTTAGTCTAGCATTGTGGTTATGTGGGCGCAGTCACTCTCGGTGAGACTGTGACTTCTCCAGGAGCAGAAACTGTTGGCCCCACCTTGGTGTTCCAGCACAAAGGAAATGAATGTTTGGAACTTGGGTGTCCTTAGCAGTTTTTCCAGGGAAGCATACTCTGTTGTTGAAGGAGATTTATAAGCCTTGTGACAAGGCAGATCCAGATCTGGTCAGCGAAGAAAGATGGGCTGAGGGCAGACCTCTTTAGCCTCTGAGGAGGACGTTCTGCAAGGAGAGGACCTTGCTCACTGCCACAAAGCCTCCAGGTACGTGGAAGAAAAGAAGACGGAGACCAGATGGGCCACTCTCGAGCCATGGGCCACACTTCATTGTACAATGGCTGTGGTACGATGGACACTTGGCCACGTGCATCATTCTGACTATGTCAGAAGCAGAGCTTACAGTCTGTTGTCTCTTTTCGCCTACCTGTCTCAGGTGTAAACTCCCTATCCCATGACTCATGCAACTCTCAATTCATACTCTAGGAATGCAAAATAATGCAAATAGTTGGCTAAAACTGAAAAAAGAGTTAAATAGAATGCAAAGAGGATACATTATGAAATTATTGGATAAATTATTAATTAGTTAATTAGCTATTGTGTATATTTTTCTTCTTCATTACTATCTCAACCCATCCCATTCCAAACTCCTCACAATCATAAGCAAATGACCTGGGCTAATAAAAAGAGGAGGATCACCTTGCAGTAGCCTTGCCAGTCCCTTCCTTACCTGCCTGGGCCAGGGACTCTTTTTCAAACCATAGGTCCCAGCCTCCTCGCTGTATGGCCAACAAGGAGTTGGCCAGGAATGATGGTGGGTGAGCCAAGAGACACCTAGCTTTCCACCTCTGACACAATCAAAGATTAAAACCCCACTTGTATGGAACAAGTCAGGTGGGTTCTGAAGTTCCTTGACATAGTGGTCTTTCACTGCTGCCCAGCAGAGAATGCAGGCAACCCTGAACGTCGGATCAGTCACGAGTGAAAACCAGAACATTTTACAGGCTGACCAGAGTTAATTTCCATAACCCAGGCTAGCTTGATGGACTTTTCCAGGCACACCAGAGTGCAAAGATTACTCTGGGAGACACAACTCGATTCACCACATTCAATAACGTGGCACATGACCCCCACAGCAGCACACAGAGACAGAAGTCCAGTTGCAAGACTGCCATTTCATTCATATTGCTTGAGACTGGCAGCATTCGCTTTTTATAATAGTTCTTTCATAGATGAACTAATTGGAGGAATGCTGCACAGCATATCCCCCTCCTACAGATTCACACTCTGTACTCCCAGCAAGGCTCTGGAAGTCCTGTAGTGAGGAGACCCATTTGTGTTTGATTTTGTGCTTCTCAGTCATCCAATCACACAGCCATTATCTCCTGCATTTCTATGGTGTGCACTTGAGGAAACTCTACTGAACGTCTCCACAATCAAACCATTTTAACGTTTTTGGAAACATCACATGGCAGTGGGATTCAAGCAATCATTAGAATCTTTAAGATAAGATCACAAATGTCAGGTTTCAGGGCAAGAACTGGAAGCTCAAAATGGTTCAGTGGGTGGCCTAGGGTCACACAGCTGGTTAGAGTAGAACTAGCAAGGGGACCCAGATCTCGAAACCAGGCTAGCACTCAGGCTCTGGGAGGACACATATGAGCAAGCAGGCCAGGCCTGAGCCCACAGAACCTGGGGTCAGTCTCAGTCTAACCCAGCAGGGGGCCTCGCCCAGCACTGAGGCCTACTCACAAGCCTATCTGGCCTTCCTCATCAGAAGACCCACCACACTCTTCTGCCCCAGACAGTTTCCATTGACTGGCCTCTACTGCAGATGGAGGTCCTGCCTCGAACAGTCTTCCCTTGGGTTCTAGGTTATTCCCCATTGACTCACAAAAGGCAGACATTTTTAAGACGAAGAAGTAGCGGAGAGCCCTTAGAGAACCCCTGCTCAGAACATGCAAAACCGGCAACTCACAAATGTGTTTGGTTTGGCCCAACTCAGAGGTTTTGCTTTGTTTTTAATTGAAATGATTTTCTTAAGAGAGTGTGCTACAGAAATTAACTCAAATTGATAAAAGATTTTAGTATAAAAGCTAAAACTATAAAACTCTTAGAAGAAAATGTAGGTATAAATCTTAATGATGTAGGATTTAGGTAATGGGTTCTTAGCTATGGGTTCAAAAGCACAAGCAACAAAAAGAAATAGTAGGTAAATTGGATTTCATGAAAATTAAAACTGTTGTTTGGATACCATCAAGAACATTAAAAGGCAACCCACAGAATGGGAGAAAATATTTGCAAATCATATATCTGAAAAGGGACTTAGTATTCAGAATATATTCAAAACTCTTACAATACAACAATAAAAAGACAAATAACCCAATTTAAAGATGAGCAAAGGAGTAGAACAGACATTTCTCTGCAAATGTATCAGTAGCCCCAATAGGCACATGAAAAGATGACCCACAACATTAGTCATTAGGAAAAATGCAAACTGAAACTACCATGAGATACCACTTCACAGCCACTAGGATGACTACAATAAAAAGACGGACAATATCAAGTGTTGGTGAGAATGTGGGAAAATCGGAACCCTCATACAATGCTGGTGGGAATACAAAATGGTGAAGCCACTTTCGAAATCAGTTTTTCAGTTTTTGAAAATGTTAAACATAAATTTAGCACGCGACTCAGAAATTCCTATTCCAAACCTAAAATACTTAAAAATATAGGTCCATGCAACAACTTTCACACAAAAGTTTATTACGGTTCAGCTAAAACGTAGAAACAACTCAATGTCCACTGACTGATGCATAAACACGGTGTGGCATACCCATCCAACAGAACATTATTCGGTCATAAAAAGGAATGAAGTATTGGTACATACTGTAACATGGATGGACCTTGAAAACATTACACTAAGTGACAGAAGCCAGCCACAAAAGACCACATACTGTATTCCATCCATATGAAATGTCCAGAGTAGGCCAATAGAGACAGAAGGCAGATGAGCAGTTGTCAGTGGCAAGGAGGAGCAAGAGATGACGACTGCTAATGGGTATGGATTTCTTGGCGGGGGATGAAAATGTTCTGAAATAAGACTGATGATGGCTGCACAACTTTGTGGACCTCCTGAAAACCACTTGAAGGGGTGAATGTTATGGTATGTGAATTATATCTCAATATTGATAGAAGGAGGGGGAGAGAACAAATATGAATATGCACACTGGCACTCTCATCCTTCCTTATCACTTTCCCCTGGCTTGTCCCTCATAGGCTCTGCATCCCAGAATTGTGGCCGAGACTGCTTCCCATCTGACGCGTGAGCACACTGAGGTCCAATCAGGCCACAGGTACTTGTCCAAGACCACACATTAGCACTGACAGAGCTGGAAACCAGAGCCCATGTCCCCACACCTCAGAGCCCCCCAAAAGCCTATTAGCTTCCCTAGGAATTCCCTAGGAATTCCCAAGGCCTTGGAATGCTGCTGGGAGTAAAACATACACTTCTTTTTTTTTCTTTAATGTCCACGTGGCCACCCTCATCCACTCCCATTAGGGAGCAAACACCCCGCATACCTAGCAGAGTCACTGCAGCACACCCTGACGGTGAAGCTGGGAGGCTTGGCAGCTTTTTCTCCCCAAGTCCCCAGACACTGCCTGGGCCTCAGTTTCTTTTCCCCCATTGCCCCCCTTCTTTTCTCCCCTTTCTGTCTCCCTTGCCTCCCCTTTTTAAGATGTTTCAAACAGGTGGGAGCTCACTCCTCATGTAGTTGCAAATTGGAAGACCTCCCTGTAATGGGGTGAGCTGCCAGGAAACATCTCTGCAGGGAGAAAGTGACCCATGTCATAATATCCCGGATAACACGGTCTTCAGTCACTCTCGGGTGACACCTGAATTCTAAATGTCAGCTTAGTAGCTATGAAGCAGTAAATGATTGTGTTCACTCCGAGAGGGCTCCTTCTGTAATAAAATTTTTCCTGCCTCAGAAGTAAACCTTGTCGAGAAACCAGTCTCATCACAGAATGGAAGTTGGACAGAAGAGTCTGCTGCCATGGGGACCAACCTGATTCACTGCATGTAGAGAGAACTATTTGCTGATGTGATTTGTTTGCTAACATTCATGAGGATCACTCCCACAAACCTGAGTGAGGAGTCCAGTTTAAAAATAAATTGCTTCTCCTAAACCACATCCCCAAACTATGCTGTGCAAGACATCATTAGGTGTAAGGAGAAAACTTTCCCATGGTCAAATGAGTTTAGGAGATCCAGAATGGTAGTAGAGACAAGCTAGCGAGGACACCCGTGTTGCAGCTGAGCCCTCCCCTTCTCCGGGGCTACCTTTTGGTTCGTGGGGAGGGAGTGGGGAGGAGAAGAGGGCAGAGCCCAGAGCCCTGCCAGGCGGCCCGTTCCCATTCACAGCACGCCCAGCAGCAGAGGAGCTGGTGTTCAGTGCTGTGACAGGGGCACGTCATTCACCTTTGCCACGTTCATCAAATGAGATTAAGAGCAGAGGAATGAGGGAGACAGCGAGGCAGACAGAATGCACCAGCCCAAACCCAGAGTGCGGGACTCCAGGGCTCAGCTCAGAATGGCTTTTTTCCAGCCTCTGAGGCAGCTGGTTCATTCCTCTGTCTCCCCATCTGTGCCTGCGCACCGGCTGCCCAACTCACCGCTCCCAGCGCTTGGATGTGGCCCCCCAGGAGTCTTGTCTTGCCCCAGAGAACCCATATCAGCTTTGGAAGGGCCGCCTCTTGGGCTAAATCCCAATGTTTCAGTAGCTGATTGCTCTCTACAGCTGATCAAATGTGATTTTCCAGTTGAGAGAGAAAAATAAACTCACTAAAAGAAGGCGGCTAAAATGAAGCTAACCTAAAAGGCAAATCCTGAGCACAATGCCGGAGCAGGTGTGGGCTCAGCCCAGCAGCCTAGGTTATCTGGGGCTTTCAGTAGGCAGCAAGGACATAATTATATGTATCCCCACAGACATATGTACACTTACGTATACAGTATATGTGCATGTGTAGACATGTGTACATATGCCACACATGTGCACTTATGCCAAGGAACCTGATTTCAAGATTGAAAATGTAGTCACCTCACTCACAACCTCCAAGGTAGAAAGTGACCAAAGCCCTGGGGCATGGGGGTTAGAATGTCTCTGAAAGCTGGACAAGGGAGCTAGGGCTCAGACTTCCCAGTCCTGTGGAGAGAAAGAGGCAGGAGAGTGCCAGCAAGCATCACAGATAGTAGGACACAGCAGAGACCTGGGTCCCGCCTGGGTCCAGGAGGGTGGTTTAAGGCATCTACAGAGCTGGGGGTTGGGAGATGCAGGGTCTGGGGGACTTGATAAAGCACATTGGCTCCTCCCCAAAGGAGAAGACTAATAGAGAGGGAAGAAAGAGGAAACGGAGAAAGAAGAGAGGGGAGACAAGTGGTGCTGTCCCAGGAGGAGGATGCGGAAGGTCGCGGCTGGCCTCAACACTGGACACTAAGAGCTCACAGGCTTCTCCCGAGCAGCTGGCCCTCCAACCCCTTCATCTGCCCCTAAGTTCTTCTGGCCTGTGAACTCTTGGTTTTGGAACCCTTTCCTGTAAACCTTCCTTATCCATGGACTCCTGCTGGGAATGACACTCTCCAAAGATATCCTGGGCCGCATGTGGCACCCATGACATCAGGAAGCCCTTGAGCCTGCATCTCCTCTTCCCCAACCCCTGCCTCACCTGCCCCTGGGATCAGAGGCAGCAGGAAGGACATGGCCTATGGTCTGATGGCTTCTGTAAGGCACCTAGTAACCACTGTATGGGGATGGGGATCACTGAGCAGGCACAGAGGGGACTCCCAAGCTCACCACTCTGCATAAGTGAATGCCCTTCTCTCAGCCTACATGGGCAGGCATTGAGCAGAGCTGGGAGGGGCAGGGTACCCTAAGCAACAGGCCCTTTGGTGAGAATCTTCTCCCACATTGGCAGCTCGTGGGCTCATATCCTCTTTGTCTCCCCTACTCCTCAGGCTCCTTGCTTGCAAATCTCCCTGCTCCCTGAGCCCAGCCTCCTCCCACACAACCACTCTGCACTCCTCCCTGTCTGTCTAGGAGGGCTCCAAGCAGCTCTGTGTGGCAAATGCATTTGGAAGCATAAAATCTGTTGGAAATCTAATAAGACCAGAGTGGAATAGAAAGACAAAATTTCACTTCTTTCTCCCAGTTCTGGATTTGATGTTGCCATCTCGGGTCTGCTTGGTATGACCCTGGCTTTACTCAGAAATGCCCCAGGGCACAGTCAGCACCCCTGAGTTAGTCTCCTCACCAGCTCTGGCCCTTCAGGGGAAATCTGCTGGCTCAGGAGCAGAAGAGAGCATCCCATCAGCTGTGCCTACGCTAGGCCCTTCCAGAGGCTCTAGAGAGTTCAAACACCTCCCGAGAAGAGTGCATTCTGGGAAGAGCCCAGCAGGGCAGGACTGCCCTGTGTCAAGGGGAAGAGGGATGTGGTGTCTGCAGAACCTCAACAGCCTGGGTGGCAGAGGTGGCCCAAGGGGGCACCAGCCCGCAGGAGGGAGGTGATGCATGCAGTGATGGGTGCCACCCCTGCAGGGGCTTTGGAGGCAGTGGGCTGAGCTCTGCTGTGAGCAGCCTGATGCTCCACAGTGATGTGCAGGTTTCCTGGTACCATGTCATGTGGCATTGGTGGCCTAGACTCAGAAGTAGACACCACTCCTTCTCTGGGCCGTCAGTGTCTTGTGGGTGGACTAGTGGGGCTAAGACAGAGGAAAGAGGGAAGTGCTATGGGACATGCCAGGGGCTGGTGTGAAGGACCTCCCAAATGAAAGAGCCCCGGGGAAGCGCTGTGTTTCCTTCCTCCCTGTCCTTGGAGCCACAGGACATGAAGGTGCACAAGGTGGGAGAGGAGGAGCCTCCCTACGAGCTGGGAAGAATAAGGCCCATCCTGAGACCTGGGCTGTGGAGGCCTCACCACAGAAACAATGGCAGCTATCCCTTGTGGGCACCTGCCAAGTGCCAGGCCAGGGCCAGGCCTTGCCTACATGATCCCATTCATCCTCCAGGGTGGTCTCTGTTACTTGCTAGCTGGGGGGACACTTGGATAAGTCCCAGTGCCCTAAGCTCCTCATACCATAGTGTTCTCATCTTTAAAGAACGGGAGTCATGGTACCATAAGGCTGCTTCAGAAAGAATCAGGCAGCGCTCAGCACAGGGGCTGCTGCCCACAGGAATGCTAGATAGTTGTGAGCCAGCATTAAGATCCAGTCTTTTCTAAAAATGTACCCTCAAAGGCAGACCAGAGAGTTAGGTACAATATGTTCTTTGAAGTGTTAAAGATCATTATTTTATGAAAAGCAGATACAAACGAAATGTCCAGCATTACAGAAATTATTTTGTATATATTACCCCCAAAAGTAGACAGCCAAGTGGACAGCCATTAAAAAGAAGGTTCATGATTTTTTTATATCAGAATGCTTGGATTGGATTTTTAGGGTACACAGTGATAATAAAATAGATAATGAGACTACAAATTAAAGTAAATATACCAAAATATTAGCATAATTATAGATACTATTTCCCTACTACTTTATTATGGTTAACTTTTCAAATTTTTGATAGTAGGCAACTGTTAATTATCTAATAAAATATTTGATTTACTTGAACAACAAAATAATAACAGCCACAGAAATATTATGTAGGACATAAAGCATAAGGAGGTGTAAGGGCATAGGATGCAGAAGGACAAATGATGCCTTTGGAAGAAGCACCTCCAACTAACATCAGAGAAAGATCCAGAAAGAAAAGGTTAAAACCCATGGAGAGAAAAAGAAAATTGATGCTATAATAAATATGAGTTTATAAGGAATAAATATGCTTTGTGGAAATTGTGTTACATCTGGAAAAAAATAAATATTTATACAATGTAAACCTTTTATAATAAACCTGTGAAGACCTGATGAGCTAACATCGGCACTAGCTGGCATCTCACGAAGTCTGAGGCCCCCCCCCAGATGATCAGGGTTCTTGATACAACAATGGCGGGTTTAGCTGGCCATGATCTGAGGCAGCCAGCCTCTTCCACCTGTGTGTGATGCCATCTGATGCCCTCCAGGACAGAAGGAAGCAAGATGTTCAGCATACATCATGCCCATCCTGACACTTTCTAGCATCTACCCAGAGCTCTCTGAACTTTTCTCTCTGTAGGACTCCGTAGTCATTGTATCCCATCATTTGTTCCACTTGCATTTTGCTTCAGTTCAAAGCCAAGCCTTAATTCTCTGGAACAGACCCAGAATTTAATGTAAAAAGGAAAAAAAAAAGATCAATTAATAGAAACAAAGGTGTGCTGTGCAGAGAGGTTAAATTAAGGTCAAGGTACCTTGTGCCAGGTCAGACACATAATTAATCAGAATTATCCAGAGAAACAGATCAGCAGGTTGTGTGTGTGTAAGGAGAGAAAGAGAGAGAGAGAGAGAGAGAAGTTTTAAGGAATTGGCTCACAGTTGTGTAGGTTGGCAAGACCAAAATCTGCAGGATAAATCAGCAGTCTGGACACCCAGGGAACAGTCACGATTTAAGTACAGAGTCAGTCTACTGGCAGAATTCCTTTTTCCTCAGGGGTATCAGTCTTTTAAAAAAAATTTCAATGTAGGTTTTCAACTGATTGGATGAGGCCCACCCACATGATGTAGGGCAATCTGTTTACTCAGAGTCTACTGGTTTAAATGTTAATCTCATCTTTAAAATACCTTCCCAGAAACATCCAAAATAATGTTTGACCAAATATTTGGAGTCCATGGCCTAGCCAAGTTGACATAATAAATTAACCATCATGCTAATCTCATACATTTATGGATGAGTGAGAAAGCCAGTCCCTGGAGACACTGTGACTCGGTAACAGAGCTGGCAGAGCCCAAACTCAAATCAAACCTGTGTCTAAGCAATTTCCCTCTTTCCCTCTTTAGCTCTTAAATAAAAAGCAAGCATTTTTTTTCCTTTTTCTCTTTCTTTAACCAGCCTTCTCCTCAAAACCAGAAGCCTGATTTCCAGAGCTTATTCAAACGCAGAGACCATTCTGAAGGAATCATATATCATTCTGATAAATTTTCCAGAATATCCAAAAATATTCAATGAACACACATCAGAGATGCAGACACTGTCCCATCAGGCCCAATCCGTGAGCCCAGTTCAGCTGCTGACCTGCTGTCTTTTTACATAACCCTAGTATGATATCTGATCAGGGCTGGATATTGATCAGTTCTCTCTGCAAGGATCTGGAATTTTTTCCTAAATACTCAAATAGGAGCAATTCCTGCCTGCCGAGGTCAGATTAACTCTATCCTGTCATAGGCATGTGTTAAACTATTCGGTTGATCCATACGAAATTGCTGATATTTGACCTTCAGAAATAGCATTTTCACATGGTCCAAGGAAAAATGAGCTCATCTTTTCCTGGTCAGACTTCACTGTCCTCAGTGTCCTGTTCTCTACAGAGAGAGAATTTCCACTCCCTCGGTGGACAGGAATGAAAGATGCTGTTATTAAAAACAATCTAAAGTGATTTGAGAAGTGACAGCATCTCTTAGAGCAATGAGGTAATGCATCCAGCCTGCCTTCTCTGCCATTTAACTTCCTGTCAGGAGGCCCAGAACGTGAACAAATTGATTGTCCTGTACAAAGTCAAATAAATAAATAGCGAGGCTTAATGCAATCATTTTCCATATTGCCTCATCAAAACCCATGCAGTCAAAGCCATTTATGAATTACGTAGGTCCCTACTGTTGTCATCATTTTAGCATGCTGCTCTCAAAGATGCCTGAAGGTGGGGAGAAAGCGGGGAGCAGGTGCCATTCAATCTTGAAACTATGATAAGAAACAATTTAGAAAGATGACAGCTTGTGTGAACCATTTCTAAATTTCAAGAGCAAACCTGCAAGGGACTAAGTCATTAACAGAGTGAGAGGAAGGAAGTTGGGGGCAGTTATTATCAGAGAGTAACTACCTTGGTGCCTTTGTCTTGCTTCCAGTTTTCAAAGAAAAAATAAACCTTGGAGATAAGTGAAGGTGGGTAGGACCCAGGCCCAGAGTCTGAGTAGGATAGAACAAACTGACTCTCCATCTAGCTTGTTGGAGTTCTTATTTCTCTTCCTTTTGACCTTTCTCAAAGTTAAGATATAACAGAGTCCCAGAAAATCAAGGATAGGAAGACTCCAGATATGACCGCTGGCTGGACATTTGAGTCATTCCATCCACACGTATGAGTGGATCAGCGGCTCTGAGGCAAATATTCATGAATGAGGCAAGGCCCAAAGCTGCAAGAAGCAGACCCTATGCCCTAGGAATCAAAGGCCACTCGCCCTCCCATGTGGAAAGAACGGGCCCCAGGAGACAATGATCACAACATTGATTATTAGTTTGTGGTAGATACAAAAATACGGAAAATGCAATGTTTTAATAAAGATAAGATCACTTTAATTGAAAGGACCATCCTTCATTATGCCTTTGCCACTTCGGAGGGATGGAGGCTAAGGTGTCTTCTCTTTTACAGAATTAATAATGGCTGCACATGGTCACTATATTTTCAGTATCCTCACAGGGGAGTCACAACTAACGCAAAGGTTAGGCTATAAAGTCAGCACCTAAGGCAAAAAGCCTTAGAGTCTAATCCTAGAAAACCTCTCCATTAGTTTTAGCTGTTCACGTGACAGCTTGTAGGCATCCCTATATCATTTGGAATGCAAGTAACAGAAAACCCACTGCACATGAACTTAAGCTCTGAAGGGAATGCATTGGCTATGAAGGTTAAAAGGGAAGGGGGAAGAAGGCTTCACTCTTAAGGAGAGCCCCTTGGGTTGCTTTCCTGAGTTACCACTGGAAGCTCACACAACACTGTGGACTCAAGGCCCAACGAACTTTTGCCCCATCTCAGGTTTCCAACCAGAAAGGTACTCAGAGCACAGAGTTCAAAGGTCCAGAAGTTAGTCCATGAGCCCTAAATTCCCCACAGGCAGGCGGCAGGGCTTGCCTCTGTCCCTACATAGAACCTGGAACAAAATTGGTGCTCAGACTGTTTGATTGCTTAATTAATTAGTTAATTGCCAAGTGTTCACCCTTCTCTGATCACATGTTGTGAGGGGATTTCAAAGTTGGCCCCCAAGTATCTGACATTCCTTCCGTCAAGAGTTAGGTCCATGTCTCCTCACTCGAATCTGGGCTCTGTGGCTGCTGGACGCGTGGAATATGGTGAAAGCTCTATGTCAGTTTCCAGGATAATTCCTTAAAGTCCTGGTACCTTACAGTTCTATCTCTTGGAATGCTCTCTCATAGAACCCAGTTGCCATGACATGAGGAAGTCCAGAGCTCATGGGGAGGAAAGGTGTTTCCTGGACTCCAGCCCCAGCTGAGTTCTCAGTTGACAGCTACCATAAACTGCCAGACCTATAAATGCAGAAGCCTTTTCAATGATTCCAGTCCAGCATCATCTGATTGTTGTAACTGCACAAGAGAAAGTGAGCAAGACATGCCCAGCTGAGCCCAGCAAACTCCTAGAACAGTGAGAAATAGTAGTGAAATGGTTGGTGTGGATTTTAGCCAATACATTTGTTATGCAATAGATAAAACACATTAAGAGGCTTGAAGTTGTAATCTGAGTCAAAGATTCAAGCAAGAAGATGCCTTTCAAGGTAGGCAAAGATCTCAATGAGGAGGCTCCTCTCTAACTCAGCTGCTCAGTGCTGGAGCAGAAGGAACCAAAAGACAGTGCTTATAGGACAGGCTGCTCCGTTTAGATCCCAAAAGAGCCAGGGGACCATGATGGCCCAACCTTCTCCAGGGTAACAGAACATGCCCCACTTCTGAGCCTGTAAAGAAGCCTCCACAGGGGCTAGAACTTCAGCTCGACAAGTCCCCTTCCAGAAATCTGTGCTTGGCAGCCAAGCCCACAGAGGAAGGAAGGAGGAGTGAACTCACTATTGGTTGGGCATTTAAGCTATTCCATCATCTTCTGAGACAAACACTCATGTGAAGAGGAACAAAGATGGATGAAGCAGTAGCCACAGTGGCCCTATAATCCAGAGCCCCTCAGCCCTGGTGTGGAAGCTGTGGGCCCAGGAACACAGGGCCCACTACCTGTCAAATTTGACTAGATCCCAGCATACGGAGTGGTGGGTGTGGTGACGAAGTAGCCCTCCCATGTTTTTTGACACCTGCTTTAAATCAAAGGTCATGGGCTGTTGGCAAGAGGAGACAGTTTCTAGGGCTTGAGGGAAACTCAGAGGATAGACTAACGGAGGTGACTCTTCCCTCCTCCCTGAAACCTCAGTGAGTGGCTATGCCCACCCTCTCCAGCATCTTTGCTCTTGCCCTCCACTGACCCTTAAAGAGAGCAACCTTCACTTTCCAAATGCTTCCTCTTAGAGGAATCACTCCACTGTCTCATTCTCATCTTGCCAATGCAGGTTGATATCTGCTGTCTCCATTGCCTATTCACTCCCTCAGTAACCCTGGAATAGCCACCTTCCATCTAGAACATATTTAACACTATCATGTCTAGCCAGTTGTCAGAACTGGAGGGTATATTTGCAACTATTCCCCAGGAGGGATAGAAGGGGGAAAAAATGCCCCTGTTCGAGACCCACCATGTGGAGTAAAAAGATGCTGCCACAAGGGTAAAAATACCTGTTTGTTAAGGGAAGGAACAAATGAACAGGTAAATTAATGAATGAATCATGAATGGAGTGAGTGAATGAATCAAAGCACTGCCCCCAGGAAGCATACAGCCTCCAGGGAACTCTGGGTACCTGAAGCTGAGGTCTGCAGGCAGAGAAGCAGTTAATGGGCCAGCCAGTCCTACTGAGACCCTGAATCCTCCATGGGCTTTTTTGTTGACTATGCAGTTCGATGTGTTTCCAATTAACAAGAAGATGTGCAGGTGCCAATGGATCTTTTATAGGGTCACGAGAATGGAGCTTCTGATAAGCCAGGCTGAAGAGCGTGGTGCAGGAAGCTCAGGCACTTCTCTGCCAAGGTGCTGATTCATTCTCTTTGTCAGATTGCAATTTGGGATGACAGTGTCTCACCTTCTGTTTCCCCAGATGCCATCTGCGCAGGTTACCTGCTCTAATTTGCCCAGCATTTCTCCTCTCTTGACCTCTCTCTAAGCTGTCACTTCTCTTCCTCTCTCTCCCTCCATCAGGGCCTTTTTGGAGTTCATGGACTGTTGTGTGCTGTCCCGCACTAAGGTAGGACTAGTAAACCTTTGGGCTAAAGGTCAGCAGACTTTTTCAATTGGAGGATTAACGCCTCAGACTAGAAATCAAGTAACTTACTCAAAATACACAGATGCCAAGAGGGCAAACACAGACGGGCACCAAGTCTCTTCTTGGGTGGCAGAGTCTGAGGCCATAACCTGACAACATTTCAGGCAACTCTGGGGCAACCGATCTGATTTTTATAGATAATGAGATGATCTAACATTCATTGTCTTGTTCATTCAATATTTACCAAACATTTACCACCTACCCTACCATGTGCTAGTTGCTGGGGATACAAACAAAAAGAAGAAGCTGTTCTTAATGAGTTTACATGTCCAGCAAGGAAGAGGAGCACACACACCAGTAATTTCAATAAAATGTAAGTAGAGTTATAGTTCAGAAAAGAACAAAGCATTTGCCAGAGCAGCAGTTCTCAAATTTGAGGAGGTTTAAGGTCCCTTCACATTCTTAAAAATACTGAGAACCCCCCATAACAGACTCATTACATGTTAACACAAATGGCATCTTTTTATATAAAATAACTGGCATAGCTTTACAGTTTTGCAAATTTCTATGTCCATATCAATAGAAGACAGCTGCATCCACTGGTCTGCTTCTGCATCCCATCTGATGTAATATGCTACTTTAGTTGAAGTACATGAAGAAAACCCATGTCTCACAGATATGGAGTTGGAGAAGGAAGAGGCATTGCAGAAGGAAAAGGCATCCCCAATTACCTGAAAAATATTATTATTTCTTTAATAGTACACCAAAACTCAGTGTGCTTAGTTGAAATGTGGAATCTTAAACTGAATCAATAAAAATTTTGCAATAAAGTTGCATTAAAATACATTCATCTATTTTCAATTTTTCATGGGACTTTAGCCAGTGCTTGATTTGATCACCTCTGGTGTTGGTCACTTGGCAAAGATTAGTACATCGAGTTACACAGACCTTCCCAGTGTTGACACATCACATCTTACCGCATCAAAAACTATTTTCATAGTCAACTTTCGGGAAGTTATCAAGCTTCCAAAAACACTAATTTTCACCTGCAATCTCAAAATGCATCATTAGCAACCCATGGTTTCAGTGTTTTTTCTTGGAATGGTAGTCTCACTCTTTTTATTTTCAAGAAAATATCTGCCAAATATCTAAGTCTAAATATCTGTAATTTGTGTATCTGTTGTTTTTTTAGGTAAAAAAAATGAAGTTCCATGAAAAAAGTAGCTTGAGTTCAGCTTCTAACTCAGATAATCACAAGACTGCTTTTCCCCGAGACATCCGTAACACTTCAGTATGCAAGTGAAGTGTTTTCTTTGAACTCACCATTTCATCACAAAGAGTGATAAAAGAACTTGTACTCAAGGATCAAGAATTTAAAAAATTCCTAACTTTTACTGCTTTTTCAAGGACATTCTTAAGTAACACTGCATTGGTTTCTTTGTTTTGCTTTTAGTGACTTTGGTGAAGGACAGAATGACCACGAGTACACACCTTGGTGTCACTGCTTTAATTCTTGCTAAAGTGAGAAATAAGAACACTGGCTTCATAGTCAGGTGGATCCAAGTGTTACCCATTTTCCACTCAAGTATCAACACAGTGAGATAAGCAAATGGCATATAAGTTTTATTATAAAACTAGTTCTGACACTGAAGACCCCCTAAAAGTATCCTCTAGGGGACTGTGGGACACACTTTGGGAACCTCTGTGGTAGCATTAAAAATCTCAAGCAACTCTGGAACAACTACCTGTCGTGTTCATACTCAGCCTCGCTTCTGAAATGCCTCAAGAGAGTAAACACACAAAGAAAAGAAAACACAAAAAGTGAAAATGTAGGGGGGAAACATTTCAGCAAAGATATAGTCTATACTGCAATGCCTGAACTAAGAATATAGTTGCATTAAGCAGATAGCTGAATTTAGCTTAAAAGCCACTTTAAAAAAAAAAAAAAACGAGCCAAATGTGTTAAGACATCACAGACCTAATTAATATGTTTTCTAATAATAATTAGTAGCATTTATTAAACATTTACTAAGGGACAGGCATTGTGCGGAGACCTTTGCCTATGTTAATTTGTTTGATCTTTCCAACAACTCTATGAAACAAATATAATTACCTCCATTTACAGACCAGGAAACTAAGACTCAGAGAGGTGAAGTAACATGCCCCATATTAAGCAGTAGAAATAAGAAAGCAGAACTGCAATTGCAAAATTTGTTCTGTCTAACCAGGAACCAGCATTCTTAGCCTCTCTGCTCTGCAGCACCTTGGGCACTGCTGACCTCCCAGGCTGAGCTGACAGTACTCTATTCCTTGCCCAGAGCTAGAAGCTGGCCTGTATCCATGGGGACTGGGCCCTCAGGGCAGTTGCAGGCATACCTGCTCTCCTTCAGGAAACGAAGGCTCTACCACACTGGTAACCCCACAGGAGGTGGCCTTGCCTCCCAATGACTCCCACTTCCTGTCTGTGTTATAGGCAATGGCAGCACCAAACTTCCCACAAACCGTCAGGCCTCCCCCGCTCACCCCCTGCCACCACCACCACCATGCTTGTGACATATATAGTAATGTCTGCCCACTGATACCCTGGGAAGCTGCAATAAATATAGGCAAATCTACTTTTTCTTTTTTTGATTAGTGGTTTGAAAGTGAAATAAATTCAGTTTTCAACGAAAATCCATTTTCTGATAAACTCACTGCTTGAAACATTCATTATGCAAAATCTACCTGCCAATCCATGTCTGTCCCGCCCAATCTCAGGACGAGTCCCTACACGGAGAGGCAGCCTAAGAATGGAGCCCTAGGGAGACTCTTGCAGCAGGGCCGAAAGCCAACTTGCCTGTCCCCCGTGCACCACCCCACTGTCCTCCTCCTACCCCTGGATTTGGGCAACATGCAGGTCAGCTTGTCTGCCCCTTCTTCCTCCCAAGGCCCTACCTCAGGGAAGGACCTGGGGAGCACGGTCTGAGGTACAAGGAACCCACCAGCCTCAAAGCATCATCCATGCTAGATTTCTATGGGTATAAAAGACTTCCTCCAAAGGAATACATCTTGGGAATGGAGATGGAGCAGGACCCCTCATGGGATAGGGCAGCAACTCCTCAGGGCATCTCAAACCAGACATGACAGACACCTTCCCTGGAGAGGGTGTGGAGGGGCAGAGAGAGGAGAAGGAAAGCTAACATTGCGAGTCTCCCCACTCCAGGCTTCGACCCCAAGAAGTCACTCTGAGACAGATATTTGGGCATGACAGCCCCATTCTAGCTTTGATTAAGCCTGAGCCTGACTTATTCAGATATTCCCTATTCTTTGTGATGTGAGAGTAGGATAAAAACGAGAAAATAAAATCCTAGGAGTGAACTCCTTTAACTTCATTTCAATAATCTTGCATTTGCTCCTTGGCATGGGGAGCTGTTTATATGCTTAAAGAGGGGGCATTAGGGGATGGGTCAGGAGGCTTTTCCAGATCAGTTGAAGAATGTGCTTGCCATTTGCATAGATTTGATAACAAGGCAGCACCTTGCCTACCTGAGGCCACCAGCCTTGGAGCAAGTGAGCTCCTAGAGGGGAAATAATCAGTCCAGTGCAGCTGCCTTGCAGACTCAACAAACTCCACAAAACTCAGCCCAGTGAGAGAGACCCGACCTCCACTGCAGCAGTGCAGTCCTCCTCGGCCACGGCTGCTCTATTCAGCAAATGCAAGACACCCAGCTGAGCGTGAATTTCAAACAACTGCTAATTTTAAGTATGTAAGTATGTCCTAAATATGGTGTGGTACATACGAACACTGAAAAACTGCTCTTTGTGGAAAGTCCACTTGGAACATACTTTTATTGATAAGTTATTCATTGTTTATCTAAAATTTGAATTTAACTATTTCTATTTCTTTTTCTGGCCACCCTATCCCCATGATCTCAAGTCTTGGGCATCAAAATGTCACCTTCTTGTCCATGCCACCTGGCATCCTGGAGTCTCCTTTTCCTTTTCAGGGAGGTGGGCCCACTCAAGGCTGTGAGGGCAGGAGACTGAGAGTTCTTTATGCAAGACTGGTAGAATACTTGCACTTGAGAAATACTATTTGAAACAGTAACTCTACAGGAAAGCAAAAGCTCCAGAATCCCAACTCAAGCTTCTGTGGCCATAGAAGGCTTCCCAGGCATCCCAACCTCTGGAGGTTCTGGGCCACACACATAAATTCCAGGGGCACCACATTGTGGTCTTGGGGAGGGATGGGAATGAGAGCACCAGGAACCATTCTCTCCAGGGCATAGACAAGGAGGGAAGACATTAGAATGACACCAACAGTGTTTTAGGTAGACCAGCCAATACACCCACTACTACCCACTGAAGAGTGGGTGCACCTCTGCCCTCCCGGTTTACAGAAACCCAGAAGGGGGCCCCAGGGAATGGAATACATCCCTTACCAGCAGGGAATGTTTTGCCACAAAAGAAATCCCCTCTGAAGGGATTCATTCAGTAAAGTCTCAGCTGGGCCTTTCCTAAGGGCCTGTGGGCCTTCCACAGCCAGACGGACACTCACTAATCCCCATAAAATTCCAATGCCTAAGAAGTGGAAGGAATTATAGACATAAAATTGTTATCAGGGAGATTCAGGTGGATTTCTCCTTTTTCCACTTCCTCTATCTCCTCCTCCTTGTCGTGCTATTAAGCATAATGCCTCGCACATAGAGAATGCTTCGTAGTTTAGAGAGCTTTCCTGGGCATTATCTATGAGGCTGGGCAGCACAGTCTCCTCTCCTTCCCTTTGACACACCCACACTGGTGTGCTGGGCACATGGACTTGACTGTAGATGCTGACGTGTCTCCTTCATAAACCCAGTGTTGTTCCTGCACCTCTGCCAGATGGGGCCATGTTTCTCCAGCTCAATGAATGCCCCTTAGGTCCAGTATCTGTAGGTGGCCTGTTCCTACCAACACCACAGGTCCCAAAGAGAAGAAGCTAAGTGGCTCTCAGGACATCACACTGCAGATGGGGGAGCTAGTCCCAAGACACCCCTGTCTGAGGGAATTCTGGCTTCCTGAAAAAATATTCAGCCCTGGCTGGTGTGGCTCAATGGATTGAGCACTGGCCTGCGAACCAAAGGGTCACTGGTTCAATTCACAGTCAAGGCACATACCTGGGTTGCAAGCCAGGTTTCCAGTAGGGGGTGCACAAAAGGCAACCACACATTGATGTTTCTCTCCCCTCTGTCTGAAAATAAGTAAAATCTTTTAAAAATATATTCAAAGAATAGCTTGGATTTATTGTACACCTACTATATCCCAGGCCATTTATACAACACTACTGTGTACACTTCTTAAGTCTTCTGAAAGTAGTGTTACTCCAGTTGTACATATGTTAGAACTAAGATTCGGAGAGGATCAGCATTGGCCTGAGGTCACACAACCAGAAAGCGGTACAGCTGGGATTCCAAGCCAGGAAGTCTGACTTCAGACTCAAGTTTTTATTATCTATAAAGATTTTGTGGATCAGGAATTCAGATAGAGGTTGGCAGGACAATTCTTCTGCCCCAGGTGACATCAACCAGGGTCCCTCAATGCTATTCATCTGGTGGCTGTACTAGGCTGAAGGGTTCAAGATGGCTTCCCTTACCTGCCTGGCACCTTGGCAGGACCAAGTGGTAGGCTGGGCTAAGGGGGCGCTGTAGTGTCATGTACTCTCTCTAGCAGGGTCATTGGACTTGCTACATGTGGTTCGGGAAGCCAAGAAACCAAGGAAGAAGCAGCACATTCTCTTAAAGGCAAGGCCAGGAAGTGGCCAAATGTTACTTTGCCACCTTCTATCAGTCAAAATAGTGACATGCCAGTCCAGATTCCAGGGGAGGAAAATGGGTACCATCTCTCCATGGGATGAATGTCGAAGAATTTTCTGTCATCTCTATCCCACCAGAGGTGATGAGTAAACCCACAGATGTGACATAAGCCAAGACTTGGCCAGGCGACCCCTCTGGAGCTACAACTGACCAACTTGCCCCTCCTGCCTCATTCTGGTGGGAGGAGCATGCTGGCAGGAAGGGGACACACCAGAACTCTGTGATAGGACCACATGTTCCTGGGGCTCTTGGGCAGGGTGATCAGGTGGGCGTAAACAATGATCGTGACAAAAAGGGGGCGGGGTCTGATAAGGGACTTACCAACAAAGTATTTTAACCCTGACTGCATAATTCCTGTAACTCTTCTTCATAAATCATCTAAACAGTTAAAGGCTAAGGAGGCAGAGCAAATGTGGCCTAATGGAACCTGCCATTTAAGCGACAGATTAAATAGAACCCACTCCAAGCAGGCATCGTGAAACCTCCAGGGAATACGAAATCTACATATCAACCTTGTACCTCTTGGCTTGCTCAGGAAGGAGGCTGTTGTCCAAAATGGAGCTGAGATGCAATGCAGTATTTTAGCTGGCTCCTCTTCAAAGAGCACAAAACACCCACTCTACAGAAATCAGCATTGACAAAGGTTGAGAATCAATGAGAAATAGATGTGTCCTTGGCCATATGCAAGTCCTGTAAACTCTCTGGATTTCAGTTTCCCCTCATGTAAAATGGGCTCTGTCTATATGACTGCTAAACCCCTTCCACCATTTTTATGCTGGGAACTAGCACTAATGACCTTTAATAGTCAAATTCATGCAAAACCATTCATTTTTTCCCCTGGTGTACCAAACACATGCTTTTCTGCACAAAATATTTATCCTCAAGGGACAATGCCCTGAGGGTTCGAACCTTCTCTGTTTTTTAAGACTGTGGAGAATTCTATCAAATCCTCCCCAGAGGCCAGAGCCTCATCCCACTGTTCCTCCTGTCTCACGGAGATTAGAAATGCAGAGACAAATTTTCATTTTTCACATGCATCTGGGGTCAGGTGATTGTTTCAGAGTGATTTGCTGCACTGAAAACCCTCTACTTTGCCTCTGGGATCAAGAAGTTACTCTAGTTCCTCAGCACATGCTAATTCTCTTGTCAACGGGTGGTTGTGAGGGTGGCAGCATCCCCATTCAGGATGCTCCCCATGCCTTGAGAATGTCTGATTCCAAAACAACAACCCATTCACCTTCTCCACAGTCCCATCACTATCCCAGAGCTCTGGTCCTGGCCGCATGACCTAGCATTTGGCAGCCCAAATCATTCAGTCAGGGGAGCAGAAGGCCGACTATGTGGCCACGTCGTGACTGCTTGTCAGGCCCTGCTGCCCACTTATATAAACTGCTGCAGGCCTGGATCCCAGCCACTTTGTTCCATTGCCATACCTTTCTGCAGGTCCCAAATGTGGCTTCCACATTTGGGTTTCCTGACCTGGCTGCCTGTTATCAACACAGGCTGCTATTCTAGAAGTTTCCTAAATAAGCACAAGGACCCTACCAACCACAAAGGCTAAGGCATCTACTCCAAGTTCAGGCAGCTCTTCAGTGAAAGGCGAGGGCCAGGATAACCTCCAGTTACATTGTCATGGTGGTTGAATTGGGAGGCTCCTGCACAGGTGTGAAGACTGGAACTAATGTGAAGGTAGCAGTGCCTGAGAGGAGCAAGCATGCAGGGAACACACCTCTCCCAGGCTCATGGCACAGAGATTTGTACACTGCAGAGTACTAACACAGTAGAGATGGTACAGAAGGTAAAGCAGTGCCAAGTGTGTCCCAATTCCAACATGTCCGTGATTAATTATCTCCCTGTCCAATTCAAGCAAACTCTAGCAGCTTGGTTGGATTAGCCCAAGCCCCCTGCTCCCCGAACTATCCACCTACTCTTTAGGTGTAATGTGGGTCTGAGGGCCCCATGAGCCTTGTCAAGCTATTTACATCAATGGCTTTGTCAGTCTTCCCCACCCAACTATGGGGGTCAGGACTAGCTTCTCATTAGTGTCTTCAGCATTTAGCCCAGAGCCTGGCAACCACTAGAGGGTTGGGTAGATGGAGGGGAGGACAGATGGAGAGAGACTAAATAAATGTTAGCTCCTAACAGAGTTTCCATGCACTCAATGCCCCTCCTTTCTTCAAACCTGTGGACCTGGCCAGACCAGGTACTTTGACAAGTCCCACGATGAGCCATCCTGGTAGTACAGCAGAGTACTTGCACGTTACAAATAGGTCTTCAAGTGGGCCAGTCAGCTGGCCCATGCCACAAGTCTACATGCTTTAGAATGGCCTGTGACATGTGCACCATGCAAAGATGTCTGTGTTGGCCAGAGATGCTGAAACAGTATCTCAAGGCCAATGGACACTGGGTCTCCAGTCAGCCCAGCCTTCCCCAGCAGCGGGAGCCAGGCCCATTAAAATGGGAGTGAGAGTGGCTGCGCTGGTGA